>CM042396.1:14497725-14957725 GCA_023634145.1 Thymallus thymallus | reverse complement strand
TCTTGGTTATAGACCTCCATAATGTTAGTGCCAGACCCTATTGGTTAGAGACCTCTATAATGTTAGTACCAGACCCTTTTGGTTAGGGACATCCATAATGTTAGTACCAGACCCTCTTGGTTATAGACCTCTATAATGTTAGTACCAGACCCTTTTGGTTAGGGACATCCATAATGTTAGTACCAGACCCTCTTGGTTATAGACCTCCATAATGTTAGTACCAGACCCTGTTGGTTAGAGACCTCCATAATGTTAGTACCAGACCCTGTTGCTTATAGACATCCATAATGTTAGTACCAGACCCTTTTGGTTAGAGACATCCATAATGTTAGTACCATACCCTTTTGGTTAGGGACATCCATAATGTTAGTACCAGACCCTCTTGGTTATAGACCTCCATAATGTTATTACCAGACCCTGTTGGTTAGAGACCTCCATAATGTTAGTACCAGACCCTGTTGGTTATAGACCTCCATAATGTTAGTACCAGACCCTTTTGGTTAGGGACATCCATAATGTTAGTACCAGACCCTTTTGGTTAGAGACATCCATAATGTTAGTACCATACCCTTTTGGTTAGGGACATCCATAATGTTAGTACCAGACCCTTTTGGTTAGAGACATCCATAATGTTAGTACCAGACCCTTTTGGTTAGAGACGTCCATAATGTTAGTACCAGACCCTTTTGGTTAGAGACATCCATAATGTTAGTACCAGACCCTTTTGGTTAGAGACATCCATAATGTTAGTACCAGACCCTCTTGGTTATAGACCTCCATAATGTTAGTGCCAGACCCTATTGGTTAGAGACCTCTATAATGTTAGTACCAGACCCTTTTGGTTAGGGACATCCATAATGTTACTACCAGACCCTCTTGGTTATAGACCTCTATAATGTTAGTACCAGACCCTTTTGGTTAGGGACATCCATAATGTTAGTACCAGACCCTCTTGGTTATAGACCTCCATAATGTTAGTACCAGACCCTGTTGGTTAGAGACCTCCATAATGTTAGTACCAGACCCTGTTGGTTATAGACATCCATAATGTTAGTACCAGACCCTTTTGGTTAGAGACATCCATAATGTTAGTACCATACCCTTTTGGTTAGGGACATCCATAATGTTAGTACCAGACCCTCTTGGTTATAGACATCCATAATGTTAGTACCAGACCCTGTTGGTTAGAGACCTCCATAATGTTAGTACCAGACCCTTTTGGTTAGGGACATCCATAATGTTAGTACCAGATCCTCTTGGTTATAGACCTCCATAATGTTAGTACCAGACCCTCTTGGTTATAGACCTCCATAATGTTAGTACCAGACCCTGTTGGTTAAAGAGCTCCATAATGTTAGTACCAGACCCTTTTGGTTAGGGACATCCATAATGTTAGTACCAGACCATCTTGGTTATAGACCTCCATAATGTTAGTACCAGACCCTTTTGGTTAGGGACATCCATAATGTTAGCTCCGTCCTTGACGCCACATTTGTTTACGCCAGCGTGTTTCAAGTTTAGCAGCAACAAACCGAATGGTGGGGAGAAATTAAAAATAGATGTCAGGAACAGATTACTTTGCTTTGCTGCAGATGAAAACATCAAAAGCACATCAGGGAAATGTCTCGGGCAACATTGTGTGTGTGTGTGTGTTTGGGTGTGTGTGTGTGTGTGTGTTTGGGTGTGTGTGTGTGTGTGGGTGTGTGTGTGTGTGTGGGTGTGTGTGTGTGGAGAGGAGTCAGAGGCAGCGGCGGGCAGAAACATTAATCTGGGTGAGAGACGAAGACTTCGAGACTTTCGGGACGACCGAGCGCGTCTTCTCTTCCGTTTCATTCCCTTCTTTCCTGACACTTGTGAAAAGTGGAATAAATGCGGCTGATCCAGTGTGCGTCATTATCTCCTTCCGTGGCATATATCAAAGGGTCGGGAAGAGGAGGGGTGGCGGCCACACACACGATGCGACAGGGCTTAGTTTAGTATTGTAAATGACTGTCAGTCTGGTTGAGGGCTTTATTTACACCAGTCATAAGAAAGTGGCTGGAGCCTTTCCTCTCTCTCTCTCTCTCTCTCTCTCTCTCTCGTCCCACTCTCCGTCCCTTCCTCTCACTGCTTAACCTCCCCACTACCTGCCCTGACGGATAAACTCTGACGTGTACAGAATTGAAACCACTTAAGATCAATTTGTCACGTCGCTCTTCTGGTGTCACAGTCTTCTAAAGCCTGACCTTGAGTGTTTGGTATTGAGCTAACTGTTGCCTCTAGCTGGCTTGTACAGGGATAGAGTATAGGGTCTTTGGGCATTGCCAAAGATAATACATATTTTTGTTCCTATAATGTTCCTATAAAGATGTTGGTCCATAAAGTTGAAAAACAGAAAGGCCGAAAATGGGGATTAAAGTTATGTCTCTAGCTAGGTGTCGTCTGTCTCGAGAGAGAGAGAGAGAGAGAGAGAGAGAGAGAGAGAGAGAGTAGAGAGAGATGAGAGAGAGAGAGAGAGAGAGAGAGAGAGAGAGAGAGAGAGAGAGAGAGAGAGAGAGAGGAGAGAGAGAGAGAGAGAGAGAGAGAGTGAGAGAGAGAGAGAGAGGAGATGGAGGAGAGAGAGGAGAGAGAGAGAGAGAGAGAGAGAGAGAGAGAGAGAGAGAGAGAGAGAGAGAGAGGGAGAGAGGGAGGGTCTCTAATCCTGGATGTGAAGGCAGCTCCCAGCATCTCTATGAGCATAGGTTAAGGTTCACAGAAACCTGGAGCAGCAAAACCTCCTGAGTCAAATACCAAAGTTAGATATATACTGCGCTATGGCATGTAGATGGAAACGTTCGATAAAGATAGACTGCCTTGCAAATCCCTGAACTGACAAGGTAAATAATCTGTTGTTCTGCCATTGAAGAAGGCAGTTAACCCACTGTTGCCCGGTAAGCCATCATGTAAATAAGAATTTGTTCTTAACTGACTTGCCTAGTTAAATAAAGGTTAATAAAATAGATTGAGCTTAGCCAGACAAAATTGATTCACTCTCCAGAAAAATTTGGCGAATAAGCAAAGAAAATAGTATTAAGTCGAAAAGGAATATATGGACATGAACAATAGGAAAAATTCTGTACTTTACCACATTGTCCTAGGCTACAGTGGTTGCTTGTATAAAAGTTGTGAGCTTTTGCAGCAGTATTTTTAGGTACCCAGCGTCAAGGCTTCATTGCTCCAGACCACCACAGGGGAAGTTAGAGCACTCTTGATGCATTTGGGTCTTAGGCTACTCCACAGATTTCATGTTAACAAACTATAGTTTTGGCAAGTCGGTTAGGACATCTACTTTGTGCATGACACAAACAATTCTTCCAACAATTGTTTACAGACATATTAGTTCACTTATAATTCACTATATCACAATTCCAGTGGGTCAAAGTTTACATACACTAAGTTGACTGTGCCTTTAAACAGCTTAGAAAATTCCAGAAAATTATGTCATGGCTTTAGAAGCTTCTGATAGGCTAATTGATCATTTGAGTCAATTGGAGGTGTACCTGTGGATGTATTTCAAGGCCTACCTTCAAACTCAGTGCCTCTTTGCTCGACATCATGGGAAAATCCAAAGGAATCAGCTAAGACATCAGAAAATATATTGTAGGCCTCCACAAGTCGGGTTCATCCTTGGGAGCAATTTCCAAACGCCTGAAGGTACCACATTCATCTGTACAAACAATAGTACGCAAGTATAAACACCATGGGATCACGCAGCCGTCATATCGCTCAGGAAGGAGACGCGTTCTGTCTCCTAGAGATGAACGTACTTTGGTGCAAAAAGTATGTTCAATCCCAGAACAACAGCAAAATACCTTGTCAAGATGCTGGAGGAAACAGGTACAAAAGTATCTATATCCACAGTAAAACGAGTCCTATATCGACATAACCTGAAAGGCCGCTCAGCAAGGAAGAAGCCACTGCTCCAAACCGCCATAACAAAGCCAGACTACAGTTTGCAACTGCACATGGGGACAAAGATCATACTTTTGGAGAAATGTCCTCTGGTCTGATGAAACAAAAATAGAACTGTTTGGCCATAATGACCATTGTTATGTTTGGAGAAAAGGGGGAGGCTTGCAAGCCGAAGAACACCATCCCAACCGTGAAGCACGGGGGTGGCAGCATCATGTTGTGGGGGTGCTTCGCTGCAGGAGGGACTGGTGCACTTCACAAAATAGATGGCATCATGAGGAAGGAAAATTATGTGGATATATTGAAGCAACATCTCAAGACATCAGTCAGGAAGTTAAAGCTTGGTCACAAATGGGTCTTCCAAATGGACAATGACCCCAAGCACACTTCCAAAGTTGTGGCAAAATGGCTTAAGGACAACAAAGTTAAGGTATTGGAGTAGCCATCACAAAGCCCTGACCTCAATCCTATAGAAAATGTGTGGGCAGAACTGAAAAGTTGTGTGCGAGCAAGGAGGCCTACAAACCTGACTCAGTTACACCAGTTCTGTCAGGAGGAATGGGCCAACATTCACAACTTATTTTGGGAAGCTTGTGGAAGGCTACACGAAACGTTTGACCCAAGTTAAACAATTTAAAGGCAATGCTACCAAATACTAATTGAGTGCATGTAAACGTCTGACCCACTGGGAATGTGATGAAAGAAAGAAAAACTGAAATAAATTATTCTCTCTGCTATTATTCTGACATGTCACATTTTTTAAATAAAGAAGTGATCCTAACTGACCTAAGACAAGGAATTTTTACTAGGATTAAATGTCAGGAATTGTGAATAGTTTCAATGTATTTGGCAAAGGTGTATGTAAACTTCCGACTTCAACTGTTAATCCAGCCATTCATCATCAAAATAAGAAATGTTGTTTATGACATGCACATTTAGAAGCATCAATCTATATAGAGCAAGCTTGACTAAATTCTAGCCCAGTAACTTTGCTCACAGCATCCTCCTTCGATTGTCTCGTCTGGCTGCCACAAAAAAACCCCACCTTGGAGACAGTCAATCACATCATTGTGTAGCTGTTGATCTGCACGAAGTGTGTGCGTGCCACTGGCGATGTACTTTGCTGGACATGCTAGCTGTTCTCGGCGGCGTATCATCACTTCAAAAGCATTCTGTCTTGGCGTTATCGGTTGGCCTACTACTACTGGCAGTACCGGTAAAATGTAAGTAATGAATCGCAAATCACCATACAGCTGACACTTCGATTTCATCAATCATTTTGTCCAAAATACTATCCGCTTGCACTGCATCTTTGCTGATGAATTTAATTTAATCAATTTTTTTATGTAACCTTTATTTAACTAGGCAAGTCAGTTGACGGCTTACACCGGCCAAACTCGGACAACGCTGGGCCAATTGTGCACCACCTTATGGGACTCCCAATCGTGATACAGTCTGGATTTGAACCAGGTTGTCTGTAGTGACGTCTCTAGCACTGAGGTGCATTGTCTTAGACCACTGTGCCACTCGGGAGCCCCAAAATGAATGAATGCCTTGATCTCTGGTTCAATTACATTGTTGTTCCATCTATTAATCACTTCTAATAGATCTGAAAATGATGCAATAACCATGAAGTTAACCGACTGTTTGTTTATAATGAGGGACGTCCCACGTTTAACCAGGACACATAAATAGTAGGAATTTGCTCTGGCTTCAGCCATGACAGCATGAGAGAGAAATTAAACATCTGCACTTCGCCTGCAGGTGCGAGCACGTGTGTTTCACTGTCCAATCTGAGGCTCGAGCATGATCTGAGCGCGTGATCTGAGGCTCTTTGGTCTCTTGGGCATCAATTTGGGAAAGCCTCAAGGGCGAGCGGACAGTGCATATATTGGCCAGAAAATAACACATCTGATAAATGTTTTTTTTTTAGCGGGTGTGGAGAAGAGTAAGGCGGGGCATCTGTTAAACAGTTATTCAACTTTGTGACAGGTAGTGAAATAGTCATGTGGGATAGTGATATGGTTCCTGAGTGACTGATAGTTTTATAGCAGGTTGAGATAGCTGTGTGTTTGATTGACAGCTAGGCATATTATTGTTGTACAGGGAGTTTGAAAGTGTCTAACACGGTTTGTTTTTAGACTGATAGACTGACTTACGTACAGTATAGATTGGGCTCGGCGTGAGGTAGTGTGTGATTGACACCGGAGCTTCGCTAACGACGTGCTGCTGGGAGTGTTGAGGAGCAGAGCAAGGGGAGATTTGTGAGGGATAATGTGGTAGACATGTAGGAACTTAGGCACACACACACATACACCCACAAACACACAAAAACACACATCTCGAACTTGTCTCGAGGCTTGGGGGAGTTTCATGTCACCTACCAATCATTCAGGCTTTGTTCACACAGTTTAATAAACAAACAAGTAGAAAACACCACGGCACTGGTACTCCCTTTCTTAAAAAATAAAAAACAGTTGTGAAAAAGTGGTAATTTATTTTTACATATTTGGATAGATGGATATTTGAACTAAATTCCCACCACATTCATTGATAAAGGTTACCCAATTTAACAAATCACACACAAAAAAACGTTAAAATTAAAATTAACAAAAATGCCTTTTCCTTATGCGGAAAAAGTTTTAGTAAAAAACACTACCCCTACCTTTACCATCACATAACATTTCTCAAATTAGATCTAGGTGTACCAAAACAAGTGCAAATTATTAGAAAATCAGTAGGCCCAGCCTTCCATAAAGATTAGAACATTTGTCTGGTTTGGTCTTAACCATATGGGTGTGTGGTAACACATCATTCAAAGATCAAAAGACCAACCCGAGGCCCACAGAAGAAAGATTATTGATGCCCATGAATCTGGAAGGGGTTACAAATCCATTTACAAGCAATTCGAAGTACATCATTCCACTGTCCGATGGCTCATCTACAAGAAAATTCCAGACCACTGGCAGTCTACCTAGGACAGGTCGTCCCACCAAATTCAGCCCAAGATGCTCATAGAAGTCTCTTAGAACCCCAGGGTAACATCAAGGGATCTACAGGCCCCTCGTACCACAGTCAATGTCAAAGTGCATGAGTCAACTGTCAGAAAGAGACTGCACAAACTTGGCCTACATGGGAGGTCAGGAAGGAAGAAGCCTCTGCTCTCAAAAAAGAAAATCAAGACACGATTGATGTTTGCCAGACAACACCTGAGTAAAGACCAAAACTACTGGAACAATGTGCTCTGGACAGATGAGTCAAAGGTGGAGTTGTTTGGCCGCAATGCCAGACACCATGTTTGGTGAAAACAAAACACTGCCTTTGAACAGAAGAACCTCATACCAACCGTAAAGCATGTAGGCGGTGGCATTATGGTTTCATTTCTGTCGATTTTTGATGAATAAACGATTGCTAAATATAATCTTTCAGTGTGGTTTGTTAAATTAGGTTACCTTTATCTGTCAATAGTGTTGAAGTGAAGATTACATATCCTTCTGTCCAAATATGTAAAAAAAAAAGAAAAAAAAAAAGAGAACTTTCCAGGGGGTGTACGTACTTTTTCACATGACTGTATATACTGTAGCAACGGTAACAGTCATTACAATTCTTTCCCATGGTGGATTGTTGACATTGAGATTATAACTAAAGCTAATCATTAGTGATTTAAGCCTTCCACATTCAAAGTATGTGTAAAGACTTTCCCTGGTGTAGGACAGCTCTGAGGGAAGAGTTACCATCAGTCTGTGCATAGTTTCTCAGAGGTCAAATGTTCACGGTTGAAGATCATTTTTCCTTTTTCTGTACAACACACACGTTTAGGAATGTCCCCACAACTATTCTTACCCCACCTCCTACACTTACCTCTTACTCCTTCATTTCTACCAAGTAGTAGTACCGTTTATTTTCATATATAAATAGAAATTCCTAGTAAAAATTATTTCCCCAGTTAGTCAGTCGTGCAATATTTATGTCACATTCTTCAAAATTAAAATATACTTAATTTTTCAAAATGACAAAAAAAACTGTGGCTTTAAATACAAATAATTAGAGTCAGTCAGTCATGTAGGCAGGATGCATACTGCTTTGCTGCTGTCAGTCCTGTCACGGGAGTAGCAGTAGGCCTGTAGATAGATAAAGGCTTAATCTGGAACACTAGTAATTATGTTGGCTCTCAGACTGAGAACTCCCTCATTATTACAAGCGATTGGTTCCTGACGCGCCTTTTGAACATCGCTCCTCCTAAGCTTTCTTTCTTTCTTTCTCTCTCTCTCTGTATCTCTCTCTCTCTCAGCTCCCTAGATTATGCTAAAGCTCCAATTATGTGGTGAAATATTAAAATCCTAGTCCTGGGTGATTTAGAAGTTTACTGCTGGGTGAGGGGAGATAGTGGAGAGTGAGAGGCTTAAAGTGTGACAGTGAATAAGGCTTCATTGACGGTGATGGTGATGGAAAACGGCCCTGGCACTTTAAAAAGACACAAAAAAAAACATTAGGGATATGTGGCCCTCAGCTTCAAGGAGAAGAAGTGTGTGTGTGTGTGTGTGTGTGTGTGTGTGTGTGTGTGTGTGTGTGTGTGTGTGTGTGTGTGTGTGTGTGTGTGTGTGTGTGTGTGTGTGTGATATAGCCCAGTCAGCCATTGACTATGAGCTACATTATTACTGCCATACTCTACTGTCATTATCTTTCACAGGTACTGGATAATAATGCTGCCAAGAGTCCTTTTTTTTGTTATGCCTACACACACACACACACACACCCCGTCCGGTGATGAAGTGCGGAGCGTTGGTTTCTACATTGGCAGCTTATTTTCTAACGTTGCAACTTGTCTAATTTGTTTGGATAAATGCCTTTAAATGAAATTAGAACTCCCAGTCCACTTCCTTGTTTGGCTCTATTGGATTATGGGACTGGGGTAATTGACTGAAATTGCAGTTTGAGAGGGGGATGGGGGGAGGAGAGGGAATCAAACTGTGAATCTACCCTCCTGTCCTCCCTCCTTCGCCCAGGGGAGGAACAAGACGAGTGGCTTTAATATCAGAGACTCAGTCTCACTCCCCCATCCCTCCATCCCTCTCTCCATCTCCAACTCCTCTCTCCCCCCATCCTCTCGTCAGGAGTGACAGACAGTACAGTAGTATGTATTATCAGTGAGAAGTGAGATGTGTTGTGGCTGCTGCCTGCTGCAGCTCGTTCACAGTGATGTAAACACACACCTAATGTCCCTCTCACTTAACCCCACGTCCTATCTACTCATCTCTCTCTGTCTGTCACACTCAGTCTCATTCTCTGTCTCTGTCTCTCAGTCTCGCTCTCCGTTTCTCTGTCTCTGTCTCTGTCTCTTTCGCTCTCTGTTTCTCTCTCTCTCTCCGTCTCTCAAATCAATTCCATTCAATTCAAAAGGCCACTCTTTCTCATCTTTCTCTGTCTGTCTCTCTCTTTCTTTGACTGTGAAGTCAATAGGGAGAAAGACGTTTGTTTCATTTATTTTCTGAACTGTGAAAGTCAAATAGTCAAGCAGTTTTCACTGAATAGAATTAAACATTTAGTTAAGTTTTTCTATGGCTACAGTTCACAGTCAATAGAATGTCAAACACTTGTGCAAACCTTAACACACTCACACACGCGCCAAACACACACAGTAGTGTGTGTGTGTGTGTGTGTGTGTGTGCCCTTGCTGTGAACACAGTCAGGCCGGCTGGCGAGGCCCAGCCATCCAGAACAGATAGGCCATTTCATGTAAACTAAATGTAAAACAAATAATTTCTTTGTTTTTTAGTTTATGGCCCAAATGATCATCAGCTGCTCCATCCACAATAATACTGAACACACACTTCCTGCACACACACACACACACACACACACACACACACACACACACACACACACACACACACACACACACACACACACACACACTCACACACACACACACACACACACACACACACACACACACACACACTCACACACACACATACACTGTAATGTAAGCAATTCCCCAAATGGTGCTTTGTCTGCCTCTTTTCTTTCCCTGTTTTTTGCACTCTTGCTCTCAATGGACTCTCTTTCCATCACTCTCTCTCTATCTATCTATCTATCTATCTATCTATCTATCTATCTATCTATCTATCTATCTATCTATCTATCTATCTATCTATCTATCTATCTATCTCTCTCTCTCTCTCTCTCTCTCTCTCTCTCTCTCTCTCTCTCTCTCTCTCTCTCCCCCGCTCTCTCTCTCTCTGGACTCACTTTCCCTCTCTCTCTGGACTCTCTTTCCCTGTCTCTCTCTCTGGACTCTCTTTCTGCTCTCTCTCTCTCTGGACTGCCTTTCCCTCTCTCTCTCTCTCTCTCTCTCTCTCTCTCTATTTCGCTGGCTCTCCTGAGACTCACTTATATTCCTTCTCTCTCCTCTTTCCCACATTTCATCCTTCTCTCTCCTCTTTCCCACATTCCATCCTTCTCTCTCCTCTTTCCCACATTCCATCCCTCCTCCTCTGTCTCAGCCTATTCTCCTTTGTTCTGAATCTTTTTATTATCTTGTCTGCTGACTTTTGACTTTTTTCTTCTCCCCCACCCCCCTCTTCCTCCTCCTCCTCCTACTTCTGATGAAAACAACTTTATTAGCATATATTAATTTAGTATTTAGAGATGATCTGACTGTCAATACGATACGTGGGAGATTATTATATAAAGCTGTAGATTCTGTCAGATCAGGACTGAAGAGGAAGTTGTTTATGAAAGTATTTTGAACAACTTTATAACAAGGGCAGGGAGTGAGATGTTTACACACCCACGCCTCATCATCCCCAAGTCTCTCCAGACAAAGACTGTTTACTGTCTGTCTGTCTTCCTCCCTCTCACTCACTTTCTCTTTCAATTTATCCTCCTCTTCCTCTCACATTGTCTTGATTCTGTCTTCCTCTCTCTCTCTCTCTCTCTCTCTCCATCTCTCTCTCCATCTCTTCTTTCATTCCTAGCCCTGTCACTATCCTCCTCTCCACTCCCTAATGGCTTGCCATTTCCTGCCTCTCTCCTCCTCCTCCTCCTCCTCCTCTTTATTTCCTTCTCCTTTCCCTTTTACTCTATCTGCTTTCTCCCTCTCCCCTCCTCCCTCCTCCTCCCTCCTTCTCTCTCCTCTCTGTGTGTTAGTGTAGGGCCTGGCGCCCAAATAGATACTTTAACTCCATTCCTCTAACTTCAAAGTGCTCCCTGCTACCTGTCACAGCTTTATGGCTGATTCTTGTCCTCTCTCTCTCTCTCTCTCTCTCTCTCTCTCTCTCTCTCTCTCTCTCTCTCTCTCTCTCTCTCTCTCTCTCTCTCTCTCTCTCTCTCTCTCTCTCTCTCTCTCTCTCACTCTCTCACTCATTACTGCAGCCCAGTCCTCTCTGCTCGGCCCAATTACGACAACAACAACAACCTCTGAATGTTCTATAGTTCTATAGTCTCATGGTGGAGTGGATTATTTATATACAGTGAGATGTATGAGTGAAGACTGTGGATCATTAGCAACTCGGTGTCTCATGATGACATTGCCTCTCAGACTCTCGCCTGACTCTGTTTGTGTTAGTTTCTGTGTGTGTGTGTGTGTGTGTGTGTGTGTGTGTGTGTGTGTGTCTGTGTGTGTCTCTGTGTGTGTCTCTGTGTGTGTCTCTGTGTGTGTCTCTGTGTGTGTCTCTGTGTGTGTGTGTTTGCATGCCTGCTAATACATTTGTCTGTGTGTCCTCTCTCTCCCCGCTCCAGAACTCGAGTGCGGAACAACGCGTGAGGCTGGACCTGGGGCTGTGGGATAAGTTCAGTGAGCTGGCTACTAAGTGCATTATAAAGATTGTGGAGTTTGCCAAACGAGTGCCTGGCTTCACAGGACTCACCATAGCTGACCAGATCACGCTGCTTAAAGCTGCCTGCCTTGACATACTGGTAAGGACTGACTATCACACACACACACACACTCACACACACACACACACACACACACACACACACACACACACACACACACACACACACACACACACACACACACATAGAGATCACGCTGATCAAAGCTGCCTTCCTCGACATACTGGTACGTACCAGCAGTTTTAAAAGTAACACATCTCTTATGTACTGTGCATACTTAATGCATTTATTCCTACAGTGCATTCGGAAACTATTCAGACCCCTTGACTTTTTCCACATTTTGTTACGTTACAGCCTTATTCTAAAATGTATTTAATCATTTTTTTCCCTCATCAATCTGCACACAAAACCCCATAATGACAAAGTGAAAACAGGTTTTTAGAATTTTTTGCAAATTTATAAAAAAAAAATAAATAAGAGTGAAATATCACAATATCACACAGTATTCGGACCCTTTACTCAGTACTTTGTTGAAGCACCTTTGGCATCGACTACAGCCTCAAGTCTTTTTGGGTATGACGCTACAAGCTTGGCACACCTGTATTTGGGGAGTTTCTCCCATTCGCCTCTGCAGATCCTCTCAAGCTCTGTCAGGTTGTATGGGGAGCGTTGCTGTACAGCTAGTTTTAGGTCTCTCCAGAGATGTTGGATCGGGTTCAAGTCCGGGCTCTGGCTGGGCCACTCAAGGACATTCAGATTCTGAGCGATCTGGAGCAGGTTTTCATCAAGAATCTCTCTCTGTACTCCGTTCATCTTTCACTCAATCCTGACTAGTCTCCACATAGATACTCTAGAACTCTGTTAGAGTGACCATCGAGTTCTTAGTCACCTCCCTGACAAAGGCCCTTCTCCCCCGATTGCTCAGTTTGGCCAGGCGGCCAAACTAGGACGAGTCTTGGTGGTTCCAAACTTCTTCTATTTAAGAATAATGGAGCCCACTGTGTTCTTGGGGACCTTCAATGCTGTCGACATTTTTTGGTACCCTTCCACAGATCTGTGCCTAGACACAATCCTGTCTCCGAGCTCTACGGACAATCCCTTCGACCTCATTGTCAACTGTTGGACCTTATATAGACAGGTGTGTGCTTTTACAAATCCTGTCCAATCAATTGAATTTACCACAGGTGGATCGAGTCTCACAGCAAAGGGTCTGAATACTTATGTAAATAATGTTTTTCTGCATTTTATTTTTAATACATTTGCAAAAATTTCAAAAAAAATGTTTTTGCTTTGTCATTATTGGGTATTGTGTGTAGATTGCTAAGCAAAAATACATATTTAATCCATTTTAGAATAAGGCTGTAATGTAACAACATTTTAGAGTCAAGGGGTCTGAATACTTTCCGATGGCACTGTATGTAGTAAGCCTAGTTATAGGCCTCCATATCAGTGTTCCTCAACCTCTGGTCCATGGACAGGGCCAGTCCCTGATGGTTAACTGACACTGATTAAGTCACTTCTACAAGGTAGTTATAATGTAAACGGACATCCAAGGATGATATAGTAACTGACACTGATTAAGTCACTTCTACAAGCTAGTTATAATGTAAACGGACATCCAAGGATGATATAGTAACTTACCGATCTTTGTTACAGGAATAGTCAGTGTTCATTTTTTAAAATGTAATCACAGCAGTAATTTTGCTAGCCTAACAAATTACGCAGATTAGAACTGTGAATTGATGCAGAAACACGTAGCGTACCTTTACCACATAACTAAAATTAGCAGGTTTCTATTTAATGACAAAAGATTTGTCCTAATTCCATCTGTACTGTTAAGTGTCTAAAGAGCTCTGTTAACTGGGTTTGCTCTCTCCACTGAGGTAGCCAGTCAATACGCTGAAACGTACAGGGGGTTTAACCTCTGAACTTCCACCCTAGAGTCCGGTCCAGCAAGCCAATAGAAGAGCAGCTTAATTGATCCTGACGGTCAATCAGTATGTAGAGGAGCCATCCTTAATCAGAGGACTTTAGGTTAGTGTTTCTCAAGACGTTACTCAGTTCCAAATGTCATTAAGGATTGATTGAAAGAACTGTTGATCTTTTTCTGCAGTGAGTTTCAGTGAGGAATGTTGTTCATGTTTGTTTGGGTTGCTTGCTGTATGTTTTTTAGGAGCAGGGATACGAATACGGGGGAGCACAGAGTTAGCAGACTGCACCTGACTGAGTGTTTGTTTGGGAGTAGTGCAGTCGGTCGAGTCCTCAGTAATGAGACAGAGAAGAGAACGAAGAGGGAGAGTGAGGGGAGAGAGAGGGGGGAGAGAGGGGTGAGAAGGGGAGAGAGGGGGGGGGGGGATGGGGGGCGGGGGAGAAAGGGGGAGAGACAGGGGAGAGAGTGGGAAGGGGGGGGGGGGGTTGGAGAAAGGGGGAGTGAGGGGGAGAAGGGGGAGGGGGGGATTGTCTCAAACTCTCTGGCTCCATGGGCTATCCTCAGTCAGCTCCTTGCATCAAGCACATCTGATCTACTCCACTGATTGCTCCACTCCAATTCACTGCCAACTTTCGCTCCTTTCTCCTTCTCCTCTCCTACTTCGCTCTCTCGCTCCTCTCATACTCAGCTCAGACCCCCCGGCACTCTGCCTGACCTGAAAAGGCCCTGCACAGCACAGCACAGCACAGCACAGCACAGCACAGCACAGCACAGCAGCTACAATAGTCTCACTGTTCAGCGCCCAGGGTTATTGCGTAGTCATGTATCATGGGGGTAGTATTTATGAAAGTAGTATTGAAGTGGATAGATGTTATCCTACAGGTTCATATCATTAGTGTTATTGTGGTGTTTCCTGTGGTCTAGATTAGTAGTAGCCGTATCACAGTATCACTTCCTGGTGTGATGAGAACTGTTGCTACGCTGCCCGACTGTGTGAGCGAGCTAACACTGATTACGTTGTCAAATGTGACAACCCACTGGGCACAGACGTCAATTCAACGTCTATTCCACGTTGGTTCAACCAGTGTGTGCCCAGTGGGAAGCCACTGGAGTTGAAGAGGTGAGAAGTTGAAGTCCTGCTTAGATCAATCTCTCACAGATGCACACACACACACACACACACACACACACACACACACACACACACACACACACACACACACACACACTGACAGGTTTCCACAGTGAAGGACACGCCATGCGTATTGTGTTCTAGATCTGGGTGAGTGAGTGTGTGAAGAAGGAACAAACGGTTTGTGTTTGTGTTTGTGTGTGTGTGTGTGTGTGTGTGTGTGTGTGTGTGTGTGTGTGTAATGAAGAGACAGGCAGTGTCAGCCTTTGAAGCCTTTGACAGCTAGCGAGTGTGTGTGTGTGTGTGTGTGTGTGTGTGTGTGTGTGTGTGTGTGTGTGTGTGTGTGTGTGTGTGTGTGTGTGTGTGTGTGTGTGTGTGTGTGTGTGTGTGTGTGTGTGAGCACGCGCTGACAGTGAGTGGCAGGAGCGTCCGCAAAATGAAACAGAATAAAACATGCAGGCTGGCGGTGACTCAAACACTGGCTGGCCAGACACACACATACACACCCTGTATAGCTGTACAATACAGAAGCAAGCATATAGACACACTGTGAGATTATTCCTCCTCAAGGTCATGATCATAGTTGAGGTTTCTCTCTTTAGTCTTTGTTGGCTGTGAAACTTCTCAGTCCTAGCTACAGGTATATAATATAATATAGTGCATAGCTTCTTTCTGTGGGCTTCACTTTGACTTTGTCTTACTGCTCTTTTTACAAGCCCTGTCGTGACACCCTCTCTCTCTCCCTCACTGTCCGTCTCTCCTCGCCTCTCCCTCACTGTCCCTCTCTCCTCTCCTCTCCTCTCCCTCACTGTCCCTCTCTCCTCTCCTCTCCCTCACTGTCCCTCTCTCCTCTCCTCCCCCTCACTGTCCCTCTCTCCTCTCCTCCCCCCACTGTCCCTCTCTCCTCTCCTCCCCCTCACTGTCCCTCTCTCCTCTCTCCCCCTCACTGTCCCTCTCTCCTCTCCTCCACCTCACTGTCCCTCTCTCCTCTCCTCCCCCTCACTGTCCCTCTCTTCTCTTCCAGATACTGTGTTTTTATACGTAATGTATAATTCTCTCTCCACCTCTCCTCTCCTGTCCCCTGTCATATAGATTTTGCGTATCTGTACGCGGTACACTCCGGACCAGGACACCATGACTTTCTCAGACGGGCTGACCCTGAACCGGACCCAGATGCACAACGCAGGCTTCGGCCCGCTCACCGACCTGGTGTTCACCTTCGCCCACCAGCTGCTGCCCATGGAGATGGACGACACAGAGACAGGTCTGCTCAGCGCCATCTGCCTCATCTCTGGAGGTACACTACACGTTCTTCACTTTCTTTGAAGGTTGCATACATTCATAAAGCATTCATAAAGCATTCATAGTGCATTCCTTCAGCATTTGTCATTAGTGACATTAGTGTTGAATAGTATGTCACAAGAGATCCTTAATGTCCAAATAAAAGTCTGAATTTTGTGACACAGAGACAGACAGGCCACCTCAGTGGACTGGGGTAGTGACTGTCATCTCCAGAGGTGGGCACCACAGTGGGGTGTACGTATCCAGCGGAGAGAGATTGGTCAGGGCAGAGACAGAGAGAATGTGATTAAAGAAATAGTAAAAGTTGGAAAAGGGTGACTTTGGGGCAGATGTGACACTTGAACATTAGAAAGGCAGTAAAACTCAGAATGGAACACTTCTGACACAGACTTAGACAGACAGACTCAAAGTCTGGAATCAGGTCATTCACAGGTCCATCTCTGTGAGGCACATACAGTCGTATGAAAACGTTTGGGCACCCCTGACAATTTCCATGATTTCCATTTATAAATAATTGGGTGTTTGGATCAGCAATTTCATTTTGATCTATCAAATAACTGATGGACACGGTAATATTTCAGTAGTGAAATTAGGTTTATTGGATTAACAGAAAATGTGCAATATGCATCAAAATGAAATTAGACAGGTGCATAAATTTGGGCACAACAACAGAAAAATCACATCAATATTTAGTAGAGCCTCCTTTTGCTAAAATAACAGCCTCTAGACGCTTCCTATAGCCTCTAATGAGTGTCTGGATTCTGGATGAAGGTATTTTGGACCATTCCTCCTTACAAAACATCTCCAGTTCAGTTAGATTTGATGGTTGCCGAGCATGGACAGCCCGCTTCAAATCATCCCACAGATTCTCAATGATATTCAGGTCTGGGGACTGGGATGGCCATTCCAGAACATTGTACTTGTTCCTCTGCATAAATGCCTGGGTAGATTTTGAGCAGTGTTTTGGGTCGTTGTCTTGTTGAAATATCCAGCACCGGCGTAACTTCAACTTTGTGACTGATTCTTCAACATTATTCCCAAGAATCTGCTGATATTGAGTGTAATCCATGCGACCCAGTAGGAACGTTGTGCAAAGTGCGCTGAATTGTTGGAACGATGCACAGTGACACCATCTGCAGCAAGATGATGTTGTAGGTCTTTGGAGGTGGTCTGTGGGCTGTTTTTGACCGTTCTCACCATCCTTCGCCTTTGCCTCTCCAATATTTTACTTGGCCTGCCACTTCTGGCCTTAACAAGAACTGTGCCTGTGGTCTTCCATTTCCTCACTATGTTCCTCACAGTGGACACTTGACAGCTTACATCTCTGCGATAGCTTTTTGTAGCCTTCCCCTAAACCATAATGTTGAACAATCTTTGTTTTCAGGTCATTTGAGAGTTGTTTTGAGGCCCCCATGTTGCCACTCTTCAGAGGAGAGTCAAAGAGAACAACAACTTGCAATTGGCCACCTTAAATACCTTTTCTCATGATTGGATGCACTTGTCTATGAAGTACAAGGCTTAATGAGCTAACCAAACCAATTGTGTGTTCCAATTAAACAGTGCTAAGTAGTTACAGGTATTCAAATTAACAGAATGACAAGGGTGCCCAAATTTTTTCATTGCCTATTTTTCACATCTGATTTAATTTCATACAACTTAATATTGCTACACTAAAAATCTTTGTCTGGACAATACCCCAGTACTCAGCTTTTATTAGAAAATGAATGGCATGCCACTGTGATCATTTTCTGTGACGACAGAGTAAATTATTATGCAGCCTCAGAGGGGTGCCCAAACTTTTTCATACGACTGTATGAGACAGGGAGTGTGTGTGTGTGTGTGTGTGTGTGTGTGTTGGACTGTTCTTCTCACAGGAAATGAGTCTGTTCTGTTCAGCCTGTTTCAGCACACAATGCCCCAGGCAGTAGTTCTCCCTCAGTTGGGACAGGGCAGGCAGACATTGATTAACACGCACACACACACACACACACACACACACACACACTCTGACACACGCTCCTCCCAAGGCAGTTAACCACCAACAACAACTGCTCTCTGGGCACTGATGACGTGGATGTCGATTAAGGCAGCCCCGCCCCCCCGCACCTCCATGATTCAGAAAGGTTGGGTTAAATGCTGAACACACATTTTGGTTGAACACACTCTGTTTTCTAACTGACTATGTATCCCCTTTCCCCCTGCTCTCACTCTCTGAAGTGTGTGACTGGCATAAGTTTCCATTCCAATGTGTGAATCCCCAGAGCCTTGACAGATATTACATGCTGTTGCATAATCCACAGAGGAAATAATTAATCCCTCTGCACTGCTTTGAGTCTTTCAGTAATGTGACTCTGTGACTGGAAGGCTGGCCTCAGTTCCCACAGCAGGAGCTGGTTCTTTCAACACACTAACACACTGACCCCTTATGGATTTAATTGGTACTGCAAGCATTACAACAGACAATAAAATGTCATACGAATGTCATATAGGGCTACTGGCTGTTAGAACTATGAAAAAAAATACGTTGGTGGAATTGTATATATTTTTCCTACTCCGTACGCCCTTTTAATGTTCAATGGAAACCGTTCAAGTTGGATTACTTCTAACCAAGTTAGAATTCTGACATCTCCCTTGTTTCTAGACATTTACAGCACATCTCCTTTTATGCCAAAGTATAGCACAGTGCAAGCTCATGGGGCGTATGGCTTGGTAAAGGTCTAGCCTAGCGTTGCCCTACTGTACAGTGCCTTGGGAAAGTATTCAGACTCCTTGACGTTTTCCACATTTTGTTACGTTACAGCCTCATTCTAAAATGGATTAAATAAAATGTTTTCCTCAGCAATTTACACACAATACCCCATAATGACAAAGCAAAAACAGAAATACCTTATTTACATAAGTATTCAGACTTTGAGTCTCATAGCTATGAGACTCAAAATTGAGCTCAGATGTATCCTGTTTCCATTGGTCATCCTTGAGATGTTTCTACAACTTGATTGGAGTCCACCTGTGGTAAATTTGATTGATTGGACATGATTTGGAAAGGCACACACCTGGCACCTCTATATAAGGTCCCACAGTTGACAGTGCATGTCAGAGCATAAACCAAGCAATGAGGTCGTAGGAATTGTCTGTAGTGCTCCAAGACAGGATTGTTTCGAGGCACAGATCTGGGGAAGGGTACCAAAACATTTCAGCAGCATTGAAGGTCCCCAAGAACAGAGTGGCCTCCATCATTCTTAAATGGAAGAAGTTTTGAACCACCAAGCCCGGCCAAACTGAGCAATCGAGGGAGAAGGGCCTTGGTCAGGGAGGTGACCAAGAACCCGATGGTCACTCTGAAAGAGCCCTAGAGTTCCTCTGTGTAGATGGGAGAATATTCCAGTAGGACAACCATTTTTGCAGCACTCTACCAATCAAGCCTTTATGGTAGAGTGGCCAGACAGAAGCCAGTCCTCAGTAAAAGGCAGATGACAGCCCACTTGGAGTTTGCCAAAATGCACCTAAAGACTCTCAGAACATTAGAAACAACATTTGCTGGTCTGATGAAACCAAGATTGAAGTCTTTGGCCTGAATGCCAAGCGTCACGTCTGGAGGAAACCTGGTACCTTCCCTACGGTGAAGCATGGTGGTGGCAGCATCTTGCTGTGGGCATGTTTTTCAGCAGCAGGGACTGGGAGACTAGTCAGGATCGAGTGAAAGATCAACAGCGCAGAGAGATCCTTGATGAAAATCTGCTCCAGAGGACCTCAGACTGGGGTGAAGGTTCACCTTACAACAGGACAACAACCCTAAGCACACTGCCAAGACAATGCAGGAATGGCGTCTGGACAAGTCTCTGAATGTCCTTGTGTGGCCCAGCCAGAGCCCGGACGTGAACCCGATCTAACATCTCTGGAGAGACCTGAAAATAGCTGTACAGCGACGCTCCCCATCCAACCTGACAGCGCTTGAGAGGATCTGCAGAGAAAAATGGGAGAAACTCCCCAAAAACAGGTGTGCCGAGCTTGTAGCGTCATACCCAAGAGGACTCTCTGCTGTAATCGCTGCCAAAGGTGCTTCAACAAAGTACTGAGTAAAGGGTCAGAATACTTACGTAATTGTGATATTTCCATTATTTTATTTTTATGAGTTAGCAAAAATGTATAAAATATAGTTTTTGCTTGGTCATTATGGGGTATTGCGTTTTAGAATAAGGCTGTAACCTAATAAAATTTGGAAAAAGTCAAGGTGTCTAAATACATTCCGGAGGCACTGTATGACTCTGGTATGTGTCTTTCTTTATTGATAGGTACTTTATTGATAACGAGGGGAACTTTCTTAAACTTTAACTCGTTGCTCATACATAGCCTAAGTACAAAGAAGATGCTTAATGAAATTGGTCTGTGTGTCTCTCTCTCTCGCTCTCTCTCTCTCTCTCTCTCTCTCTCTCTCTCTCTCTCTCTCGCTCTCACTCTCACTCACTCTCTCTCTCTAACTCTCTCACTCAATCTCTTTCACAGACCGTCAGGACCTGGAGGAACCCTCTAAGGTAGACCAGCTCCAGGAGCCTCTACTGGAAGCTCTGAAGATCTACGTGAGGAAGAGGAGGCCCAGCAAGCCACACATGTTCCCCAAGACCCTGATGAAGATCACTGACCTCCGCAGCATCAGCGCCAAAGGTACAGACAACACAGAGACGAATACACTAATACAACTGAGTAGAAATGAGGACACTAGATTCAATAGCAGTTCAGTAGGAAAACGTTGTACACATATGGCCTATAGGTTTGTTTTGCAATACGTCCTTTCCTCTCCCTCCAGGTGCGGAGCGGGTCATCTCTCTGAAGATGGAGATCCCTGGCTCCATGCCTCCTCTGATCCAGGAGATGCTGGAGAACTCAGAAGGCCAAGACGGCCAGAGCAGCACCGAGGGTGAGGACGGCAGCAGCCCCAAGAAGGGACTCCCTAAGGGGGATAAACCCAAGGGGGGGAAACCCTGCCCTGTGTCCCCTGACCCTGACCAAGATGCTTCAGACCGTGACGGGCCCACAGTGGCCCCCAAGGAGGAGGAGGAAGAGGAGGAGGAGGAAGAGGAGCCCTAGGTCCCCGTGGAATTCAGGGGCCTCTCTTTCTCGCTGACATTCCTTTGCACAAATACATAAAATAGGTCAACAGCATGGTGGACCAGGCATGGTGGACGCCCCCTCCTTCTCCCCACTCCTCTCCGCCTCCCCTAAGGCCGTTGGTCCCTTGGCGAACCACCACCACCTTTGCTTGTTCTTATGTTATCCTTTACGTTAGTTTTTTCCTTTTCTCTCTTTATCTCTTTATTTTCCCTTGAAAACACTGAAACCTAAAAGGACCAGTAGTTTGTTTTATTTATAATTCCACATTTATTGAGCTCTTATTTTGGCGTTGTGTCGCGGGGACTAGGGCGTGATTGGTCGAGTTGGATTTGACCCCGCCTGGCCACACCCACTTACCTGTTGTACACAAAGGTCATAGGTCATCCTCTACAGGTCTCCTGTGTAAATTCATCCCTGCATGACGGAATAGACGAGTTTAATACGTAGTTTTAATCTCACTTTCTCTCCCTCTATATGGCCCTTTCTCTCTCTCTCTCTCTCTCTCACTGTCACACACTCACACTCACTCAAATTCTCTCATTCTCTCCATCTCTGTCTCACACACACATACAAGGTGAGAATTCATATTCAGCCCTTATTATGCCTGCATAAATAAGTATAACTGGATCAGTTGGTGTTGGACAACTGGCTTTGGATCACGTAGTTTTAATCTCACTTTCTCTCCCTCTATACGTCCCCCTCTCTCTCTCTCTCTCTCTCTCTCTCTCTCTCTCTCTCTCTCTCTCTCTCTCACTCTCATATTGTTAGAATACATTGTACATACCATTGCATTGTTGGAAATCTGTATGTTTCTATGATGAATTTTGTGGTGCTTTTTCCATTGTCTTAAATATTATTGTTTGAGGCGAAACACTACATACATGACAAGGTTTAAAGGGGGGCTAAAATGTTAAGTTCTATACAAAAACAGTTATATAGACTGTTCTTGCATATAGACAGTATGGAAGACTAAAACCTTATATTTGTTCCTCTATTTAAAGCTGTTTTTTTTTGTCTGTTATAACTGATTATGTTGACGTCTCGATGAGTGTACATTACATTCACCATAAAGCCAGAGTGCTAGAGGCTTCTCTCCTGTATCAGCGGCTGCATCTCTTCAGCCGCTTCCTCAAGGGGGGGAAGCCAGATTGTAGAGGCCATAGATATACAATGACTAGATTGAATCTAGATATACAATTACCAGATTGGATCTGTCTATCACAGATAACAGACTGTAATGTAATGTACAGGGCTTCTGAGGCTAAAAGGCTTCTGAGATCTTATCATAAAATGACATTCCCAGAGAGAAACCAAGCAGTCTTACCCAGTGAAATCTCTCTGGTTAAAGATAAGGGTTGAGTGACTCTCATTGACAAAGACTTTCCTTAACCCAAACTTGCGCCACTGAGAAATGGAGCTGTTTTTTTAAATGAATTTGGTTATACATTTGAAGTTTCCTTGCAATTATCTTGCACATTCTCCACCATCTATGCAGGGAAATGCATTCTTATTACAGTAAAATCAAAATTGCTTCTCTGATGCAGATTCAATCTAGTAATTGTACATTAATGGCTGTCAGCAACTACAAGCATCTGCGCAACACAAAATGCACATTGCGTTCTGGGCCAGGATTACTAAGGAGTCCTGTAGGCCTAGAATCACTACCTACCCCTTACATACTTACATACATAAGTGTCTTGTTTTGGCAGGAAACCACGGGGACATTGCAATCCTTAAAATACATATTCATGACCTAACCGCTTGGCCTGGAAGATTGTACACTAGACTCTAATGTTCTATCTAGCTGCACATGGATTGGATTCTAGTAGCCACTACGCATTCTTAGTTGTAGTCCTACAGAGTAACTGACTGTTGCCTTGCTCCTCTGACAGTCCTGTGCAAAACTACAGTGTCGCAAAGGAGATTCTTTACTCGTGACCGTTACTGTTGAGACGTGCAGTAACTATAGGGAGACAAGCTCGGGTAGCGTTTATTCGGGGTGCAACATTACAGAATGTTCCGATATAAATGTATTATGCAGACATGCGCTTCTCTGTCGTGTAGAATAGAGAATCATGTCAGCTCTAAAACAAGAATACATTTGTAACATTCCTGAACGTTGCACCTCCTGAACCCAAACCTGCTTTGTGTTTTGGATCCACTATAGAGCTCTTTTTCTCAGGGGTGAGGAATGATGTCTCGTCATCTTATAAATATATTCTTAGTAAAGCTGCTTTTTTGCAGAGCCTAAGGGCTAGATTCAATCCGTAGCGCTGAAGATCTGCGGCATTACCGCGATTAAAATGTAAAGGCAATGTTTTACGTTCGCAGAGACTGCGTTCACGGTTAACGTGGCTCAATCGGAAATGACCTTCAAATTTTAATCGCGCTACACCACGGTTCCCCAGTGCTACGGATTGGATCTTATCCTAAATCACAGATTAGAATTTGGACACTATTTATAAAGTTAATAGCCTAGAATCCACACTGAATATTGCTCTGTTCGTTGTTGTGAAGTGAAACAATAATGAAACAGTGATATTCAGTGTGGAAGCCAGGCTATAAAGTGTATACTACAGCTAGGAAGAACTAAGATCTCTACAGTCCCTTATTACCTGTTTTAGCCTGGTATCCCTTGTGGTTGAAAAGGTGTTGACTAGCTACTCAGCTGTAGCACAAAGGCAATACTTCTCATAGCACTTATATAAAACTTGAACATGTGAATCATTATGTAGCCGATATTAAGGGGGTTGTAATAAACAATGTTCTTTATCACTCTTAAGGGTAATAATAATAATTTGACATAAACTATGGGTGATTATTGAGTCATTCGTCTCGAGAAGTATAAAGATAGGACTGTTCTTTACTCTGAATAGAGGCAAGCATTTTGCCACAAGGGAATAGATAACCGCTATAGTCAGTCAGCTAGAACCAAGGTTGAGGTCAATTCCAGTTGAATTATTTCAGTTTACTTCCTGAATGGGCATGGAATTGAGCCCAACCCTAGCTAGAACCCTCCAGAAACATCTCGCACATAACCATCTCCTCTCCTCCATATCAACCCCACATGTAACACAATCATATCTTAAAGGAAAATCAAAACCGTCTCAGTTTTACCATGTTTGAATGTGAATATGCCGTCCAGGCGTTTACATAGGAATGATATGCAGTGTTAAAGGAATAGTTACTTTAAAGCAGCATTTCGTCAAATGCATTGCATCTCATTTTATGTATGAAAAACATTAAATGCTCTCTTTCCCTCTCTAAGGGAGAGAGGGATGTAGGGGAAAACAATCCTGGTGGCTCATCACAAGAGCAGTGTGGGTGAGTCTCATCACAAGAGCAGTGTGGGTGAGTCTCATCACAAGAGCAGTGTGGGTGAGTCTCATCACAAGAGCAGTGTGGGTGAGTCTCATCACAAGAGCAGTGTGGGTGAGTCTCAATAGTCTTCCCTACATTCCTCTCCCTTGATTCCACACCTCCTCAAAACGCATTGGAAAAAAGGGTGCAGAACCTCAGACCTCCTCCAATGTGTGTTGAGGTGAGGAATCGAGGATGTGAGGAATCAAGGAAAGACTTTTGAGATTTACCCTGAGTGTCTTTGAAGTTGGACAACTTATTTCACAGCTGAAGAATGTCTACATCCAACTCCCTAGTGTCCAGAGCGCCACCTACAGGCACCAGGTGACACGGCAGGGAACTCTATCCATTCCACAATGCCGAATTTACAATGTTGGTTTCTGTTGAATGTTGTACCGATGTAACTGTTTATATTTACTACTACTATCTCACTGCAGACTTGTCCATGTATTAGATGGTGTGTGAGTGTGGTGTGCTTTATGTCTCAACTAATGGCAGCTTTAGGCTATCTGACCTCTCAGAGCTTCATCTCATAGCCAGCCCCTCTTAGGTAGCAGCTGCTCACCCCCACACCATTTAGGACCAAATGGTCTCATTACCTGAGCATGGGTTCAGAATAGGGTTGCAAAATTCCAGAAACTTTCCCCAAATTCCCTTTTTTGGGGGGCGGGGGATTTTCTAAATCAGGAGGGAATAAGCTAAAAGGAATATCCAACGTGGAATTCTTAAATTTTTGAATAGTTTCTTGAACTTTGAAACCCTAGTTACCCCGATGTCATCGCTGATCAAACAACAGAGCTGCTTTCCCCTCTTTAGTTGGAATGCCAAGCAGCTGTCACTCAATCAATAAACTGACAGCAAGTTGGTTAAGTCAATAACGGAATAAGATCAATACATGTGGATCGTGTCCAGGAATGGGGCAACGTACTGAACATTGCAGATAGAAATACACTGAATAGATCTGGCATGATGATTCCATACTCTACAAGTCACGGGTGTGTCTGTTCTATGCAACATATTTCTATCTGAACGGTCCATAACGCTGTGCCCTACTGAACGCGGCCCATTATCCAACTATCCGGTAAAAGCCAGAGAGGGCATGACTGTGAACCTCAAAAAATTTGAAAGCAGCTTTGTTATGCCTGTTCAAAAAGTGTCAATGTTTAACATTACAAATAATGTATATGATTGCCTTTTTCTCCCCATCGGTATCAGAAAACCTCATTGTCATCATATGCAGTGTTGTATAGTTAGCGTTATTATGAAGAGACATGATCAAATTATGGTTGAGTTTTCTTAACTTTGTCTTACTGGACTCGAGGGTGGGTGGGGCAGCAGGGAGGAGTTGTCATGGTGATTATACATTTACCCAGAACCTCCTGGTGGGAAGAGAAAGCCGGAAGTCCTCATAAGGAGCTTTACGGTGAGCTTCTATCTTGTTTTCGTTCTCCATTTTCAATATTGTCTGTTTGTATATTAACAATGCTTTATATGTTCATATACTGTTTAACTTTACCATGAAATGCCCTGGCAAAGTAATAAAAATATATTTATTTTAAAATACATAGCGTGTGGACGTGTTATAACCCCAATATTTACATTGACTGTAACCCCGAAGCCTTGAATACTGTGTGTTTGTGTGTGTGAATCGTGTTCATAAGGTTCAATTGAGTGAGGTCAATTAAGAAAATCAAACAGAAAACCCAACGGCCAGAAAATAATTCACATTTCATTGTTTACTTCCAAGTTCATATTCAAAAAAAGGTACATAGTCTCTTTTTTAAACAGTTAAAATGTGCTGAAGCACTGCATTCCTAACTTCTAAAAGCTGCTTAGGACAAATACAGAACATTTCCATGGTAATAATAATAAAAAAAAAAAACATTGTCTTGTATGTATAATATAAAGTGTAAAACACCTACACAGTAGAAAGCATTAAACGTCACCATTAAAACAAAATAAGGGGGGGGGGGGAATGTACAAAAGTCTGTGGTACACAGCACAGGGGTATTTCCACGAGCGTGTGTCTGGTCCTGGTTGAATACTTCAAAACTAAATCCTTCCTTCCTACGTTGAAATAATCACGACTGGATATTTATACAACCACTTCTTACACCTATCCCACCTTTAAGATGATTTCTTCTAGAAAGTGAAGGAAGGATGCACATTAAAATGACTCAAGCAGTGTGTGTAAATGGTTCAAATTGTTTCAAAACCCATCCTTCCTTCCTGATTACCTCGAGGTGATCACAGATCATAAGTAATTGGATAGGTGACAGCATGGGGTACCAACCTATTACTTTCCCCAGTCCAACCAATGAAGATCTGTGATTACTTCAAGGGAGGGAGGAAGCATTTAAATAGCATTGGAACAGAGCCTGGGTGTGGGATTCCATGGTCTAGTCGAACATGTCGTACTGATCGTCATCCGACCCTGACGCTGACTCAGCAAAGTACTTTACTTCCTTCTTGGCCCTGCCTGGTCGGTCTCGGGACGCTGTGACGGATTGGCTGAAACGGTTGGAGTCCACATCATCATCATCATCATCTGACATGGGGGGTGGGGCCGCGGCTGCTTTCTTTGATGGCTTCTACACAGGGAGAAGACGCTAAGTATCTTGTTGTATGGAAGTCTTTAGTTTTTCCATATCTTCTTATATTCTACATGATTCAATGACACACACACACACACACACACACACACACTCTTACCCTGCTGGTAGGGGCTTTGGGTGCTTTCCCAGGAGCTTTCTTGGGACTGAAATCATCCTCTTCAGATCCAGACTGCTTCCTCTTCCTCCCTCCACCTTTAGCTGCACAGGTCAGGAGAAACACCCCCAGGTTACACTCTGTTCACATTCAGGTTACACTCTGTCCATACCCAGGTTACACTCTGTCCATACCCAGGTTACACTCGGTCCATACCCAGGTTACACTCGGTCCATACCCAGGATACACTGTTCATACCCAGGATACACTGTTCATACCCAGGATACACTGTTCATACCCAGGATACACTCTGTTCATACCCAGGATACACTCTGTTCATACCCAGGATACACTCTGTTCATACCCAAGATACACTCTGTTCATACCCAAGATACACTCTGTTCATACCCAAGATACACTCTGTTCATACCCAAGATACACTCTGTTCATACCCAAGATACACTCTGTTCATATTCAGGTTACATTCGGTTTCATACCCTGTTATAGTCACTATCTCAATCTTTTATAATCATAGAAGAAATTAAGTGAAAGCTGACTGACTCTCCACTGTTCATTGTGAGGTAAGCCTGTACCTTTTAGTGCTGGTGCAGGCTTCTTGGAGCTGGTATCTGAGTCTGAGTCCCAGACGGACGTGTCCAGCTTCTGTTTTGGTGGCGGTTTGGGTACTGGTGCTTTCCTGGGTTTGGGAGCTGCATCCAAAGGCTTCTTCACTGCTGTGAGTAACAGAGAGTGAGCCAATCAATAACAATAAGGATTGCAGCAAGAAACCAAGGCACCCTATATAGTGCCCTATATAGTGCCCTATATTCAGCAGTACCAACATTATCAGTATCATTTTAACCCCCCTTAGTAGTGCTCACTCTAGCGGCAGATGTGGGTGTTACCAAAGTCATTGATCGTAACCTGTCCTTTGGGCAATTCATAAGATTAGGGATTTAAATTTGAGACCTAATATAATATCATATGTGACCCGTTTCAGGAAAGTAGGTGTATGCTGCAACTTTACAGGAGAGCCATATGAACGTTTAACATTTTAGTTTTTTGGCAGAAATGCCTTCTGGAACATGTGAACTTTCATGTGCCTTAATAACAAACTTGTATGCCATCTGTAAATACGAATAAACATTTTAAAATTACGAGCCTTGTTAGTTAAGCCACAGAAAAAGACAGCAACCTTCCCACTAGCCATGATTGGCTGAGATAATGAGTGGGCTGGACATGCCGAGAGAGGAGTTCGGATTGGTCTGCCTTATAAAAGGCTTCTGTCTATTTGAGCTGGTCAGTCTGTGTTGGTAATCCTGTCGAACGCAGCTTTTTAAAACATTTATCGTGTAGTGGCGCTGCATAAGTGTTGCTCGCCACTTTCTGGAGGATCGAGTTTGAAGTCAGTGGAGCATGATCAGTATGATAGCTAAAGAGAGATGGCAAAAGCATGGGTCACTGGATTACACCTTCAAACTAAGGGCAACCGTGGCATGGCAACCGTGGCATGGCAACCGTGGCATGGAGACGCGTCGATCATGCATGATGATGTATACGGGTAAGATAGACTAGCTAGCTACATTTTCAGATATTACACGTTTCCAATTTTGACAGAAAGTGGTTTCATTTCAAGCTAAAGTGTATGGTTAGCTAGCTAGCCTGCTCCCTAGCTAACGTTACGTGTATGACATTTATTGTTGTTTAACTAGCTGACGTTAGCTGGCTGGCTCGTTAGCTAACGTTACATGACGTGTGTGATCTTACACGTTGTTTACCTAGCTAGGTTCATTATTTACCTAGCTAGCTACATGTCTTAAGCTAAAGTGTACAACACCTGTTGAATATTGCCGGTGTCAGTAAACCTCGGCAAAAAAGCATAATGAAATTGTTGAAAGCTGAGCTGGTTAGGCTGTTTTCATGTTATCCAGAGGTAAACAAATCATCAGCCAGAGCATCAAGTGTGCGCTCTGAATGCTCCGAAAGTGAAACGAGATTGGTGGGGCTAATGCTTAAGGAGGGTGTGAACGATGCTGAATGGGTGTAGACATAGAAGAGCTCTCCAGTAGGTACCAAAACATTCATATGCAATTTTCTCAAAAGTGAGTTTACAAGTTTATCAACTTTCAAAGCAGAATTACTTTCCCATTTTTCCTAAAAAAATGCAGTGTACGATATACCATTGTGTAGCTCTGAGTCTCTATTTTTATCCAATGTAAAGAACAGAATTTTCAAATTTTGCTACTTAAGGCCAAATCCAGGTGGTGAGTCACATATGTTACGTTACATTATGAATGTAATAGGGGTTATACAACATCATACGAATTGGAGGATGTATAGTATCATACGTCTTACCCGGTCATACAACATCAGACGAATTGGAGGTTTAAAGTATCATACGTGTTGGAGGACGTATAGTATCATACGTCTTACCCGGTCATACAATATCAGACGAATTGGAGGTCTAAAGTATCATACGTGTTGGAGGACGTATATTATTATACATCATGCTCTGAGACCAGACTGCTTGTTGTGTCAAAACGAAATAGGCTAGGATAATTTTGCCTAGAAGGTCATGAGAATTAGGTTAAGGTTAGGAAAAAGGTTAGGGGAAGGGTTAGCTAAAATGCTAAAGCTGTCCCAGAAGTGACTTGAACACACGACCTTGCGGTATACGCCCACCCATCCTCCCCAACCAACCTCCTTATCGTTCTGTCTTAAGTAAGCAGACCATTATTTAACTTGAAACGTAACATATACCTAATGAAGGTGGACAAATGTACGCTCCAAAGTGTACGTCTGTTTAATGTAGTCAGGCGGTAGATACATATATGGCTCTGTGTGTCACCTTTCTTAGCTGGGACAGGTTTGTCGAAGTATAAGGAGAACGCCCTTTCTGCATCGTCACTGTCCAACTTCAGATCGTCTGGAAGAAAAGAGTAACAGACATTAACCCTCGGATGAACACTGGGACTAGGAGCTTGTTTACATACAAAGTCCTTTGTCATAGACAAACACACAAGACTTGAAACAACAAGAAATATACATCTTTGATCATTTACTAAAGAAAGTACAGGACAAGGCAAACATGCTGAGCTTGTTGTGTGAACTCACCACTCTCATTGCTCTTTTCAGAGGAGCAGGCTGATTTGGAGGAAAATACACTCTCTGGTTCCTTCTTCTTCTTTGCTGGTGAGACATTGGTGGTGTTCTGTTTGGGCGATGAGAAGATATCTTCATCATCCTCATCATCATTGCTGTGGTCGTTGTATCTGCCTTTAGTCTCGGAGGAGGCAGTGAAGTCGTCTTTGTAGGGCCGGGCTGGCGAGGACGCAGCATCAGCATCATCATCATCTTCCTCTCCTCCATCCTCTTCCTCACTGAAGTCAAAGGTGTACTTGGGCTTGGCCGCTGAGGAACAGACAAAGTTCATTATAAGTGTGTTTTGAACCACGTGTCGTAGTTGCAGCAGATTGATTTGTAATGATTTCTGAAAGGCAGCATGTCCACTACAAGGGATATTGAACAGCTACAGAGTTCATTCGGAGTTGGCGTAAGTCAAATTAGTGTTTTGAGAGCTGAGAACCGAAGCATAACCTCTCCTATTGCATATGGATTGCGTCACGCTGCAATCAGACTTCAGGCTCATCAAGCCAGGGAGAACCAGACATTCAGACTTACAAAGAGCTGATGGAGTTTCAAGTTATAGTCACCCCGGGTTACAGACAGCATAGTGTGTAGAATGACAATGAGCAAAAACAATTATGTTAGAATTAACAAGGCCAGAGTTTTCTGAACACGTGACCTGCAAAGGGAAAGGACCACTGCCGTTACCTTGCTTTCCAACCAAGGTGCATGAATTGAGGAGTGAACTGATCCAGCGCGTTTCGGCTTTTGGCATTCTTCAAGGTTTTTACACAAATAAGAATGAGGCTTTTAAACATTTCAAAAATGGCCTCAGGGACCAATCACAAAGAATATGCAAATTAAAACCATGATAAGATTGGTTAAAACAATAGTAGAAAGACCAACCAATTGACTACGTGACTGGACCAGGAAAAACTGTAGGCCCAATTCATCTCTCGTGGACAGATCTACGTAAACATAACTGGTACAGTACATTCTGTCGTGAAGGAATGGGACGAGCAGCAGTAGTTCCTGTGTTTGGGTTTTTCATCGCTGGTTATTTGGACAAATCACGATTTCGAATTTCGGAAGGGGAGGAGACATTCGGCCCCTAACTTGCAAAGAGAGAGAGAGCGAGCTACTCGTTCTGGTTCTGTTCCTTGTTCTAGTATCTCTTCAGCTCTTCTATTAACAGGTATAGACCCAGAACTTAATCGAGCAGCTGACCAATTATGCAAGACTTTAGTTCTGGGTTTACCGAGATTAAGGCCAAGTGAAAAAGGAAGCTACTGTCTGAACTTATCCAACAACAAAAAAACACTTCACACTTTCCGTTTTAATGGTGTGCCCTAATGAACACAACCCAGTAGGTAAGTGGTTACCTGAGGCCCGTTGAGACTTGGTGTCTCGGGGGATGACTACAGGCTCACTGTCCTCCAGGTCGCTCTCTGATTTGGACTCGTCCTCTGACCAGGGGTTACGCCTCTTCACCTTCTTACCAGACGCTACTTTGGGTGTGGGGGGTTTCCTGGCTCTGGGAGCACCTGATTTAGAGAAAAGGGTTTGTTCATTCAGATCACTCAGAAAAGGGTTTATTCATTCAGATTTTGGGTCTTTTATTTAATAACCATGAAGTCCTGAAACTGTGACAATGTGTGAGAGAAAGAAATGACAAAGTTTAGACTAGTGGTAGCACTTCTGACTCCCAACTACACATTTCCCCAAGAGGTAGGGATACAATCCTTGGGTCCACCATCTACCTGACTTATCACTCACATCAGTCTCCCCTTCTCCCCCAATTCATGATGGAACCTCAATAAGATGACAGACACATGAAAGGAGAACGGAACATCTGCTGACCTGGCTCCTTTTTCTCCCGTTTGACCCGGGGGGGCTTGGGCTTGGCTGGGGTTGGTGTATTAGAGGGTGAGTTGAGGGAGTTCTCCCCTGTACCTCCGTCTGACCCCAGCACTCCCATCTCATCATCAAACTCCATCTTCATCACCAGGTCCGCATCACCCTGAGAGGCCAACACACGCACACGTCATGTCTAACGCCTGAAAACACACTGAGTCCAATGTTGGGCTATGACAGAGTTATACAATTGAACTAAGCTCATACGGCCCTAATAAGTGATATTCTTCAAGAATCAATGGGTATAAATCAACAACTTCAATGATTGTCTGGAAACATTACAGACTGGTCCTTTAATAATGAGGCATAGAGAGGATCCATCTTAAAAAACTAAATGTTTTACCTTCTTCTTCTTGCTCATCTTCTTGGAGGCGTCAGTCTTCATGGCCTGTGTGATGGTGGGTACGACCCTGCGGCCGTACGGCGAGGGCAACGTCTCCTCCAGGTGGAGTTTCTTCACCTTGGGCTTGCCCACCTTACCCTTCACCAGCTTGGTACCTTTACCTGCAGTCATGTCTGCCTGCTCCTGGGCCTCGACTTTCTGTCACACGTACAGGGAGAGAATATACGTCTCTTCTTGTAAATCGTCAGACAAATCACTTTTTCTTTTTTTTGACTAGCTCTGCCAGGTGAAAGAAACCTTGAGATTACCCGACTTCTCCACAACAAAAGCAGTCTCACACAAGTATGTATAAATGACAGTAGTCCCTTCTTAAGCAGTGACTCACATCCAGTTCATCAATGAAGACAGCCAGGTCCTCCTTCCACAGGTCCTCTGGAGACTTCCTCTGCAGCTCATTCAACTCTCCTTTCTGTTGAACAACAACACACACTCAGTTGATAAAAGACGTGGCGCTATTAACACCAAGGTTAAATTTCCCTCTGCGATCACATACACACATTAAAAAAGTACTGATATGCTCGCACTATGCTCCAAGAACAAAACGCACACAACTGTTAGAAGAGACACTCAGCCCTTGACTACTTGTGTAATGTTGGTACAAATGAATAGCCCTTTGGGGACGATAAAGATCAATTGCAAGTCTTTGACAGTCAGGAGTCTACACCCTTCCTCTCTGAGTCAGCAGCCAGTACCTTGAGGTCTCTCTGACGGAGCAGCTCGTCCACCTTCTCCTTGGACAGGCACCACAGAGGCATGTTGAGGATGTAGTTGAAGTTTGGTCCAGACGACGACCCAGAATCCACAGAGCTGTCACTGTTGTTACCGTCACGATCGTCCTCCTCCAGAGCCTATAGGGAGAGAGACCAGGAAGAAGCAGAGTCCAATCAGAATAGAGGGTGTTGAAGCGTCAAACGGTCTCAGCCAGTCACAGGGCTGAATGGTGGACAGTGGCAGGATGTTAACAGTACCTTTTCCTGTGCTTTGGTCCATGCCGCCACCGGGTCCGACTCAAAACCTTTCTGCACCAGCATCCTGATCAGATCCTTCTTAGACTTGTTCTCTACAGACAAACAACATTAATATAGCAGTATTCTAGTTCCAAATTGCCAATTGAAATAGGAATCGAGGGAGAGGCAGAGAGAGAGAGAGAGAGAGAGCGATGCAGGGAAAATTCGCACCGATTGTGATCTTTCCTTCGATCTTCTCCAGTACAAATCGGGCCTGATTGGACAGTTTGGAAGCATCCGCCCCCAGGCTCCCCACTAGCCAATCCTTCCTCAGCTTGTAGTAGTGCAACCGCAGCTCAAAGAACTCCTTGAGAATGTCCTGGACTGAGTCATACCTCTTCAGACAGCCCATGTGGTCAAACAACACCTGAGGGGAGAAGAGCAACTGCTTTAGACACCTCTCCTTTCCACAAAAGGTTAAAAACCACGGAACACTTAAAAATGTTCTTCACTTTTTAGATGATAAGACTCATTCCAAAGAATCCCGTCATCCGGACAGATGTGATTCCTATAAGAAGAGTGCTCTATATACACACACACACACACACACACACACACACACACAAAACAAAGCACTTCATCCAAAGAGGTGTGTATAATGAATCAACAATGGGAGTCAATACAGCTATCAGTTCACCTCAAATACAGGGTTGTATTCAATAGGGCAAACCGTTTTGCAACGGATAATGAAAACAAGCATTTATCATTGGACAAGCTCAGGTAGTTTCTCCCCGTTTCCTTCCGATTGGTGCCTAGTGAACAGAACCCAGATTTGAGGAGTGGTACTAACCATTGAGTTGCAGGTGAGGCTGGACTGTAGCTTGAATACTTTGTGTAGTCCTACAGCCTCTGCCTGGGCCAGCTTCTCCTCTGACATGCGGACCACAAACTTGACGGTTTGGTCTGTGTGGTACTCCTTATAGTCATTGATCAGAGCTGGAGTCTTCTCCGTCCCCTGGAGCATGGGCTCTAGTACCGACTCTTTATAGGCCTGGAGGGAGGGAGGGGAGAGAGTCGGAGGGGAGGGAACAAGGTCCATTACAAGAACTAACAAGCACAATATCACAGCATAGAAACAACAGTTCAACATCTCCTTCATTCATTCAGTCAAAGCAGCTAGATGACCAGAAGTGCAGGTAACAGTGTACCCGTGTCCAGGTAACAGTGTACCCGTGTCCAGGTAACAGTGTACCCGTGTCCAGGTAACAGTGTACCCGTGTCCAGGTAACAGTGTACCCGTGTCCAGGTAACAGTGTACCCGTGTCCAGGTAACAGTGTACCCGTGTCCAGGTAACAGTGTACCCGTGTCCAGGTAATAGTGTACCTGTGTCCAGGTGCGGACGGGCAGCTCAGTGATCTCAATAGTGTTCTTGTCCAGGACAGAGATCTCCCCACTGACCATGTACTGGTTCTGGCCCAACTCATGGATCACTCCTTTAAAGTTCTTATAGCTGGGCAGCTGGGAGAGGAGAGAGAGGTGGGAATATTCAGTCAGCTGTCATTATGATAGATTACTTACTCATAACATGATTAACACAAATCTTGATTATAACTGACCAACAGCAGACACGGAAAGTTGGTGGTTTATCCAGTTCTACCAATAAACGTGTTTTAAAATCACAAATGACAATTGATTTAGCTAAAGGTTTTAATGTATAATGGTATCAATCTACAAAAATATTACCTTGAGTTTATATGTTTTAAGCGATAAAATCCTAAAACCAAAATGGACAATAGCGCTGGCTTGTATGTCCACAACAAACTTCCCCTCTGGTACAATAAAGTTGATCTTATCTTATGTAATAAAATACATTTCAAACGTCTAAACGTTCACCATGGGCAGAGGGTCCTGCATGTTGAGCATGCGGTAGAGGTTGTTAACAATCTCTCTGTGGTCGTAGTTGGGGATCTTGCAGGCCCAGCCCGTCCCGATGCCCTCGGCCCCGTTCACCAGCACCATAGGGAGGATGGGGATGTACCACTCTGGCTCCACCTTCTGGTTGTCATCGAACAGGAACTTCAGCAGGCTAGAGTCCACCGCTGGGAACAACATCTTGGCCAGAGGACTAAGGAAGTGACATTACTTCATAATAAATACTTTTTTTTTTTAAGCATGTTGAGTTTTAAAGTGTTTTATGAAAGGTGAAGTATAAACAAAGTTTACATGAAATGTATCATTCACTTTTTTTTTTTTACATCTTTGCAGGTATGACTGCACTTCAGGATGGCACAATGGGCCATACAACAAGTAGACCAATCAAATAGCTAGAACAATTCTGTTTTGAACTTTTTTGACCATCGGAGGCATTACCTGAGCATGGTGAAGATGTAACGGGGGCTGGCAGCGTCCTTGCCCCCGTTGATGCGGGTACCAAACTGACCCAGTGGCTGCAGGATGTTCACGTTGTTGCTGCCCACAAAGTTCTGGGCCAAGTTCACAATCGTCATCAACAGGGATTGCTGATCACACACATACAGAGGCACACGTGTCAAAACAATGTTGTTGTGGGAAACACAAAATATCTTCAGACAGTATTGATTTAAAGTGGAAGATAGCTCTCTAAGTATATTTCGTCAGTGGTATAAAGTACTTAAGTAAAAAATACTCTATAGTACTGCTTAAGTCGTTTTTGGTGCTATCTGTACTTTACTATTTATATTTTTGACAAAATAAAATAATGTACTTTTTACTCCATACTTTTTCCCTGACACCCAAAAGTACTTGTTACATTTTGAATGCTTAGCAGGAGAGGAAAAGGGTCCAATTCACACGATTATCAAGAGAACATCCCTGGTCATCGCTCACTAAGCACAAATGCTTCATTTGTAAATTATGTCTGAGTGTTGGAGCGCAACTGGATTTACGTAAATAAAAAAAACAAGAAAATGGTGCCATCTGGTTTGCTTAATATAAGGAATTGAAATGATTTGTAATTTTTATACTTAAGTATATATTAGCAATTACATTTACTTTTGATACTTAAGTATATTTCAAACCAAATACTTTTAGACTTTTACTCTAGTAGTATTTTACTGGGTGACTTTCACTTTTACTTGAGACATTATTAAGGTATCTTTACTTTTACTCAAGTATGACAATTGGGTACTTTTTCCACGACTGTATTTCATACAGCTCTGTAAGAGTGTACGGACCTCTCCGTGATGGTAGGCAGACATCTCTGCTACTGAACCAGCCAGCTGAGCCACCTTCACCTCCCTTTTATCATTCCTCTTCATACAGGTGAACAGCACCTTCCTCTGGCCTGGCTTCAGACCTGCACACATACACACACGACCTCATCAAAAGGGGACCACACCACACACACACACATCTCTTCAAAAGGGATCACAAGTCGACCGCAGGAGGAGTAGGTGTTGCAACAAACAGCTAATAGGGATTCAAATAAACAAATGATTCACACCTTCATCAAAAGGGGACCACATCACAAACATAAACAATGCATCAAGAAGACAATGAAGCACTCTGTTAAAAACAGGTTTCCAGTCTTTTCAGTTCCCTTATTAAACTTCAAAGCCAGTTGACAACAAACACAACAAAAGCTACTAAGACAGTGTCCAGGGAGATAGTCTAGTGGATCGCTGCATACGTACCGTCGACTAAGGATGGAATGGATCTCTCGTTATCGGAGTTGGAGAAGAGGATGAGTTCTTTGTTGATGAAGTCGTTGTAGGAGAGGTGTTTCGCCTGCGTGCCGTACAGGTATTGCTGCATGGGGACGATAAAATGATGAAACGTAAAGTGACTTGAATCAGGGCTATGGTGTTGTTATGGTCTTATCAATGCCACAAGGGAGAGCGGTGTCTACTTTGCATAAGCGGCCATCATTTACAAAACAGTGTTCCGTAACTGTGTGTCCATGCCGTTATTACTGTAGGATGAGACATAAATAAACAGACTTGAAGCAGCGCTCTGATGATGTCACCAGTGTTAGACCTGGTTCTGATGGGATTCACATAGGGAAAGCAGCTGCTACTTTACATCAGCGATAAACGGTAAAGAGAATTTTCGGAATATTTCCATTTCAATTATTAGGATATCCGGGGAACACTGACTGTAAAGTGTAGAAATCATCGGATGCTTGTGAATCTGAGCCAGCTAGAAGACTCTAAACAAGCTGTGATGCATCATGGTCCAAGTAACTCCCATGGTGGAAAGATGCCTGTATGAAAACAGAAAGATCTACACAGGGTACATCCTCTTCCTTTAAATCAAACTCCAATATCTAAAAGTCTCTCACAGGGTGCATCTCAATAGTATGTTGCTTCCTCTTCTAGTCTCCTTTCCTTCATCTGCACTGATGTGAATGATCTGGACAGTTGGAATCTAGTTGTTTCAGTGAAGCACACTTGTGTGATGAGTAACCATTGCAGAGACCTGAAGATTTATGCTATAGGAGGTATGCAAAACATGTTATACTGGCTGTATTTCTGCCTGCTTGAACGGTGAATAGCTCAGATACACATGAAAACATGAAATTACCCCGGGAATCGATAGAACATCGTTCAGATGCACAAATAAGATATAACATTTTAAAAAAGTGCGCGAATCTTCCCTTTAAGCTAGGCGGGCTAACAGTCTTTTGGCATGCAGGAGACCCGGGTTTGAACCCAGTCGGTCACACAGTCAGTCCCACCCACCTCTGGCAGGCCGTGCATCCTCCTCTGTCTCCTGTCCTCCATGAAGTTAGTGAGCCACTCCTTCCTGTCGTCAGTCTTCTTCTTACTGAACGCCTAGAGACAGAAACGGATAGATCACTGTTAAGAGTCAGTCAAACAAAATCACTGTCAGTCCTCTCTCCATTCAGCAAGGATTTCTCAAGCAGAGCACTTACAAATAAAGTCAAAAAAACATTTTGGGTGTGAGTTGAAAGAAGGTTGGAAGAAAGCACTAATCAAGTTGGTGCAACAGCAAAACTAGCTTGAGGAATAGATTTTCTAAAATGTTTTAGCCATTTGAGAACTTTTCTAGCTATTTTCTTTCTGTACATTTACTGAAACACTGTTCAAAGACCATGACAGGAAAAATTTGAGAGAGTGCTATCCATGTTAAACCCACCAGTGTGATGGCAGCATCGTCCTCTGTCCCGGCGTATCTGAACATGATCCGGTGTTTCTCCATGTCTGCAAAGTACTCCTTGGCCTCCTTGCTTGTGCTGGTACCCAAACCTGGAACACAAAAATAATCAAACACTCAAACCCTTTTCACATTACCGTGCCAACCCAAACTGTGCTGGCTGGCTCAGATAAAAAAATGTTTTTGTCCTTTCCAGCATGCTCCAGCAACTATGGTGGACCTATATTCAGGCCAGCACAGTAGAGCTTGGCTCGAATTGCCTCGGCAGTGTGAAACAGAACAGCTTCTAACTATGATGGTTAGTTTTGGAGGAGTATCCGCATGCGATGAACAGACCTTTGTAGTACTTCACATGCCAGGTTTTAAAGTTGACTGTCTGTTTCTTCCATTCGTCAAACTCTGGAATGCTGTAGAAAGCATGTTCCTGTTTATTCTTGTTCACCTGGGAGGAAAGAGTTCAAAGCAGCATCACAACCATGTTTGCTAGCTTTAAGCCAATCTAAACGTTGTTTGTGTTATAACAGTTTAAAAGTTGGTTGCCAAAGGCTGACATCAGCGGTCACAACTGTGTCATGTAGTCCTTTGTCCTATGACGGAGGTTTCAGCCGGTGTAGATTTGCAAACACTGAAGAGTTCGAGCCTAGGGGAAGGGGTAGGGGGAACATTGGGACCGGCTGTACCAACGTATGAATCTTACGTTTGACTCTGTATAGAATGTGTGCAGTAGTCCAGAACCTCTGCTATTACCTGTGTGAGTCTTACCTTAACGATGGGCGTGATGAACTCCTCCAGGAAGGTGTGTCTGAGCAGGGATGGCCAGTTGTGATGGAAGAAGTTGATGAGCAAACCCTTGATATGGGAGCCATCTTGATCCTGTCAGCAGATAATCAACACAAACATACATTACTAGTATGGATTTTTACGACCCAAGGGTACACTACTGTTCAAAAGTTTGGGGTCACTTAGAAATTTCTTGTTTTGAAAGAAAAGCACATTTTCTGTCCATTAAAATAACATAAAATTGATCAGAAATACAGTGTAGACATTGTTAATGTTGTAAATGACTATTGTAATGGAATATCTACAAAGGCGTACAGAGGCCCATTATCAGCAACCATCACTCCTGTGTTCCAATGGCAAGTTGTGTTAGTTAATCCAAGTTCATCATTTTAAAAGGCTAATTGATCATTAGAAAACCCTTTTGCAATTATGTTAGCTGTTGTGCTGTTGTGCTGATTAAAGAAGCAATAAAACACCAGTCTCAACGTCAACAGTGAAGAGGCGACTCCGGGATGCTGGCCTAGGCAGAGTTGCAAAGAAAAATATCTTCCTCTATCCAGTGTTCTTTTGCCCATCTTAATCTTTTCTTTTTATTGGCCAGTCTGAGATATGGCTTTTGCCTAGAAGGCCAGCATCCCGGAGTCGCCTCTTCACTGTTGACGTTGAGACTGGTGTTTTGCGGGTACTATTTAATAAAGCTGCCAGTTGAGGACTTGTGAGGTTGAAGACTGTTTCTCAAACTAGACACTCTAATGTACTTGTCCCCTTGCTCAGTTGTGCACCGGGGCCTCCCTCTCCTCTTTCTATTCTGGTTAGAGCCAGTTTGCGCTGTTCTGTGAAGGGAGTAGTACACAGTGTTGTACGAGATCTTCAGTTTCTTGGCAATTTCTCTCATGGAATAGCCTTCATTTATCAGAAAATAAAATTGACAGACGAGTTTCAGAAGAAAGTTCTTCTCAACTAGTCTAAGGTCAGTTTTATTGATTCTTTAATAAGCACAACAGTTTTCAGCTGTGCTAACATAATTGCAAAAGGGTTTTCTAATGATTAATTAGCCTTTTAAAATGATCAACTTGGATTAGCTAACACAACGGGCCTCTGTACGCCTATGTAGATATTCCATTAAAAAATCAGCCGTTTCCAGCTACAATAGTCATTTACAACATTAACAATGTCTACACTGTACTTCTGATCAATTTTATGTTATTTTAAATGGACAAAAAAAAAGTGTACGTCCAAAAGGATTTCCTTTTCCATATGTAGCGCACTACTTTAGCTGCATTACACCATACTATATAAGAGAGTGTAACGTCAACAAAACAAGGCTTTGAGCATGCATACTGTATGAAAGATGCTTTACGCTCATTGTTATTACAATCATTGAAGATGGACATTACAAGACATCTGTCAATTGTAGACGTCAGTTGTTGGTGGGATTGATTAAAATGTTAGAACCTGATCGGTCATGATCATGATCTTGCCGTAGCGTAGGGATCTCAGAGACTCTGGGTCGTCGTAGCTCTTCTTGTACTGCAGGCCCACGATCTTGATGATGTTGTTGATCTCTGCGTTCTCCATGATCTGGTGGGAAAGAGAAACATTTATGTGTCAGTGTTTCCCCTACCATAATATAGGCAGGGTAAGGCCACCCTAGCTCTGGTGGACTCTACTTAGAAGAGTTTGGCTTCAGTTGATCTCAATTTACATTTCCAGGTGAGATGAATGGTCCTTGCGCCACATTTGGGGAATAATGTATGTAAATCCCTTGCATTTGTCTGTTTACAAGATAATATATTATTGTGGTATACGCCAGATAGCTAGCTGAATAATTTAGATTGTTATCACCCATACACTCTCCCAGACCAACCTAACGGCTCTCTAGACACTCACCTGTTTGTGTGTGGCCTCTCGTACGTTCAGGATCTTTCCTCTTAGTGGGAAAACACCATAGCGATCTCGCCCGATGACGCCGAGCCCGGAGACGGCCAGGGACTTGGCGGAGTCTCCCTCAGTCAGGATCAGAGTGCATTCTGACGAGTGTTTCCCACCTGGGGGTGAAGACGGAGGTAAGACGTGCAGTTCAGTGTGTGTTTAAACAATTGAGTGTTTCCCCTAATGTTTTATAAGTAGGGTGGGGCCCAAACGCCTAGCTATGTTCCCCCAGCCTAATTGAATGTCATCAACTACTTTCAATATAAACATTTGGTAAAAGAGGCCCTCTTGTGGATAAGTAGAACATCGTAGGGCTTATATACACAGAGCAGAGTAGCTGTGGTTGTCTTACCAGCATCGTTGGCGTCGTCCAGCTTGGGAATGCCTTTAATCTTGCTGTGCTTCACTGAAGAACACTTCTTGTTGAGCTGTGTCTGGGCCTTAAACTTCACCCAGTTCAGGATACTTTCCACGATGCCACAGTTGGTCGCCTGTAGACAAAATAAAGAATTGAATATGATATATCATTGTTTAATACTCCAGGTGAACTGAGAACACAAGAGGACATGTGATATCAATTCAATCTAAATAACTTGACTTTCTCTGTGAGGAAACAGTGTGTGGAGAGTAAATGCACAACATATGATGTATACATGTAGGCGGTAGTGATATTTAATTGTAGTAAAGAAAAGTCATTTATGAAGATTCTCCTTACTGCTCTGATGAACTTCTCAGACAGAGGACACTTAGAACCGAAACTCTTGGTCTGGAGGGTCATGTTCTCCTTGGTCTGGGAGTCAAAGGTCGGGTTCTCGATCAACGCATTCACAAACACCCAGATGTGGTTCTTCACCTGATGGAGAGAAAAACAAAGCATTAAGATTGACCAAACGTTACATTAAGTTGCTCCTATACCAGTGTATTCCAAGAATGTAATTACTAGTAACACTATTGTAGTAACAACAGTAAGTAATAACAGTAATAAGATAGTAATAACTAACCTGGAACGGTTTGACTGAGACACCAGCTTTGTTCTTCTTCTTCACCACTTCTATCAGCTTGGCTACGATCTGGTCCACCACGTAATCAATGTGTCTGCCACCCTGAATGACAAAACAAGCAGTGTAGTACATAAAACATGTCTGATGTGGTTGAAAGTGATTCAAGTCATACTCAAAGATGTGAAAACCATTTAAATGCACAGTCATCCCAGTTTATTTACACATGCAAATAGAACTTCATTTATGTCCATTATTCCTAGATTGGTCAAGTCATAGTTTTCCAAATCAAAGGGTATATTTCTGGTAAAATAACAGACTGTCTAAACAACATAATTACCTTTGTGGTGGCAATACTGTTGACGAAGCTGATCTGTTGGAATCCCTTCTCACTCATGGTGAGACACACTTCCCAGCGCTCGTTGACAGACTCGTTGACCACCTTTAGGGCCACGCCCACCTCATCCAGCTTGTCCTTCACGTACAGGTCCACATAGCTGCGGAACCCTGTCACCTGGGAGGACAAGGACAGGTTATTAGCAAATGACATTGTATTGAAACAGAGTGTAGTGAAATTAGCTGTTTTATTTCAAGTCAAAACGTTTTGCCCAGGGTCTTCCAAGACTTGGCACCTTATGTACGGCATGTAGTCTGTGTATATGGGACAGCCCATCTTACTATGTGCGGTTACATGGGGTGGGGGAGACTTACAGGGAGTTTCTTCCCGTTGAGCATGACTTTGACGCCCTTGCAGGAGCCAGCGATGTCGTAGGCCCTCTTGGTGAGCAGAGCCACGATGTCCTTGTCCAGCTTCTCCATTTTGAACTTGGACAGGTCCGGCTGGAAGGTCACGCACGTGAAGTCGTCCCCGTCAAAGAACTTGATCTTGGGGTCGCTCGTCTTCCCCATGTTGTTCTGCCAGGTCTTGGGAGGGAGAGAGAAAGAGAGAGAGAGAAAGAGAAGGGTACAGAGATTGTCATGAAATGCACTACATTCTTCACATGTTAAGGAAACTAGAATACAATCATGAGGTTGTATGGTGAAATTCCATCAAAAAGATACGAGTTAATAAAAAGCATCTATTTTGGTGAGTCATTTCATTGAAAGTGACAATTGTAGGACAAACCACACAAACAAAGACAACAACCATCTGGCTTATGAGAAATAACTGAATCCCCCAAAACTATGTAGAACCCTACAATATCAATGTAAAAATCCACCCGACAGTGCAAATCAACCCATACTCACCCCCTTATATGTTTACAAGTCACATACTGTGCCCCTACAAAACATCAACTGGAGTTCAGCTGTTTGATGAATGCTATTTTCAAGGTTGACTAAACAACAGATGTCAATCACACTGTGCTTTCTCGTTGTCTGTACCTGTTTGAAGCTGTGTTTGTACTCTTTGCAGGCGGTTTCCACTGTGAACTTTGTGCTGAAGATGTTACAGAGTTTAGCACCATACCCGTTCCTTCCACCTAGGAGGAACACAGAAGGGAGACATGCTTTCATCTGTGGAGAGATTGTCCTTGAAGAACTATAGTCATTCACTCATAACTGTGCTACTAAGCACTGCAAGGGGCACTACAAAACTATCCAGTTGAGATTATAAAAGCAGACAGTAAAAATGGTTTAGACATTCTGTCTGTAGCTTTATCAAAACCATATGAAATGGTGTTACATTTCCCCCTCGGGTGACAGACAGTGACACCTATCTATCTACACAAATGGACAATAAATAAATGATCAATTATTTAGATTCTCGTTTTCAAAGGGATTTTTTTCCCCACCTGTGACTTTCTTCTGCTCGTCGTCGTAGTTACTAGAGGTGAGGAGGTGTCCGAAGATGAGAGCGGGAACGTACATCTTCTCATCTTTGTGTTCCACCACAGGGATGCCTTTACCATTGTTCCAGATGGTGACGGTGTTGGACTCACTGAAGGAAGAGAGGAGAGGGGGATGAAAATGTTTAGCATCTCCAGGCCTCCATGCATACAAGCCACTGATGCCCGTCTTTGGAACATCTACATTTTAAATCAATTTAATACACACCATTACAATAAATCCATTATATATTTTTGGAAACTTTTTAGGCAACTTTAAACTTTATGAAATGAATTAAATGTATTTCAGAAGAACAAAATATGAATTGGCCTACTGTATGTTATCTGGCTATGCGACATGCCATAGGCTGTAGGCTTGTTCATTTAGCAGACAAGATATTCTTATACGTCCTGTGCAGTGGTGGTCGTTGCCATTTAAGGGAGGATTAATTTGTATTGTTTTTTTATGAGCATGGCCTTCTATTACAGCATGTTGGATGACTGTCATTCATATTCCATTCACCCAGCTCAATGTAACATAGATGATACTAAAATGTTCCCTATACCCATCATGAGGTTGCTACAAAACTAGCCTATGAATGAAAGTTTACAACGTAGGTGCACATGTCGAGAGAGTTTGAGCAATCAAGGTGACAGACAGTGACACATTCAATACCGCCTTGCACACTCTTGCGTGCATCTAGCTGATCTAAGGTGTAATCATTAGTCCAACAGTTGCAAATGAGAGTTTCAATGGGACAAATTCAGGTATGTTTACACCAGTTCCATTCGCTTCAGTTTAAGAAACGTTTTAACAGAATCGGCGCAATAAATAAACCCCTGATCACACTCGAACACAGTTCACGTTCATAGCCGCCACATACAAACAGCTCGTTGTATACTGTATATAATTCCTTCTCATATCTATTTACGCGCTCTCTCCTCTCACCTTTTTCCTTGGCTTGTGGACTTCAGTGCACAACGAATCAACTGTCTGTGACCAGACACAAAAAACTTTCCAAGCCAAACCTTCATATCATGACCGCTAACTGCTACACACAGGCTACATCATTGTCACGTCATAGTCAACATAGCTACTAGAACTAACGCGTTAGTAAGCCCACTACAATCATGCAGTGTAGTGTACAGTCAGCAGCAAGCAGTGTGAAATAAATTAAATTTGTTCAAAACTGTTCAACTACTGTTTTTCTCTCTTTGAGTCAACTACTCACGACATTTTATACACTGCAGTGCTAGCTAGTGGTAGCTTGTGCTTTCAGTACTAGAGCCATTCTCTCATCCTTTGATTGGGTGGACAACATGTCAGTTCATTATGCTAGAGCTCTGATAGGTTGGAGGACATTCTCCGGAAGTTGTCATAATTGCTGTGTAAGTCTATGAAAGGGAGTGAACCATGAGCCTCCTAGGTTTTGTATTGAAGTCAATGTACTGAGAGGAGGACAGAAGTTAGCTGTCCTCTGGTTACACCATGGTGCTACCCTACAGAGTGCTGCTTAGGCTACTGTAGACATTCATTGTTAAACAGTGTGTTTTAATACATTATTTGGTGACGTGAATATATTTAGTATAGTTTTATCTAAAAAGGATAACTTTTTTAATGTTTCATTATTTAATGAAATTCACTGACAATATATAATAATTATAGTAAGAAGAATATAATTTTACTTAGATTAACAAAATAGAAAGGATATTTTTCCCATTCTGGAGTGAGTGCGCATACGAAGTTGCTAGGTTGAGCTTTAAAGTGATAATTTGAAACAGGCCTTATACACTAGATTTAGAGTTATCCGTATGTTTTTCACTCATGCAGGGTAGGCTACTCCGGTTATTTCACTCCACACATCAAGCACTGTTTGAGGTTGCTGCTGCGCGACAGGTGATATTCTGCCAAAACTCTGTATGCCACGGGATCTCCAACCAGTTTCCTGTAGCTACCCAGGGCTTAATTTGGGAAACATCAATAGTAACATGTTTTCACAACATATTTAGATGAACATATTTCATTAAAAAGGTGTTGACAACCCCTCTCTCTGTGCACTAGAGAAAGGAATGAGAGAGGGGAGGAGATGGAAATGCACTGTGGTGAGATATTCTGTAGCTAAAGGTAACGTGTCAGCCTTAAAATCAGCTGGGCATAATATGCGGTAGGCTTTGTATAAAGGCATCATTTATAAAATAATTTTTGGTTCGTTTTTTTTTTTCCGGGCTTGGGCTCATATAATTCTATGCAAAATCTCTAATATGCATATGGCTGTTATGAATGAATGCTCACCTTAGAAAGTTCTGTCCATTTTGTTGTTTAAAGGTGTCAGCATGCTTCAGCTGGCGACTAGCCGAAGTCAGCTAGGCGAACGAGTGTGCTCGCATACTCCCTTAACAGACATTCGCTTTAAAAAGGAGAAAAAATTGGAAAATAGTACCGTTTGTCCATTTATAGACGCTCAAAATAGTCCGAATTAATCAAAGATAATTCAAGAAATCTGGTTTTGTTGAGGAGATCTTAGTTGCGCAATTTTACATTAACTAAGATGTTTGGTGCAGTATTTCTAAATAAAACAATGTGCATGAAATTGAGTCGTCTCACATTGAATGACAATAAATACTTTACTGAAGAATCCTTACTGATAACAAATCACCGACGAACGGGCGTAGACTTGCCTCAAGAAAAAATGTTGTGTGCCTGAACAATTGACAAAACACTAACCAAAGGCCGAAACTAACAAAAACGTATACAAAAAAAATATATGAAAACTCTTCACAACTGTTTCGTCTGGGAAACACACGGACACCTTTAGGTTTTGAAACAACATCCCCAATGACCATATATCCACTCGTTTTCAACCGATTTTTGAACTTCTTTCTTCAAATTGATCACATAATGTTTTGATGATAAGTGTTTGATGTGATTTTCGATTGTATTTGCATTGAGCGGTTAGGAGGGACAATAGAGCCCTGAGTACCAGGCCATTAGTGACCTGTTGGTCGTTAGTGAGGTCGGTACTACCAATGCATGTCCAGAGGGCATCAGAGGAGATAACTAACTCAACGGTCACGTGGAATTTTACTGCGGTCATGACTGCCATCGTGGCAGTAATACGGTCACTGCAACAGCCCTACTTTAGATTAAGATGTATCATTTCCATTTAGTTCAATAACCTTAAATCTAGCCAGACCTTTCTGGCAAGTAAACATCTAAACATTTTGCAATACTGCAACCAATCCCCATTTGCCAGAGGACTCTTCTCTCCAGTAGATTTAGGGCTGTGATATGAAACTCATTGTGGAGCAACACAGCCAAACTAAATAAGCCCAACGTGTAAGGGTTTAAGCTCTGGAAAGGGGCTTGGACATTCATTTAAAACTATTATAAATTATAGCTCTTGAGCACAACAGAGGAGAGGAAAGGAGAAAGAGAAGAGGAAAGAGATCCATAAGAGAGGAGAGAGAGATGACAGGGCCTTATAGAGAGACGTGCAGACAGACCTCACAGTGAGGAGACAGGGAGCCCCTCTGAAGGACACTGGTGTTAAGCAGTCTGCTCTCTCTCTCTCTGTGTTAGTGTGTGTGTGTGTGTGTGTGTGTGTGTGTAGAGAGAAGCGCCAGAGGAATGCGTACGTGCAGATGCCATGCCGTAGGTGAACAGCATGTTAAATGAGCTCCCTGAATTCCAGAACCGACTGTTCATTAAGACCTACCCATAATCTCTCAGCCTCTACCGTACCTCCATCTCTCTACCCAGAGATCTATCAGCCTCTACAGTACCTCCCTGTCTCTCCCTCTTTCCAGAGATCTATCAGCCTCTACAGTACCTCCCTGTCTCTCCCTCTACACAGATATCTATCAGCCTCTACAGTACCTCCCTGTCTCTCCCTCTACCCAGAGATCTATCAGCCTCTACAGTACCTCCCCGTCTCTCCCTCTACACAGATATCTATCAGCCTATACAGTACCTCCCTGTCTCTCTACCCAGAAACCATGCACAATGCTGACTTTAACACACACATACACAGGCATCACAGTGGTCAGATAACATCAACAAAATGGATGCTCTGCATTTTTCAAAGACATCCTCCCACAGAAAAATCCTCATGCCTTGATACAGTGCCTTCAGAAAGTACACACCTTGACTTTTTCCACATGTTGTATTACAGCTTGAATTGTTTTTAGAAAATCTACCTAATTAATGAAAAATGAGTCAATAAGTATTCAACCCATTTATTGGAGAAAAAATTTAGGAGAAGGTTTAGGAGAAAAAATGTGCTTAACAAGTCACACAATAAGTTACATGGACTCACTCTGTGTGCAATAATAGTGTTAACATGATTTTTGAAGGACTACCTCATCTCTGTACCCCACACATACAGATAATGGTAGGGTCCCTCAGTCGAGCAGTGAATTTCAAACACAGATTCAACCACAGAGACCAGGGAGCTTTTCCAATGCCCTCGCAAAGAAGGGCACCTATTGGTAGATGGGTAAATAAATAAATCAGACATTGAATATCCCTTTGAGCATGGTGCTGTTATTAATTACACTTTGGATGGTGTATCAATACACCCAGTCAGTGCACAGATACAGGCGTCCTTCCTAAGGAAGGAACCTGCTCAGGGATTTCACCATTATGCCAATCAAAACAGTTACAGAGTTTAATGGCTGTCCTAGGAAAACACAGAAGATGGATTGCAGTTACTCCACAATACTAACCTCCTAATTGAAGAGTGAAAAGAAGTAAGCCTGTACAGAGTAAAAATATTCCAGAACATGCATCCTGTTTGCAACAAGTTACTTTAATAATACTGTAAAGAAACGTGGCAAAGCAATTAACTTTTTGTCCTGAATACAAAGTGTTATGTTTGAGGGTTATCCAACACACAACATTACTAAGTACAGTCGTGGCCAAAAGTTGAGAATGACACAAGTATTGGTCTCCACAAAGTTTGCTGCCTCAGTGTTGATGATGGCAATTTGCATATACTCCAGAATGTCATGAAGAGTGGTCAGATGAATTGCAATTAATTGCAAAGTCCCTCTTTGCCATGAAAATGAACTTAATCCCCAAAAAACATTTGCACTGCATTTCAGCCATGCCACAAAAGGACCAGCTGCCATCATGTCAGTGATTGTCTCGTTAACACAGGTGAGAGTGATATGCCACCGTATACAGCCTCTCTGTATCTGCAAGTTCAAAACAGAGCAAGTGTCAGTCGAGGTGGACTCGAAATTGAGCTCAGGTGCTTCCTGTTTCCATTGATCATCCTTTAGATGTTTCTACAACTTGATTGGAGTCCACCTGTGGTAAATTCAATTGATTGGACATGATTTGGAAAGGCACACACCAGTGCAGAGCTTGCTCAGGAATGGCAGCAGGCAGGTGTGAGTGCATCTGCACGCACAGTGAGGCGAAGACTTTTGGAGGATGGCCTGGTGTCAAGAAGGGCAGCAAAGAAGCCACTTCTCTCCAGGAACAACATCAGGGACAGACTGATAACTAAGTGGCTCGGGGAACAAAACATCAACATTTTGGGTCCACGGCCAAGAAACTCCCCAGACCTTAATCCCATTGAGAACTTGTGATCGATCCTCAAGAGGCGGGTGGACAAACAAAAACTCACGACTTCTGACAAACTCCAAGTATTGATTATGCAAGAAAGGCCTGCCATCAGTCAGGATGTGGCCCAGAAGTGAATTGACAGCATGCCAGGGCAGATTGCAGAGGTCTTGAAAAAGAAGGGTCAACACTGCAAATATTGACTCTTTGCATAAACGGAATGTCATTGTCAATGAAAGCCTTTGACACTTATGGAATAATTGTAATTATACTTCAGTGTACCATAGTAACTACTGACAAAGATCTAAGAACACTGAAGCAGCAAACTTTTTGGAGGCCAATACTTGTGTCATTCTCAAAACTTCCATATTTTCAAGCATAGTGGTGGCTTTCCACCAGAAACTGGTAGATTAATTCACCTTTCAACAGGACAATAACCAAGTGGCCGAGTTAGAGTTTTGACATAAATCAGCTTGAAAATCTATGGCAAGACTTGAAAATTGTTGTCTAGTAATGAACAACAACCCATTTGACAGAGCTGGAAGAATTTCTTAAAGGATAATGGGCAAATATTGTCTTACCCAGAAAGACTCACGGCTGTAAACCGCTCCATGTATTGACTCAGGGGTGTGAATACTTATGTAAATTAGATATTTCTATACTCTATTTATTATACATTTGCAAAAAAAAAAAAAAAAATGTAATCCACTTCGAATTCAGTCTAGAGAGACCCAGGCAACATAACAATCTGATGGTATTCAAGTGTGAAAGCATCATATTACATTTATTAATTTTGTTTAAATATTCTAAAACAGCCCCTCAGACACTCAACAACCTCCAAAGTGACGCTTGAAATACCAACTATTTTATTAAAGGGATTTCACATTCTAACAGCAGAAAATGGCAATGGGCGAGACATTGTTTTCCAATGAAGGGAAGCCGCTGCACCTACCTAGGCAGCATGCACTGTGCAACTTTTTTTTTTTTGAGGTGGCGCTGCTATGCTCAAACGATTTGACACCTACGCACGACCTCAAGGCGAGCAGAGGGCTTTGCCGTCACAAAACAGGACTGTCAAACAGGACTTGCGATTATGACGACTGCCAACTGCAAACAGAGAGAAGCTGCTGTGCCTACCTAAGCAGCGTGTGTGTGCAGTACAGTTCTTGGACTTGACTAATGATTGACAACTGCTTACAGTGCATGTGTACTCACGGATCAATGGAGATCTTTATGGTCGACATGCTCTTATCACGCTGTTTGTTGTCTGCTGCGTTGACTGTGGAGTAGAGAAAAACATGTTCAAATGAGAAGAAGTAGTAGGACTGCAGGGATTCAATTGTGTTGACAGAATCTATCGAGAAGATACTTGGTACTGGCATTTTCATCAAGAGCTTTAGACACACTTGAGAATCAATAGCCTAAATGTTGCCTATAAAATCCAAAACCACATCCTTTCAACACAGCACGTCTCTCGTACTGAAACAAATATTGAAAGAGTAAAATTGCCCCAGTCAAGTCTCCTGTGTGTTATATACGGTTTGGTTAGCTTGTTTCATTTCAAGCCTTTGCTTTGGTTGTAATGTGACATTGTGTGTGACTGACCCTGTGTGAGTTATGTCTAGACAGTAATTACATAGGAACTAATGGGGACAGACTGCTGTCATTACCTTATCGCCACTATAAAACGGCTAAATGAACAGTGTGCGAAGCCAAAAAAAAAAATCAATGTCTTCTCATGTCTCCTTCCATTGCTTATGACCAGTAGTTTGATCGCTCAAGGTAGTGCCCGGTATAAACTTGCCGTTACAGGACAGTGGTATTCATCTTTTCATCAATGCACAAGTCTAACATTTTGCGGTCCAATAAATGTTATTCTGCCAGTCATCCAAACACATAAGCGGGACTAGCGCTGGATTCTACTGCCGCGTGCCTTAATCAGTGTGTGACTGACAACCAATAAAATATCTCTTCAGACGGCGCTTCATTCCAGACAAATTACTACATGAGTAGGAGCAAGGAGGAGGGTGGGACAGGCTGCCCACAGAACACGCACACTTATACTAGCTCCTCTACAAAATAGGTTTCATCTAATAGATGTTTCAGATGCATTGTTGGACCAGATATTAGGCCTAGCTTAAAAAGCTTGTTTTTAATCCAGTCACTGGGCAGGTGTACAAAAATTATGTCATCCTACCTACAACAATAGATAGAAGTGCGTCTAGACAAAAGTGTCTGGTAAACAACTCAAATGTAAAATTTAGACTGGTCAACTGACGTAGCTAAAATAACTCAAATATAATCCACCTCAAACTATTTAAATCTTGATGCTCTCTTAGACTTACATTTTAGTCAATTAGCAGCTGCTCTTATGCAGAGAGACTTACAGGAGCAATTACTGGTTAACTGTGCTCTAAGGCACATCGACAGGCAGGTTTCCTCCAGACTTGACGAAGTCTTGGTTTCATGGTATGAGAGTCTTTAGGTGCCTTTTGGCAAACTCCAAGTGGGCTGTCATGTGCCTTTTACTGAGGTGTGGCTTCCGTCTGGCCACTCTACCATATATGCCTGATTGGTGGAATGCTGCAGTTTGGCCGGGCAGCCAGCTCTAGGAAGAGTCTTGGTGGTTCTAAACGTCTTCCATTTAAGAATGATGGAGGCCACTGTGTCCTTGGGGACCTTCAATGCTTCAGAATTTTTTTAGCACACTTCCCAAGATCTGTGCCTCGACACACTCCTGTCCCAGAGCTCTACGGACAATCTCTTCAACCTCATGGCTTGGTTTTTGCTCTGACATGCACTGTCAACTGTGGGACCTTATATAGACAGGTGTGTGCCTTTCCAAATCATGTCCAATCAATTTAATTTACCACAGCTGGACTCCAATCAAGTTGTAGAAACATCAAGGATGAACAATGGAAACAGGATGCACATGAGTTCAATTTCGAGTCTCGTAGATAAAAGGTCTGAATACTTCTGTAAATAAGGTATTTCTGTGTAATATATTTGCAAACATTTCTAAAAAACCCATTTCACTTTGTCATTTCGGGGTATTGTCTGTAGATTGCTGTGGGAAAACTAAATATTTAATCAATTTTAGAATAAGGCTGTAACATAACAAAATGTGGAAAAAGTCAAGGGATCTGAATACTTTCCGAAGGCACTGTATGTTCTGCTTTAAAATAACCTGATAAGTAGACTTACCAAGAATTTCATCAAAGATTTTGTATAATCCAGGGACATAGGTGATTTCTCGTAGATTCATCCCAAGGTCTTCATCGAAAACCCACATTTGCTGAAGGGGTTGAAACAGATACGTTTATTGATCAGCCATTCATCAACAACAAAGAGCAACACCACAAGCACTGATCATGACACAAACTGTTCACACCCCTCATTGGTGGAGAGAATTTTTGCAGGTTCAAAGCTTTTTTTCCTGCAATTCTACACATTCTGTCATGGGTGCAAAGAACATTTTGCAGTTTAAATGCACATTTTCATGCAATTCTATACATTTTGCCATGTCTAATGTGTATTCGTGTGATATTTGAGTGACTAAAAAACAATATCTATGGGCGAAAAAAAAAACTAAATAAAAAAATGTTAGCTGACATGGGTTAGTGTGTCTGGGCATTTCTACCCGCCCACCCAAAAATAATTAAAAACGTTTTGTGTTTTCATCCTCCTGAACACAACCTAGACATCTACAGTCATGATGAACCTAACCCACCTGGGTGACAGGTTCCACAGAGCCGATGTAGGTGTCTGGCCTCAGTAGGATGTGTTCCAGCTGGGTCTTCTTCTGGTACACCCTCTCCACTGACATCTTCTCTCCTCCCTTCTTCTTGGCTCCTCCACCTCCTCCCTCCACCTTGCCCCCATCGCCCCTGCCGTTCGCAGCCGCCGCCGCTGCGGCCGCCGCCTCCTCCTCCCTCTTTTTGGCAGCATTCTTCTTATCAAAGAGGGTCTGGTATTAGACACATGTGCACAACTGTTAAAAATTACACTAGAGATAAATTATTGAACTCTGTGTCTGCAGGCACTGGCAGCTGATTATCAGAACTAAGGCACAGCAGTAGCCATTTTTGTTTGACTTTGATTGTTTGGGTTGTCCGTCTAAGTCACGTGTCAAACTCATTCCACGGAGGGCCGAGTGTCTGCAGGGTTTCGCTCCTCCCTTCTACTTGATTGATGAATTAGGGTCACTAATTAGTAAGGAACTCCCCTCACCTGGTTGTCTAGGTCTTAACTGAAAGGAAAAACAAAAGGCTGCAGACACTCGGCCCTCCATGGAATGAGTTTGACACCCCTGGTCTAAGTCGTACTAGTCCAGTGTAGCCTCCAATTTTACCGTCAATGCTCCTTTAGACTTTGGTTGGCAGACTAGTGGGTTGGTTGGAACATGGAAGGTTTACTTGGTTAGGCTAGTTGCCCGGCACACACGCCCACAGTAGACACCATTGGTTAAGGCAGTGGATCTCATTGTTAAATACTTAGGATTGCAGGAGAGGCAAAAAAAAAAGTGACTGAGCCGGAAGAACAAACTTTATCAAATCAAAATTGAAATGTTGCAAGCATGGGGAAATCTAAATAGGATTGGTGTGGCAATGTATGTCTACAATTGATCCAGAGACCTTGAGTATGCAATAGGCTTATATATAAACTGAGAAATTCAACTACTGTGCAATAACAAACACAGTGGTTGAGTATAATGCCCATCCCTGTCACTTGTGGCCCTTGAGACCTGTTTAAATTTCTCTATGGGGACTCGGTATCTGAGCAACAGAACCTCACAACGCTCATCAGCCTATTAGTAACAAACAGGGGACCCAAGACAGTTCACTCCATATGGTCTATGGTTCACCCCAACTCTCACAGCAAGTCATAATCAGATTATCAAGCCAAAGCAGCCATCTAGCTCACATGACAGTCCACCACTCTGGGATATTTGCTCTGATAAGATACGTACAAAAAAAGTAAGTATTATATATTAGGTCTGTTAAGAACCTAATCTTGGTTGCTCAAACATACTGAAAGAAACCTGCATGAACTCGTTGTATCATCCTTGCCTGCATCGACCAGGAAAGCCAGCAACTCTATTGTCCATCTGCTGCCAGTGGCACCCAAATTGACCTGTGTGAAGCTAGCCACAATAAGGATCCGCCACAATTGTAGAATTTTCACTTCACCTTCAAAACAAAAGTCCCCCATTGAAAGTGATTCAAACGGATACAAAGTGGAATCATGCCCTATTTGCATTACATAACGTCCATAACCTATGGATGTCTACTCAGTGACAATCACAGAACACAACTGTGTAGAGTTTACACAAATATTAGAGTCTTAGCCAGGCGTGTAACTTGCGGTGTGGATGGGTTACACGCCTGGCTAAGACTCTAATATTTGTGTAAACTACACAGTTGTGTTCTGTGATTGTGACCTACAAAGCCCCCCAATGTGTAGTATTACTTAGGCGACAGGGCCTTCTCCAGGGTCCATCACTATTTTTCAGTCCCTCCTAAAGTCCCACCTCTTTGACAAGACCTACCCTTAAGCCCCCCCTTAATGCAACGTTCAATTAAACGGAACGGTGCTGTTCTGAACAACCAATTGAATAACAAAGAGGTTGTGGGTTCAAAATGCACCGCTGCCCTTCAAATACATCACTCATTGCTTTAAGCTAGAAGTCTTCACGGGTCCAAAAAGTTGGACCTGTTATGAAATGGCTTTCCCACCCACCCGATATGCATAAATACATTTTTTTTAAATTAACAGAGACCTAATATTTGCGTAAACTCTACACAGTTGTGTATTGTGAGTGTCACTGAGAAGGCGGATACCCAATTTCATGGGTGCAACATCCATAGGTTAGGCTGGACAGTGCAATATAGGTACACCTTGGTAGTACCGGGTTGGACCCCATTTTCCTTCAGAACTGCCTTAATTCTTCGTGGCATAGATTCAACAAGGTGCTGGAAACATTCCACATTCCACCACATCCATGATGTGAGTCTCCCGTTCCACCACATCCATGACGTGAGTCTCCCGTTCCACCACATCCATGACGTGAGTCTCCCGTTCCACCACATCCATGACGTGAGTCTCCCGTTCCACCACATCCATGACGTGAGTCTCCCGTTCCACCACATCCATGACGTGAGTCTCCCGTTCCACCACATCCATGACGTGAGTCTCCCGTTCCACCACATCCATGACGTGAGTCTCCCGTTCCACCACATCCATGACGTGAGTCTCCCGTTCCACCACATCCATGACGTGAATCTCCCGTTCCACCACATCCATGACGTGAATCTCCCGTTCCACCACATCCATGACGTGAATCTCCCGTTCCACCACATCCATGATGTGAATCTCCCATTCCACCACATCCATGATGTGAATCTCCCGTTCCACCACATCCATGATGTGAGTCTCCCGTTCCACCACATCCCAAAGGTGCTCTATTGGATTGAGGTCTGGTGACTGTGGAGGCCATTTGAGTACAGTGAACTCATTGTCATGTTCAAGAAACCAGTTTGAATTGATGTGAGCTTTGTGACATGATGCGTTATCCTGCTGGAAGTAGCCATTAGAAGATGGGTACACTGTGGTCATAAAACGATGGACATGGTCAGCAACAATACTCAGGTAGGCTGTGGCGTTTAAACACCACCAGCCTGAACCGTTGATACAAGGCAGGATGGATCCATGCTTTCATAATGTTTACGCCAAATTCTGACCCTACCATCTAAATGTCGCAGCAGAAAATCGGGACTCATCAGACCAGTCTCAGTTTCCTGTTCTTAGCTGACTGGAGTGGCACCCGGTGTGGTCTTCTGCTGCTGTAGGCCATCTGCTTCAAGGTTCGACACGTTGTGTGTTCAGAGATGCTCTTCTGCATACCTTGGTTGTAACGAGTGGTTATTTGAGTTACTGTTGCCTTTCTATCAGCTCGAACCAGTCTGGCCATTCTCCTCTGACCTCTGCCATCAACAAGGCATTTTCGCCCAGAGAACTGCCGCTCACTGGATATTTTCTCATTTTCTGACCATTCTCTGTAAACCCTATAATAATGGTTGTGCAGGGAAATCCCAGTAGATGAGCACTTTCTGAAATACTCAAACCAGCCCGTCTGGCACTAACAACCATGCCACGTTCAAAGTCACTTAAATCCCCTTTCTTCCCCATTCTGATGCTTGGTTTGAACTTCAGCAGATCGTCTTGACCATGTCTACATGCCTAAATGCATTGAGTTGCTGCAACATGATTGGCTGATTAAATATTTGCGTTAAAGAGCAGTTGAAAAATGAAGTGGCCGGTGAGTGCAAATGTCAAATACACACAATAGACTGACTGGAAAGCTGATTTCCCACAGTCAGTCAGTTCTACAATATGACTAGAGCTATGACAGTAATATTTGTGTAAACTCTACGCAGCTGTGAGTATCACTGAGCAAGTAGGCTGACACCCTATTTCATGCATGCAACATCCACAGGTTAGCCTTTACGGTAAATACAAGTATGCCCCCGATGCAATTCTTAAGTCTAATAAATCCACAGTTCGATTTCAACTGATTTGTCAAATTAACTAATTGTCTTTTGTTTAGCATTATCTAGTCCAAATATGTCACGAGTACACTATTTGTATCAGTTTGAATCACTTTCAAATGGGGGACTTTTATTTAGAAGGAGAACCGCAAAATTCCACTATTATGGCTAATCCTTATGTGGCTAGTTTTACACAGGTCCCAAATTGTGCTGCTGTATCTACGGGCTGGCCGCTGTTAAAGCTAGCTGGCCAAATGTCGTGCAAATACATTTAAGAAATATGTCGCATACCTTTTTTAAAATATAGATTAGGCTACCTACGAATAGCGGTATTTGAGACACATTCAAGATTCTATATTCAAAACGGCGTGCATGTAAAATATGCAAACTGACTATCAATCACACTTGACGTGCATTGCAACAAAGAACTTCTTGGGGCATTGCCATCGGCCAAGTGGCTCATTCACCGGTGCCTTGCAGAAATGCAATGTTGCAGAATGACATGATAAAATAACGTTGGCGGACCAATATGTGATTGTATGTACCGGGAAATCGTATCTAAATTAATATCCCAAATTATAGCCCATCTTGAATAGGCGAATTCTAGTTTAAAGGAATGTATTAGCTGCTGCCTAGTCAGCATCATCACTGGCCATTTTAAAATATCCAGCTGGTGACAAACTGGGGAATTTCTCTCGTGCATCCTGGCAAAATGATCAACGCTAGCTGAAGCGATAAAGCAAACCTGTCCAGTAATGCAACATTATAACAAAATAGTAACTTACCACCCAAGTCAGACCCCCACTTCCTGCTGCGCCGTTGGACATCTTCCTTTTGTTTCCCTAAATTTAAGTGATGCTACTAGCAGATAAAATACTGAAAAGTCCTGCATAAAATATAGTCCATAAACTCAGGAATTATTTCAGTTAACGGACCACATTTGGTTATTTTCTGTGTCAGTACAAGTTAAAAATGTCTGTCAAAATAGTTCAAGATGGGGGAGTGTATCACGGCTATTGTTAAAATCGACGAGCGGTGGTTTTAACTAGGCCTGAAATCTTCAACAAAGCTTGCGTGCTACTTGCCGAGGTGTATAAATTACTGTACAAAATCCAAACGTTAAATATTTTCACATTTCATGTAGTATAAATTGAAATAATGTATAAATAAAATGGCTTTAAAATACGTCTGTAAATCAATACCAAAATGTTCATTCACAAATAATAACAACGGCCGCCTTCCTACGTCCGGCTCCACCATCCGCACGGCGACAATCCCCCACAGCTGAACCCACCAATCCGGTGTCTGTTTTTCGAGCCGCCGGTACTTCAGCCAATGAAAAAAAGACATAACCCACTATGTACTTGCAATTTGTAACCAGTAGGTGGTAGAAGAAACCCACCAACTGCACTACTTTTTGGCACCCATGTTTATTTGATTTTTTTCACCTTTATTTAACCAGGTAGGCCAGTTGAGAACAAGTTCTCATTTACAACTGCGACCTGGCAAAGACAAAGCAAAGCAGTGCAACAAAAACAACACAGAGTTACACACGGCATAAACAAACGTACAGTCAATAACACAATAGAAAATCTATGTACAGTGTGTGCAAATGTAGTAAGATTAGGAAGGTAGGGCAATAAATAGGCCATAGTGGCGAAATAATTACAAATTAGCATTAACACTGGAATTATAAATGTGCAGATGATGTGCAAATATAAGATACTGGGGTGCAAATGAGCAAAACAATTAATGTGGATGAGGTAGTAGGGTAGACTATTTACAGATGCAGTAATCGGTAAGCTGCTCTGACAGCTGATGCTTAAAATTATTGAGGGAGATGGTAGACTCCAGCTTCAATTTTTTTTGCAATTCGTTCCAGTCATTGGCAGCAGAGAACTGGAAGGAATGGCGGCGAAAGGAGGTGTTGGCTTTGGGGATGACCAGTGAAATATACCTGCTGGAGTGCATGCTACGGGTGGGTGTTGCTATGTAGACCAGCGAGCAGAGAAAAGGCGGGGATTTACCTAGCAAAGACTTATAGATGACCTGGAGCCAGTGGGTTTGGCGACGAATATGTAGTGAGGGCCAGCCAACCAGAGCGTACAGGTCGCAGTGGTGGGTAGTATATGGGACTTTGGTAACAAAACGGATGTCACTGTGATAGACTACATCCAATTTGCTGAGTAGAGTGTTGAATGCTATTTTGTAAATGACATCGCTGAAGTCAAGGATCGGTAGGATAGTCAGTTTTACGAGGGCATGTTTGGCAGCATGAGTGAAGGAGGCCTTGTTGCGAAATAGGAAGCCAATTCTAGATTTAATTTTGGATTGGAGATGCTTAATGTGAGTGTGAAAGGAGAGTGTTCACGTATTCTAAGTCAGACCCGTCGAGAGTAGTGATGATAGTCCGGCGGGCGGGTGCGGGCAGCGTTCGATTGTCGAGTCTGCCAATAAGAATGCGTTGATTGACAGAGTTGAAAGCCTTGGCCAGGTCGATGAAGACGGCTGCACAGTACTGTCTTTTATCAATGGCGGTTATGATATCGTTTAGTACCTTGAGTGTGGCTGAGGTGCACCCATGACCAGCTCGGAAACCAGATTGCATAGCAGAGAAGGTACGGTGGGATTCGAAGTGGTCTGTGATCTGTTTGTTAACTTGCTTTCGAAGACTTTAGAAAGGCAGGGCAGGATGGATATAAGTCTAACAGTTTGGGTCTAGAGTGTCTGTAGTCCATAGACTGCATAAAACCAGAGTTAATCAAAAAGAATAATAATACTTTATTATACCGATTGCACAATTTACATATTTGAACAAGGATACATTAACTCCTTTCATATCATCTGGATTTCTGCAAGGTAGTTGTAGTTAAAATATTTTAACAAAGGTCTTCATCATGCATTCACCACAAATAAAATGTAGAATATCAGTATATCCATAACTATAAGTGGATACAAACATAAAAACCTATCAATAGTTACATGGCTTTTTAGTGTCCATTCAACAATTACACATATATTATATTGCTTTCTTCAAAAGACAAGTGGAAAATCCATATCAGGTCATATATTCATATTCTGTGTCCAGGAGCCAGAACCTTGTTATGGCAAGGGGTTGCAGCCAGGCCATATTGATCCATAGTCCTCTGAGGCAGAAAGACATGTTGGACACCATAACCTCCCAAGGGGTCAAAGAGGATTAAGTAAAGGAAGTTAGTCCTCATTGACTGGAGACAGTCTAGGTAACAGAGGCTTTTGTGTCATACAGAAGCTGGGTCTGGGTCTTGCTACATTACTAGCAGTAAATATCCAAGCAGCATCATTACAAGATCTGTAATCAATAGAAGATTATTGATTCAAGACTCACAGATCCCAAAGGATTATTGGACTACCATCAATCCATCCTGTACCCACAACCAACATCACCAAACTACCACCTCTCCTTTTCTCTCATAAGCATCAAGACGCATATGAATATACTATAAATGACTATGCACAGAGTCGGTGTATTCAAGGAGATCATCTTGAGCATGTGTCAATCTCATTCCACGGAGGGCAGTGTGTCTGCAGGTTTTCCTTCCTCCCTTGTACCCTTTAACAGCAGACACTAGGCCCTCCATGGAGTGAGTGTTACGCCCCTGATCAAAATAACTACTCATTACGTGACGAAGATTAGCGATCCAACGTAGCAGCGCCTTGCTCAGAGCGATCGCCATCGAACGCAGTGTCTCCATCATCAAGCGTCCTCCTCCTCCTCCATCTCGACAAGGATTTCCAAAGAGGATTCCTCTAGCTCATTCAAACTTCGCCGGAACAGCTGGGAGTGTTGCCATGATGACTCTCCCTCTCCTCCGGCTAGCTCCGCCTCCACGACCAACTCAGAGGATCCAGAAAGACCTGGAACCAAATGCATCTCCCCATCTGTGTGTTCAAAAACATTTAGCCATTGTTATGTAGGATAAGGAAGAAGAAATATATAAATTTAAGTGCACATGCAAATCGATGTCAACTAATGTGCGTTCACTGTCACACCTGATTATTAAAATCATAATATATCCGTTTTACATTTACAAATCTCTAACTACCATTATACAATTAGCACTAAGTCGATTTGAAAAAAGGATTCAAACTTAATCCTGAAATGGATGTTCACATAAACCAGACAAAAATTGGTCTGACAAATCTATCAATCATCCATCAACCTCCTAAAAACTCTGTGGTGTTCTGTCCAGACTGCAGACTCCAGCGGACGGTTCCAGAGTGAAAGGTCTGGCTGCATGCTCTGACTGAGACGTTCTTTATCTTCAGCTTTACAGGAGCACAGTTCAACTTCCAACTGATCTTCCCTGAAGATGAGCCCTCTGTACGAGCTAGATACACCTGACAGGACGTAGAGAGCATTTACTGACAGGAAACAGACGGCATAAATATGGAAACATTTACAGTCGATACACACTTTCTATAGAATGCCCTTGAATTAACGATAAAAGACTGACCAATAGAAAAAAGACAGAAAAGCAACAAAGTATCCAATCGATTTGTCAATAATATTGACAAATCAATTGGATACTTTGTTGCTTTTTTCTCTAAACAACAATATGCAAGGCTCTTACTGATTCAATGCAGCATCTCGTTGTTTATGACATATCATGGATGAAAACTAACCATCTGCCAGTCATTCTCCAGCTTCCTGAAGACAGACTCTTTCCTCCACACAGTCTTGTCCCAGCCCTGGATGTCCTCACTGTCATTGGACAACCTGCAGTAGTGATCCTTGGTGGAGTTGTACTGCAGATGGAATTTTCTCACACTCTTCTCCTTCTCAGTCGGAACAAACACAAACTCTGCTGCAGCAGCCTGGGAGAGAGAGAGAGAGAGAGACACAAATACATTAACTTAAAAGAGCTGTTGCCCCCACTGGTCCCCAAGTTCCAAGACAAATGTTCATATCCGACTCAAAAGGACCATTAAAGTTAATAATAATAATAATAATAATAATAATAATGCCGCCATTTAGCAGACACTTTTATCCAAATTGTTTACAGTCATGCATGCATACATTTTCATATCGGTGGTCCCAGTGAGTCCACAAACATGCAAGGAAGTAACCAGTCATTTGACTCAGTAGCACAGCTGTATATCTCACCGATGGGGTAGTCCCTGGTCCTGTCTCCCCGCGGGCAGCCCTCCAAGCCTGGGAGCCAGAGTTGCGTCCCCCCAGGTCGCCCTGTTTGGTTGTCTTAGGAGATATAAACTCCACCAGCTCAACTAGAAGCCTCTCCAACAGCTCCTCCTTCCTCGCAGAGCTCAGGGACTGCTGCCTCTGGCAATGAATACAGGAAAGTGATGGGTGACTGAGCTCTACCCTCTACAGATGAACACACAAGAACGTTATCAGGCTCTGGGTAGGGTGACTGCTGCCTCTATAGACAAACCCAGAACAGCATGGGTGAAGGGCTGCAGAATCTCTTGAACTGACTGGCAATTCAGGGCAATTAAACCATAAAGAATCAAGTTTAATAAGCCTCCTTTTGAATGCAATTTGCTTGTATGTTTACAATCTACCGCACCAGATGAGGTCTCTCTCTACACAAATTGCAAAACATATGCTCATAACAAGGGAAGCATTATTCCCGTTCACACATATGTAGACACTGGTTTGGAGGTGATATGAGGTTAAAAAGTGGTGGGATTCTGAGGTGAACCTACCACAGCATTGAGCCCGTTGATGGTGTGTAGCAGCCAGGGCTCCTGGACCTTGGTCCGTCTGGACAGAACCTCTGGGTGCTTACAGGAATACCTCCAGGTCACATCCACCACCTGCAGCACAACACACTCTTAACATCCTGGAAACTCTACAAGCCACAGCTAGACACTGGTTTGACTCATTTGTTTGTGTGTAAGTGTGTTCGTGTGTGTTTAATCAAGCGATGCATGTGTGTAGAGATTAGCTCAAGCATCACTTTATACGTTAACCGATTGGGCCTAAGTGAATGCTCACTATTGCGTTGAGTTTAGCCACAGGTGGTAGCAGTGGTCAAGATGGGTAAACAAGGCATTTTTTCAGTGGGAAACGCCAACTACTCTCTCTGGCAAAAAAGTCTACATTCTGTGTAAACCGAATGGGTTCCTCACCTGGTCCTTGGAGAAAGCCAGAACGTAGGCTAGTTTCTTCCCCCAGCCCATCTCGTAGAGCAAAGGTTTGTCACAGGCGTTCTCACAGGAGTCACAGTGCAGCCAGCGGTGCTGAGAGGCAGAGTACACCTCCGTCCACACGTGGTCTGGGACAGGACAAGGAACAGGAGGACATATCTGCCATAAAGTACTAGTGGTAGATGCACAGTTAAGATCTGTTAGGAATAGAATAGGATAAAACAGCCACGGAGCCAATTGGCCGCATGTCGTCAATAAACCTCTCCATGGATAAGAGCAGAGAACGGGAAAGTAGTATACTTTAACATGTCGAGAGTTATGTTAAAGTATAACATACCCCCCCCCCTCCTGAACCTGTAGAGCATTCAGTAACAATATCTGTGCTTTAAAAATCATTAATAGAGGGTTACAGTACCTGTGCTGTCCCAGATATACCTGGCCTCCAGGCCCAGGGCTCTGCAGCACAAGGTGAAACAGTTGGCCCACTCCCCACAGCGCCCTCTCCTGGTCTCCAGCAGCTTCTCAGGGTTGTTGTACCTGCACAAGGTGGAGAGTGAGGTCTTAATATTGTCCCTTAGCAGATGTTTTTACCCAATGTGGCTTGCAGTAGTGCGTGCATACCTTTTTAAGTATAATCCCTGCAGGAATTGAATCCATGACCCTTGGCATTGTTAGAGCCACGCTCTTACCAACTGAGCCATGTAAAACCACGTTCCAGCTCATCTTTGATATACAGTGCTGCTTGAAAAGTATGTGAACCCCTTGTGCAATTACAGATTTTTACCATGAAATCTTAATTTAATCAGAACAAGTCTTTTTGATCTGACATAACGGGTTTATATTTACCAATACCATATGTTGGTGTAGAGGAAATAATGCGTTTAGTAGAAAAACTAAACTAATAAGGAATTACTAAAAGGAATTAGTGAAGGTGCAAAAATAAATGAACCCCAAGTTGCATTGGTTAAATCAAGTAGGTAAGTAGAATCAGGTGAGTAAATAATTTGCTACCAAATTAACCAATCAAAGGAGAGATCGTTAGGAAAGAGTTTGGGCGGGATAAGAAACCTGGTCAGTTTGGTGTTACCCATCCTGGTGAATGCAAAGCACACCATGAGGAGAGAGGAGAGGAGAGGACAAGACAAGACAAGACAAGGCAAGGCAAGACAACTCAGAGGACATCAGGGCGAGGGTAGTGAGAGCACATCAGTCTGGGGAAGGCTATAAAATCATCTCAAAGAGATATCAGTCCACTGAGGGAAATAATTTACAACATGGAGAGCATTTAACATGACAGCAACTTGGCCTAGAAGTGGACGCCCTTCCAAAATATCCCCAAGAACAGTAATAAAATCAGGTAAAAGCCAACCCAAACATAACATCAACAGATTTGCAGACCTCCCTTGATTCATCTCAGGGAACTGTGCATGCTTCAACAATAAGAACACAAAAAAATAACCAAACTGCCCCTCTTAACTTTACCCCTACCTATGTACATTACCTCAACTGCCTTGTACCCCTACACAATGATTTGGTACCGGTACCCTCTGTATACAGCCTCGTTATTGTTATTTTATTGTGTTACTTTTTATTATAATTTTTTACTCTTTCTTGAACTGCATTGTTGGTTAAGGGCTTGTAAGTAAGCATTTCACAGTAAGGTCTACACCTGTTGTATTCGGCGCATGTGAAAAATAAAGTTTGAATTGGATTAGTTCTGTAAAGAGTGGGCAAAAATCCCTCAAAACAGAGACTTATTACTGGCTATAGGAGCCGTTTAGTCCAAGTTACCGCTGGTAATGGAGGTGCCACAAACTATTGACTGAAGGGGTTCACATTCTTACACACGTCAAAGTTTCAGTTTATTTTAATATTCCATAGCAAAATTATGACCAGCCCTGTTGGGTTCACATACTTTCAAGCAGCACTGTATAATGATAGGGAAAACACTGACTTATTGAACCCACCTGGGGAACCTGGTAGAGTGGTTACAGGCTTGACAGTGATGGTTCTCTACCCTCTGGGCTCCCCAGCGAAGGTCTTCTGTAGACGGGGTCAGTGGGCCTGAGGACTGGGTTGGACCCCCACAGAGGCTGCAAGGCAAGCAGTCCACCCAGGAGAAGAACTCTCCTTTAAACCAGCGGAGCAGCTCCAGCACCAGTAAGTCCTCTTCACTCAGATTGCAATCTGAAGACCGGAGAGAGACAGGAATACGGTCAAAGCAAAGACAAAATGTCTTTAAAGTTCATGGACAACCAGAAATACAAACATATTAACTGTTGGATTACAAGCTCTGAAGAGTTTGCTCCTTTATTCACGCTGTAGAGTGAGGTAGCAACGGTGTTCTTGTTGTCGTTTTAATAATAATAAGTTAGGACTTTTGCTACGAATATTGGCCAGCGTACTAAAACAAGGTAATGTCTCGTTAAACCATCAATACGCGCTAAAATTACCCGCGCGGCTATTCTCAATTACAACTATCACTGGCCATCGATTTACCACTCCCTAAAGCAGATGTCGAGGTAATCTTTTAGTCCTGATTGCTGTCAATTATTTTCAAACTAATTTGCCCTCTGGATATCGCCTATCGGATTAAATCCATAGAAATAGAATGACGTGAACAGCAGTCCCATTCAAGTCAATGATAAGCTGTTCTATTCATTCTATTTCTTTGCATTTAATCCTATCCGATAGGCAAAATCCAGATTGATAACTTTTGAAAAACTGGGCCCTGCTGGGTATTATCATTTAAATACAAAAAAGTTAACAGACTAAGGGAAATGTATCTATTTGACAATCATTCCATACAGCACAACTGAAAAAGTATTTCCTCATTTACCACAGCAAATGTTCTGTAGGAATTTACCCTCCATGTTGTATGAATGGAAAACTCAAATTACATGGACTACCTCAGTGTGAAATAACCTTACATTTTTTTATCCATTCATTACAATTTGTCTTTAAAAAGAATAGTCAGAGCCTCCAGAGTGGCGCAGCGGTCTAAGGCACTGCATCGCAGTGCAAGCTGCGTTACAACAGATCCTGGTTTGATACCCGGCTGTGTCGCAGCTGGCCGCGACTGGGATACCCATGACAATACGCACATTTGGCCCAGCGTCGTCCAGGTTAGGGGAGGGTTTGGCCGGTCGGGATGTCCTTGTCCCATCGCACTGTAGCGACTCCTGTGGCGGGCCGGGCACATGCACACTGACACGGTCGCCTGGTGTACATTGTTTCCTCCGACACATTGGTGCGGCTGGCTTCCGGGTAATAGTAATTTCTTATCAAGTCCGGAGGGAAATATCTGCACTGTCAATATTTTAAATATGTAACTAAATCAATTCAATCATGAGTTATATAATCTATAATTTATCAAATTAAAATGTCTAAAATTATTTCAAATGGCACACGTATTAATTAGCCATTTAAAGTTAAACTTTTGAATGAAATATAGGCGCTTATATTATTATAACTATTTTACATTCATCAGCTTTAAGGCTTCCGAATAGGAACTCTGAACTACGGGGTTGGTGTTACTTGGATCGGCCTGCTTGGCCTGCTGTAGTTTCTCCTTGGTTGCGGTGGTCAGCTTCTGGTGTGGTATAACGCCTAGAGCTTTCTGCTGTAGCTCCGAGTTCTCATACTCCATCACATGCTGGAAGTTAGACTGGAGGGTGGTCAGTAAGTTCATACTGCTTTCCTGGTGAACAGAAACAGAGGGGGGGAAAGTGATTAAGAGGGAGAGAGAAGAGTTCAATTGAAGGGATGCAATTGTTTACTGACAAAGAAAAGTGGAGTGTATCAGATCCAAATTATCCTAAACACAAGACTTAAAGCTTTACCAAGGAGGGTGCTTGTGCAGGGGTTTGTCTAACTGGCAGGCTGGCAGTAACAGGTTGACCCTGGGCTGCTGCCAAGGCTGGGGCTGAGGTTAGGGCTGGGGCACTCGCTGTCACAGGAGACTGTTGGGGCTGCCCCACACCCAGTCTCTGGTCCCTTTCTGCAGCGATGGACTCCCGGATTATCCTCAGCTGGTCCACAGAGGCAGACTTGGGGAACACCAGGTGAGTTTCTGCCTGAGAGAGGGAGACATCCAGATAAAAATACATCCCAAAAGACATGCATCTAGGCTTCTGGCATGTTCACATTTCAAAGGCAGTCATGCATACATCTTTCCTGACATTTCAATGACATTCAAGCAGTGTGTTTTTAAAATAAGGATGATGACAACCGTAGCCTACCTCCTCAAAGCCCATCTCAAAGAGACACTCCACTGCCCCTCTGATAGGCAGGAGTTTGGTGGAAAATGTAGGATTCCCTATTCGAATAGACCTGTATTTGCCTTCATTGGGATTCCTGCAAGGACATTCACAAATATCTTAGCTAGTGAAAATGCATTGGATGCAGAGTGCCTTTCAAAAGTATCAGACCCCTTGGATTTCTTAACTTTTTATTGTGTTGCAAAGTGGGATTAAAATTAATTTAATTGTAATTTGTCAATCCACACAAAATACTGTTGCATAATTCAGCCCTTTTGTTTAGGCAAGCCTAAATTAGTTCAGGAATACGTGGCTTAACAAATCACAGACTACCTCAGTGTGAAATAATATAAGATGACATTTTTGAATACAGAACAAAATCTTCCAAAACATGCATCTTGTTTGCAACAAGGCACTAAAGTAATACTGCAAAAAAAAAAAAAAAAAAACAGCAAAGGAATACACTATTTGGCCTAAATGCAAAGCCTTATGTTTGGGGCAAATCCAACACAACACATAATTGAGTAACTGCATCATGGTATGGGTATGCTTGACATCGGCAAATACTAGGGAGTCTTGCCATGCTTTAGAATCTATGGCAGGACGTGACAATTGCTATGTCGCCATGATCCCCCAACAACAGCTTGACAGAGGGCAAATATTCCACAATCCAGGTGTGCAAAGCAATGAGATTTACCCCCAAAACTCAGACAACTCCCATAACTTTAAAGCTGCAATATGTAACTTTTTGCCGCACGACCTAATACACGTGGAAAGTAGTTATAGATCTGTCACTCAATGAAAGCAAGTATAAGAAGCGGTAGATACATTTTATGTGCGCTATTTCTATGCTTCCCGCGCTTAAAATGTCATTTTTGTGTTTTACTTTCGGTTTGGTACACTAGCTTAAACAAAGCAGAACATACAATATTTTTGGAAATTTCACAGCGGTTTAGATGGTAGAATTATTATCTACACTATACATTGTTTTGCCAAACTGAAATTAGGCGAAATATTACAATTGTAGTAACAAGTAAATGAGCGATTACTGCATTTTGCAGGTCACCATTTTAGTGATAGTATTAACATAAAAATACAAATAAATTATATTAAAGTATTGTGTATATTGTTGATAAACAAAATAATTGTACAATTTTAATTCCACTTTGTAGGAATAACATGTGATGCAATCCAACAAACAAGGGGTCTGAATACTTTTGCAAGGCACTGTATGTTATGTCGGCATGTAAAGACCAGGCAGGTATTAGACTTCCTAGTAGCAATTATCATACGTTTCTCAGCGGCTACGCGAGAGAGAAAGTTGAGTTAGAGATAAATAGCTACATTTGCTACAATCGTTTCCAAGAGGAAAATAAACGCATTTACAATGTAACAAGCGCTCGCGACTCAAGCGCATGGCAGCTTCAGAAGCTTGTAGTTGCCTCATATTTCCATTTCCTTTTCAACGAGATGACAATGCATAATGTCTAGCTATGCGCTAAAGAATCTAGCTAGTTCGTAAGGAAGTTAGCCTTCTAAGCTAACCAGGGAAGTTAGCTAGGCTACATTCAAGCACACTGCCATGATTACCTAAGAATGTTGTCGGCATAGGTGATCAACAACTTCGCGACGTCTAGAAACACTTCATTCGAATTTTCGCACAATGTTGAGAATCCTTGAGACCCAGCCATGTTTTCACTGCTACTACCTCCTTCCCTGGACGTATTTTACTCACTGAGGAAGCTAGCTATATGAACGATGATTTCACTGCTGCTAGCAACCTCAAGTAAATAATCAAAATAGCTGCCACTGCAATGCCTGAACAAATTACGACTATTCAAAAATCGATGTGAAATATTTGAAGGATATCAATAAAGCAATATTTCCTAAATGTATGCATTAATTGGCATTGTTCTGTTGTATAAATATTGTAATCTACAATTATATGTTCAAAGTATGGTATCAGGCAATTAGATAGTATCCCCGTGGAATCAACTCAGTTGCTTGGATGCCAGTGTGTGAGCGAGACTCATTTGACATTTGCAGAGGACTTCAGAGGTATAATGACATAATCTATCATCGCTTTTACGTGGTAAGTGGCAAATAGATGATTCAGGGAGGTCTATTTCGTAGTTGGACAAATTAGAACGCTGGTAGCATGTTATGTTGTCTTGTTGGTGAGGGATCAATCATTGACAGCCTGGGTCAAGGGACACAGATGGAGCAGTAGCCTATCATTTTGCAAGGATAAGGATATATACCGTACTGTATTGACGTGATTGGTGGTAAGTATGAGTATGAGTCAAGAATGAGTTATGCTGCTAAACTGTTTATTTTTTTCTAGGATCCACAGAGGTAGCAGAGCAACAAAACAACATCATGTCTTCATCGTGTTGGCCTAAGCTGCTGTTGCACACCACCAGAACACTTCTCAACAAGAACACTTGTATTTCTTCAACAAGTCCCAATCTGAGACACTACACCTGTGGAAAGAATCCACCCAGGAGGAGAGTAGCAATCACTGGAATAGGGCTTGTCTCTCCTCTCGGCACAGGGACTACTCTACCCTGGAACCAGCTGATTACCGGGGCCAGTGGGATCGTCGCCCTTGACTCTGAGACATATAAGACAGTCCCCTGTAAAGTGGCAGCCCTGGTGCCCCGAGGGGATGGAGAGGGCCAGTTCAAAGATGAGCGATTCGCCACGCGCGGGGAGATCAACAGTATGTCACCAGCCACTGTCATGGCTCTCGGTGCCGCCCAGCTGGCACTGGAGGATTCTGGGTGGTATCCCAGCAGCCCTGAGCAGCAGCTGACCACAGGGGTGGCAGTGGGGATGGGCATGGTTTCGCTGGATGAGATCGCCAAGACTTCGGCCATCTTCCAGGCGAAAGGTTACAGGAAGGTCAGTTATGGGGTCTGCTATAGCCAGCAGGCGCTGAAGTGTGCTGTGCTGCTTCCAACCTCACAGATGTGTGTCTGTGTGTTTGTGGCAGGGTTGGTAGGTAGGAATGTGCCCTGTTTGCAGAGGAGGGTTGAGAACTTGGGATTAAATAAGAACAGTCTGCAAATCAAACACCAATTTCGATGGATGGATTTAATAAAAGTTGTATTCTAGGTCAGCCCCTTCTTTGTGCCACGTATCCTGGTCAACATGGCTGCCGGTCACATCAGCATCAAGCACAAACTAAAAGGCCCCAACCACGCCGTGTCCACCGCCTGCACCACTGGAGCCCATGCCCTCGGTGACGCAGCCAGGTTCATCATCCATGGAGACGCTGTCGCCATGGTAGCGGGTGGGACAGAAGCCTGCGTGGGACCTCTGTCAATCGCGGGGTTCGCCAGGGCGAGGTAAATCTGTTGTTTGTTTTTGTTATTGTTGTTGTTAGTATACACCTGAAGTCAGAAATTTACATACGCCTTAGCCAAATACATTTAAACTCAGTTTTTTACAGTTCTTGACATTTAATCCTAGTAAAAATTCCCTGTCTTAGGTCAGTTAGGATCACCACTTTATTTAAAGAATGTGAAATGTGATTCCCAGTGTAATTCCCAGTGGGTCAGAAGTTTACATACACTCAATTTGTATTTGGTAGCATTGCCTTTAAATTATTTAACTTAGGTCAAACGTTTCGGGTAGCCTTCCACAAGCTTCCCACAATAAGTTGGGTGAATTTCGGCCCATTCCTTCTGACAGAACTGGTGTAACTGAGTCAGGTTTGTAGGCCTCCTTGCTCGCACACGCTTTTTCAGTTCTGCCCAAAAATGTTCTATAGGATTGAGGTCAGGGCTTTGTGATGGCCACTACAATACCTTGACTTTGTTGTCCTTAAGCCATTTTGCCACAACTTTGGAAGTATGCATGGGGTCATTGTCCATTTGGAAGACCCATTTGCGACCAAGCTTTAACTTCCTGACTGATGTCTTGAGATGTTGCTTCAATATATCCACATAATTATCCTTCCTCATGATGCCATCTATTTTATGAAGTGCACCAGTCCCTCCTTCAGCAAAGCACCCCCACAACATGATGCTGCCACCCCCCGGTTGGGATGGTGTTCTTCAGCTTGCAAGCCTCCCCCTTTTTCCTCCAAACATAACGATGGTCATTATGGCCAAACAGTTATATTTTTGTTTCATCAGACCAGAGGACATTTCTCCAAAAAGTACGATCTTTGTCACCATGTAAACCCTAGTCTGGCTTTTTAATGGCGGTTTTGGAGCAGTGGCTTCTTCCTTCCATGTCGATATAGGACTTGTTTTACTGTGGATAGAGATACTTTTGTACCTGTCCTTTGCTGTTTTTCTGGGATTGATTTGCACTTTTCGCACCAGTCTCTAGGAGACAGAACGTGTCTCCTTCCTGAGCGGTATGACGGCTACGTGGTCCCATGGTGTTTATACTTGTGTACTATTGTTTGTACAGATGAACGTGGTACATTCAGGCATTTGGAAATTGCTCCCAAGGATTAACCAGACTTGTGGAGGTCTACAATTTATTTTTTGAGGTCTTGGCTGATTTATTTTGATTTTCCCATGATTTGGAGCAAAGAGGCACTGTGTTTGAAGGTAGGCCTTGAAATACATCCACAGGTACACCTCCAATTGACTCAAATTATGTCAATTAGCCTATCAGAAGCTTCTAAAGCCATGACATCAATTTTCCAAGCTGTTTAAAGGCACAGTCAACTTAGTGTATGTAAACTTCTGACACACAGAAATTGTGATATAGTGAATTATAAGTGAAATAATCTGTCTGTAAACAATTGTTGGACAAATTACTTGTGTCATGCACTAAGTAGATGTCCTAACCGACTTGCCAAAACTATAGTTTGTTAACATGAAATCTGTGGAGTGGTTGAAAAATGAGTTTTAATGACTTCAACCTAAGTGTATGTAAACTTCCGACTTCAACTGTACATCTAGTCTGTCTTTTTATACATTTTTACATATGTATTAAGATATGCCATTTGTATGTTCTTGGATTTCAGTTTGTATTGACTGCTATGTGGGTGTAATTCAACTTTAACTTTTACTTGAAGGGCTTTGAGTACCGGCTGGAACGACCAGCCCAGGCTGGCATCACGGCCCTTCCACCCAGAGAGGGATGGGTTTGTGATGGGTGAAGGGGCTGCAGTGGTGCTCCTGGAGGAGTGGGAGCATGCTGTGGGGAGGGGGGCCAGGGTGTATGCTGAGGTACTGGGGTACGGACTGTCAGGGGACGCCAGCCATATCACAGCTCCCACTGCTGATGGAGACGGAGCCTTTAGGTAATAGTCATGGATGGCGTTTTTATAGCACTCTTTCACCAGGTGCTTACTATTTGTGTTAGGAGTTAAGGAACCATTGAGATGTACTGTAGCCAGTACCATTATCAATATCTAGCAACTTGACCATGAAACAAATATTTAAAAAATCTTAGGCCTATTTCAAAACAATTCAGACATTTTAATGAAATGGTGAACATATTTGAAGCGATTACATTTTTGCAGTCCATATTCATTCTCCTGTTCTTCTTCCAGGTGCATGTCTGCAGCGCTCCGAGACGCAGGTTTGGAACCAGCCCATGTGACGTACGTAAACGCACATGCAACCTCTACACCACTAGGTGACGCTGCCGAGAACGCTGCCATCAAGAGACTGTTCCAGCAGCACGCAGCTGCCTTGGCTGTCTCCTCCACTAAGGGGGCCACAGGGCATCTCCTGGGGGCTGCTGGGGCCCTAGAGGCAGCCTTCACTGCCCTGGCCTGCTACCACAGCACTTTGCCACCCACCCTCAACCTGGACCGTACTGAGCCAGAGTTTGACCTGAACTATGTGCCCTGCACGGCACAGCAGTGGAAGACAGAGGGCAGACGGGTAGCTCTCACAAACTCTTTTGGGTTTGGGGGGACTAATGTGTCGCTGTGTCTCGCCAGTGTCTGAAAAGCTTGTCAGAAGGATTCACTTCTTACTGTTTTTTTATGGGATTTGGTTTCGCAACAGATTCTTTATAGATTCCTAGTATTTCAGTTTCAAAATGTTCTCAATATTATATTGGGAAGTGTAACAGTCTAAATCATTCGCATTATATTATTATCGATGTTTGCATTTTGTTCATTAAAATACAGATATACTTTGTGTACTTGAATATTGTGTATGTATATTTATCACATGGAGACTACACTGGAGAGGCTATGGGTTTATTACCTTTTACATTTAGACAGTCTATAAAGGCAGTTCAGTTCCAGCCCAGAACCCTTTACTGTATTAGAAGGCTGTGCTCCAACTCAGTAATGAGCAGTTGGTTAGTCAAAAAGTGTAATTTCCTGGATCCACCATGAGCATAAACATCACAATCACTCATTTGTGTCCCAAAGGCCCTGGTTCACACTTCCTGTCCTCCAAAACAGGGTTTTTAATGGTGGAATTCAGTGGTTCTCAACCTGGGTTACGGGTAAAACTGGGGATACTTGGCCTATCCCAGGTTACTTGGGAAGACGCATAAGAACATAGGCCTATTGGTAAATTGTACATGATGGGGTACTTCAGGGTTAACCCAGGCAGAGTAAAATATGATTGTGGTTACAGTGACTATAGAACCACTGGTGTAATTCTACAACTGGATTTAGCACTGCTGTTTATTGGAGGAGAGATGACCTAACGTTTCCAATAATCCTCTCTCTCTCCATCTGAAAGTGCTTATGGTTTTGTTTGCTAAATCAGCAGTACATGCAAGCAGAGTATTTTGTGTATTTACTGCTATTTAAGGTGTTCATCCATCCTAGTGTCGTGGAAATTACCACCAGGGACAATATTAAATTAATAATCCTATATTATCAGCACACTGGAGAGGTTCCAACCAACTCAATGCACCATGTACGCATGTCGGTCAGGAACTCCCACGGGGCCGTCTCATTTGTTCTCTTACACAGACAAGTTATATTTGCACGATTTAGCTTATTCTTAATGAATTCATCAAAGTTTGGTCAATGCATGTGACCAACCAATACCCTACAAGGCTTCTTCTCTCCAAGCTGAGACCTTGAAACTGAGATATTGCTTTCGTTCTCAAAACAAGGTTCTGGGTGTACTGCCAAATTGAAGATAGTGAGGATTCCTCCCAGGCACGATCAATCAGTCACTTGCATGAACACAGGAAAAGGTTATTAGAAAAACACAAACATAAAATGTTCCATCACATTCCCTCCTCTTATCACTCTGTGATAATTCATTACATTTTATTAATTTGGTTATTACTTAAACTATCAAAGGAGTAAGTAAACAAAATCAACGCATAAAACCAAAGAAACTTCCAAACCCTTCATTCTGGGTTGTAAACTAAATCAACACATAAAACCAGACACTTCATCCTTTCAAACCCTTTATTTTGGGTTGTACAATCCATCTTTTAAAACCATTGCAGTAGAATGTTTTAACTTAAGACCTTCGCTTCATACAGTTACACATATGTTTCAATACACAGTTTCATTTATGGATTCTGCCAATGGCATTTCAGCTGGAGCTTTTGTCGCGAGTGGCATGTTAATGACAGATCGGTATCTCAATGCATTTTTTGTCTATATGACTAAGATCTATTCTAGATATTGGGGGTCCGGTTTCCCAGACACAGATTAAAAAGCCTAGTCCTGGACTAAAAAGAGCTTTCAATTGAGATTCTCAGGGAAATTGTCAGGTAAACCGGTGTTGTATTTGTTTGGGCTCTGTATGAACAACAAGGTCTCAGTACCGCAGACAGAGGAGACCACGGTGGGGATGAGTGTACTAATTTGGGACGCACACATTATTTCAAGGTAGATATAGAGGTAATGGGAAAAACATGGCCCGGAGGGGACAAGGAAAATAAGCTTTCACATTTGTTCCTCTTCTCCTCCACTCCTCCAATGTGTAAAAGCAATAATCAGTGCTAGCCTCTCTGAGGGAGACGTGTAATGAGGGAGATGTGTAATGATTGCATATCCTCTTTGTATTCCCTCTGGATCACTTGATATGTGTTGCTCAGTCTGAGGCAAAGCTACTACGAATGTGATTGCAGATGAAGACTAGCCTCTTGCAACCTGTTGGCACAGGAGCATATGGAGAGGTACATACAGTATGATGTACTAGTAGTGCATTTTACTGTAGATATTGACTGGTAAGAACATCAGTTGATATGAACAAAATACAGGCATTCTATCAATCCATTGGAAACATTGTGCAAAACATCTTCAGTGTGTGAATTCTTGAATACTTTGTTTAGTCACGAGTCATGACTGAAGTGAATAGCAGATGCAATACATGAAACTCACTAACATGATGAATTACAGGGGGATGTTTCTTTCTCAAGGCCATTTTTAGAGATTAAGTTTTATTAACTCTTACAGGATGTCATCTTCCACTAATGAATAAATAAATTATTCATTTGCCTTTTTAATTTTAAATAATTTGACATGGATAAATTATATGGGAAGCTTTATTTCTAGTTGGGAAGGACTATCCTTAATCTGTGTCTTCAACCTTTTTAGAGTTTAGTTTTTTAGTTTGACAACTGACCTAAATCAGCAGCAGGTGCTGTTCTTTGTGGTATTTTTACAGTTATTTGTGGAAAGTTAACCTCGTTCCTTGGTTGTTGCGCACAGTGCATTTTGGGTAGAAGTGTCTGGGAACGAGATTCGTGGAAAGTGGACATAATGTATCAGACAGAACACGATGATAACAGATTCACTGTAGGCAGGTTTATTCAGTGATGACCTAACATCCCCCTCAACGGCTGCCATTGCATTACCATCCCTCATGTATCAAAAGTACTGACATTGACACACTGCAGTATTGTGCTGTTATGACTGATTTCTGATGCTAGTGATCTATTCCATGTACAGTATAGACATAGAAATGTGAGATCACAAGATCACAATATGGTTTCCAATTGACTTTCTCTAAGGCCCTGTTGTTTGTTCGTTTTTTGGTTTTACAGACAGAGTTTTAGGTCTACTCATTCCATTCCGCAATGCTGCATTTTTGTGCATGAAATTAGAGATTGACGTTTACAGTTCCATTAGTTTTTTTTACCACTTCATGAACAAAAAGCTAGCTCCAACCTACAGCATTGACAGAAGTAAGTACCCCTGCCTTCCCACCTCCCGTACTGTAATGCACTCACACTGACATTTAGTGCACAATACATCAGGTGGTAAAACATCCTGAGTATGTAAATTATCTGTGGCGTACGGTATATTCAGCTTCAAAGTATTTCTCTGCCTGGCCTTTCTACTCTGAGCGGCAATCATCTAAGTTAAAGGCTCCTCCATTAATCTGTATGAACCCCCTTCCTCCCCCTGTCATAGCCCTCCTCTGATTCCTTCCCCCTCACCTCCCCCCTCTCCCCCTTCACCTGTGGATACTGCCACAGCCCGAGCACCTAGGCCAGGGACTATTGATTCCTATTAATTCTTTTTTAAATTGTATTTAACCTTTATTTAACTAGGCAAGTCAGTTAAGAACAAATTCTTATTTGCAATGACGGCCTACCAAAAGGCAAAAGACCTCCAGCGGGGACGGGGGCTGGGATTAAAAATTAAATTAAATAAAAATAAATTATATATAAATATAGGACCAAACACACATCACGACAAGAGAGACAAAACAACACTACCAAAAGAGATACCTAAGACAACAACATAGCAAGGCAGCAACACATGACAACACAGCATGGTAGCAACATAACATGACAACAACATGGTAGCAGCACAAAACATGGTACAAACATTATTGGGCACAGACAACAGTACAAAGGACAAGAAGGTAGAGATGACAATACATCACGCAAAGCAGCCACAGCTGTCAGTAAGAGTGTCCATGATTGAGTCTTTGAATGAAGAGATTGAGATAAAACTCTCCAGTTTGAGTGTTTGTTGCAGCTCGTTCCAGTCGCTAGCTGCAGCGAACTGAAAAGACAAGCGACCCAGGGATGTGTGTGCTTTGGGGAGTGAGGCCTAAGAGGGTTTTGTAAATAAGCATCAACCAATGGGTCTTGCGACGGGTAAACAGAGATGACCAGTTTACAGAGGAGTATAGAGTGCAGTGATGTGTCCTATAAGGAGCATTGGTGGCAAATCTGATTGCCGAATGGTAAAGAACATCTAACCGCTCGAGAACACCCTTACCTGCCGATCTATAAATTATGTCTCCGTAATCTAGCATGGGTAGGATGGTCATCTGATTTAACTTTAGCCTGCAGCTTTGATATGTGCTGAGAGAAGGACAGTGTACCGTCTAGCCATACTCCCAAGTACTTGTATGAGGTGACTACCTCAAGCTCTAAACCCTCAGAGGTAGTAATCACACATGTGGGGAGAGGGGCATTCTTCTTACCAAACCACATGACCTTTGTTTTGGCGGTGTTCAGGACACAGCATTTAACACAAAATCCGGGGAGGGGCCAGCTGAGTATAAGACTGTATCATCTGCATATAAATGGATGAGAAAGCTTCCTGCTGACTGAGCTATGTTGTTGATGTAAATTGAGAAGAGCGTGGGGCCTAGGATTGAGCCTTTGGGTACTCCATTGGTGACAGGCAGTGGCTGAGACAGCAGATTTTCTGACTTTATACACTGCACTCTTTGAGAGAGGTAGTTAGCAAACCAGACCAAAGACCCCTCAGAGACACCAATACTCCTTAGCCGGCCCACAAGAATGGAATGGTCTGCCGTATCAAAAGCTTTGGCAAAGTCAATAAAAATAGCAGCACAACATTGCTTAGAATCAAGGGCAGTGGTGACATCATTGAGGACCTTTAACATTGCAGTGGCACATCCATAACCTGAGCGGAAACCAGATTGCATACCAGAGAGAATACTATAGACATCAAGAAAACCAGTCAGTTGATTATTGACAGGTTTTTCCAAACACTTTTGATAAACAGGGCAAAATAGAAATAGGCCTATAACAGTTAGGATCAGCTTGATCTCCCCCTTTGAATAAAGGACTAACCGTGGCTGCCGTCCAAGCAATGGGAACCTCCCCAGAACAGAAAGACAGGTTAAAAAGGTTGGAGATAGGCTTGGCGATTGTAGGGGCAGCAACCTTAAAGAAGAAATGGGTCTAAACCATCTGACCCAGATGGTTTTTTGGGGTCAAGTTTCAGGAGCTCCTTTAGTACCTCGGACTCAGTAACTGCCTCCAGGGGAAAAGAGGGAGAAGCATCGGGGATAGTTGCATTAGAAGGGGTGACAGATGAGGAAATGTTGGACAGGCAAGGAGGCATAGCTGAGTCAAATACGAATCCTGACTTAATGAAATGTTGATTAAAGAGCTCAGCCATGTGCTTCTTGTCAGTAACAACCACATCATCAACTTTAAGGGACATGGGCAGCTGTGAGGAGGAGGGTTTATTCTCCAGGTCTTTAACCGTTTTCCATAATTTCTTGGGGTTAGACCCACGGAGAGAGAACTTTTCCTTAAAGTAACTAACTTTGGCCTTTCGGACAGCCTGAGTGCACTTATTTCTCATTTGTCTGAACGAGAGCCAGTCAGTCTGAGTAAGCGTGTGCCGGGCCTTTTGCCAAATGCAATTCTTGACGTAGAGTAACTCTGCAAGATCACGGTCGAACCAGGGGCTGAATCGGTTTTTAATTCTCATTTTCTTTATGGGGGCGTGTTTGTTAACAATACAAACTGAAAATATCAAAAAAGAAGGTCCAAGCGTCTTCGACAGAGGGGATCAAGCTGATGATGATAATGACTGATTCGATTAACGTTTTTTCTCTTCTTTTGTCTCCTTCTCTCCATCCAATTAGGAGACATCCAAGCTGAATTAGGCTCACCATGGCAACAGAGTCGGCATGTATTCCCTTTGATGTCAGGACGAGCCAACGGACTGTCCCACAAGAGAGCAACAGGGTTTACCTGCTCTACAGAAACATGTATGCATGCTAAAATTATAGCCTCTCTCTCTCCCTCTATCGGCCATAACTTGATGGCCGTTCATTGAGGCCCAATATACAGTTGCACCTGAAGTCGCCGAATCCCACAACCACAGGCAGAGCCGGTTATATTTGGATCAATGGGCCAAAAGGCTCTGGACTATGACGCACTACAGTCGACACAAGGAGGGTGGAAGACCATGCACATTCTTCAAAGGGCATAGTTCAGATTATGAAACTAATGAACCTAGGGGTCATGGGTTTTACAGTCTAGAAGTGTGAGCCTCTGTTGCTGTGTTCCACTCCATGGGCAGTGTCTCAACAAGTTATTTTCCTAGTTTAATTAAGACTCTAGCTTGGCTACAAACACTGGTTTTGTTGACTTGATTGATTGATTCTATATGCCAGTTACACACAGTACATACAGTACATTATTTTACGTTACAGTCTTATTCTAAAATGGATAAAATAGAAACAAATCAATCTACACACAAAACCCCATAATGACAAAGTGAAAATACGTTTTTAGAAATGTTTGCAAATGTATTAAAAATAAAAAACAGAAATACCTTAATTACATACAGTGGGGAGAACAAGTATTTGATACACTGCCGATTTTGCAGGTTTTCCTACTTACAAAGCATGTAGAGTTCTGTAAATCCAGAAAATAATTAATTTGCATTTTATTGCATGACATAAGTATTTGATCACCTACCAACCAGTAAGAATTCCGGCTCTCACAGACCTGTTAGTTTTTCATTAAGAAACCCTCCTGTTCTCCACTCATTACCTGTATTAACTGCACCTGTTTGAACTCGTTACCTGTATAAAAGACACCTGTCCACACACTCAATCAAACAGACTCCAACCTCTCCACAATGGCCAAGACCAGAGAGCTGTGTAAGGACATCAGGGATAAAATTGTAGACCTGCACAAGGCTGGGATGGGCTACAGGACAATAGGCAAGCAGCTTGGTGAGAAGGCAACAACTGTTGGCGCAATTATTAGAAAATGTAAGAAGTCCTCGGTCTGGGGCACCATGCAAGATCTCACCTCGTGGGCATCAATGATCATGAGGAAGGTGAGGGATCAGCCCAGAACTACAAGGCAGGACCTGGTCAATGACCTGAAGAGAGCTGGGACCACAGTCTCAAAGAAAACCATTAGTAACACACTACGCCGTCATGGATTAAAATCCTGCAGCGCACGCAAGGTCCCCCTGCTCAAGCCAGCGCATGTCCAGGCCCATCTGAAGTTTGCCAATGACCATCTGGATGATCCAGAGGAGGAATGGGAGAAGGTCATGTGGTCTGATGAGACAAAAATAGAGCTTTTTGGTCTAAACTCCACTCGCCATGTTTGGAGGAAGAAGAAGGATGAGTACAACCCCAAGAACACCATCCCAACCGTGAAGCATGGAGGTGGAAACATCATTCTTTGGGAATGCTTTTCTGCAAAGGGGACAGGACGACTGCACCGTATTGAGGGGAGGATGGATGGGGCCATGTATCGTGAGATCTTGGCCAACAACCTCCTTCCCTCAGTAAGAGCATTGAAGATGGGTCGTGGCTGGGTCTTCCAGCATGACAACGACCCGAAACACACAGCCAGGGCAACTAAGGAGTGGTTCCGTAAGAAGCATCTCAAGGTCCTGGAGTGGCCTAGCCAGTCTCCAGACCTGAACCCAATAGAACATCTTTGGAGGGAGCTGAAAGTCCATATTGCCCAGCGACAGCCCCGAAACCTGAAGGATCTGGAGAAGGTCTGTATGGAGTAGTGGGCCAAAATCCCTGCTGCAGTGTGTGCAAACCTGGTCAAGAACTACAGGAAATGTATGGTCTCCATAATTGCAAATATTAAGTTCTGCTTTTCTGACGTATCAAATACTTATGTCATGCAATAAAATGCAAATTAATTACTTAAAAATCATACAATGTGATTTTCTGGATTTTTGTTTTAGATTCCGTCACTCACAGTTGAAGAGTACCTATGATAAAAATTACAGACTTCTACATGCTTTGTAAGTGGGAAAACCTGCAAAATCGGCAGTGTATCAAATACTTGTTCTCCCCACTGTATTGCTTTGCAATGCTACTCAATAGATGTTCAACAACATTAATGTGCCAGACATTATTCCCTATAGCCCCATGAGAGCACTGTTTGTTCAGCGGTCTGTCTGGTCAATCAAATATATCATGCAGGACATGAATTACTTGCTATGTGTCACGGATCCCTCCGGTACTGTTGCTCATTCCGTGCACCAGTTCCGGAGCTCTATGGCTGCGGTCCAAACACTTAAAAGACACACCCTCGTCCACTTACCCTCGCCTTATGCCCTTGGGGGAATCCCCGTCGCCATCATGGAGGGCGGTCCAAATGATTAACCAAGCAAGGGAAGTTTGCAACGTAAGCCCCTCAGCCCTCGTTTTTAGTCGAGTTTGCGAGTGTACAATTATGTTCACTTCGGGGCCTGAAAAGCCTCATAATTCAATTCGCGATGGTTGTACATCTGCTAAAAAAAGTCAGCCGAAACTTAAAACTCAACATCAACTTTCCGGGCAAGGGTGGTTCATTTGTATTGTGTATTAAGTGTATTATATGAAATGTCATCAGAAGTGTCCACTTAATTTGAGGGCTGAGGGAATAGGGTGTGTCTTTTAAGTGTTTGGACTGCAGTCTATGTCTCCAGTTTTCTACGTGTCACTGAACTGTCTCGTTATGAACACCTGGTTCCCATTTCCACCTGATTAGTCTGATTAGTCTTTGTATAATTGTGCCTTTTGTTTCACCATTGTCGATTATTGTTCCCATGTCTGTTGCTCGTGTGAGTACCTGTGCTTTATTATTTTGGCTTTCGCTGCCGCGTGTATTGTGCATCATTGTTCACTTGTGTTTTCGGGTATCGTCCGGTGTATTTATTACGGGTCTCGTCCCGTGTATTTATTACGGGTCTTGTCCCGTGTATTTATTACGGGTCTCATCCCGTGTATTTATTACGGGTCTCGTCCGGTGTATTTATTACGGGTCTCATCCCGTGTATTTATTACGGGTCTCGTCCCGTGTATTTATTACGGGTCTCATCCCGTGTATTTATTTGAGGTACTCCTCGCTCTTTTGTTTGTGTTTTGTATACGTGGTTCATTTGGGTAGAACTGTCACGCATTCGTGCGCCTGTCTCCCGATCATCCTCTATACAACGTGACACTATGCTACTAACTCACATAGGGACTTCTCACTGACTCAAGGGGTCAAAGTATTCAGACCCCTTGACTTTTTCCACACTTTATTACCTTACAGCCTTATTCTAAAATATATTAAATAAATAAAAATCCTCAGTAATCTACACACAATACCCAATAATGACCATGCGAAAACAGATTTTTATAAATTTTTGTAAATGTATTAAGAATAACAAACAGAAATACCTTAATTACATAAGTATTTAGTCCTGTTGCTATGATATTCGAAAATGAGCTCAGGTACGTCCTGTTTCCATTGATCATCCTTGAGATGTTTCTAAAACTTGATTTGGATTCCACCTGTGATAAATGCAATTGATTGGACATGATTTGGAAAGGCATACACCTATCTATATAAGGTCCCATTTTGCATGTCAGAGCAAAAACCAAGCCATGAGGTCCGAGACAGGATTGTGTCAAGGCACAGATCTGGGGAAGGTTACCAAAAAATGTCTGCAGCATTGAAGGTCCCCAAGAACCCAGTGGCCTCCATCATTCTTAAATGGAAGAAGTTTGGAACCACCAAGACTCTTCCTAGAGCTGGCCGCCCTGCCAAACTGAGCAATCGGGGGAGAAGGGCAAGTCAGAGAGGTGACCAAGAACCCAATGGTCAGTCTGACAGTGCTCTAGAGTTCCTCTGTGGAGATGGGAGAACTTTCCAGAAGGACAAGTATCTCTGCAGCACTCCGCCAATCAGGCCTTTATGGTCGAGTGGCCAGACTGAAGCCACTCCTCAGTAAAAGGCACATGACAGCCCACTTGGAGTTTGCCAAAAGACACCTAAAGACTCTCAGACCATGAGAAACAAGATTCTCTGGTCTGATGAAACCAAGATTGAACTGTTTGGCCTGAATGCCAAGCGTCACTTCTAGAGTAAACCTGGCACCTTCCCTATGGTGAAGCATGGTGGTGGCAGCAACATGCTGTGGGGATGTTTTTCAGGGGCGGGGACTGTGAGACTAGTCAGGATCGAGGGAAAGAATGAATGGAGCAAAGTACAGAGAGATCCTTGATGAAAACCTCAGGACCTCAGACTGGGGCAAAGGTTCACCTTCCAACAGGATAACAACCCTAAGCACACAGCCAAGACAACGCAGGAGTGGCTTCAGGACATGTCTCTGAATGTCTTTGAGTGGCCCAGCGAGAGCCCGGACGTGAACCCGATCTAAAATCTCTGGATAGACCCGAAAATAGCTGTGCAGCAACGCTCCCCATCCAACCTGACAGAGCTTAAGAGGATCTGCAGAGAGGAATGGGAAAAACTTCCCAAATACAGGTGTACCAAGCTTGTAGCGTCATACCCAAGAAGACTCAAGGCTGTAATCGCTGCCAAAGGAGCTTCAACAAAGTACTGTGTAAAGGGTCTGAATAATTATGTAAATGTGATATTTCTAAAATCCAGTTTTTGCTTTGTCATTATGGGGTATTGTGTGTAGATCAGTGGTGATTTTAGCATGTAAATGTTGGTGGGGCAAACAAAAACTTTTTTTTTGTAGATGCATGCCAGCTAAGCCACCACACTACACAACACAACACTAAACAATACATTAATTGCACTATAACAGTGACAAACGGTGCCCCCAAACTGTTAGGGCCTACACATCCTACTGTCCTAACAGCAGAGTTCCAACAGCAGTCCCAACACCTTGCTACACCTGGCTATCAGCGGAGCCATTTCTGGCAGTGAAACAGTTCATTCAGCCTCATTTACCGCCTTTTAAAAAAACATAGCTGATATGGCTGACTTGCTTAAACAAATGTGGTTTATACTGACAATTGAAATGTACAAACTATGGAATAAGGGTACGACAAGCCGATAAGAGGCAATCTGTAATTTCGATTAAGACATTAATGAACAAGCTAGGATGGACGTAGTCAATATAACTATTTGTTCAGCACTTTTGAAATGTACAGCGACAGAATTCAGAACATGGGCCGTTTTTACAGTGTTCTCCCTGTACACCAAAGTCAGAACCGTAGGATAATAGACCAAATTATTGGCAGCTTCATTAAATAGTACCCACAAAACACCAGTCTCAACATCAACAGTGAAGAGGCGACTCCGGGATGCTGGCTTTCTAGGCAGAGTTGCAAAGAAAAAGCCATATCTTCCTCTGTCCAGTGTCTGTGTTCTTTTTCCCATCTTAATCTTTTCTTTTTATTGGCCAGCCTGACATCTGGCTTTTTCTTTGCAACTCTGCCTAGAAGGCCAGCATCCCGGAGTCGCCTCTTCACTGTTGATGTTGAGACTGGTGTTTTCTGGGTACTATTTAATGAAACTGCCAGTTGAGGACTTGTGAGGCGTCTGTTTCTCAAACTAGACACTCTAATGTACTTGTCCTCTTGCTCAATTGTGCACCGGGGCCTCCCACCCCTCTTTCTATTCTGGTTAGAGCCAGTTTGCGCTGTTCAGTGAAGGGAGTAGTACACAGAGTTGTATGAGATCTTCAGTTTCTTGGCAATAGCCTTAATATCTCAGAATAATAATAGACTGACGAGTTTCAGAAGAAAGTTATTTGTTTCTGGCCATTTTGAGCTTTTAATCGAACCCACAAACGTTGATGCTCCAGATACTCAACTAGTCTAAAGAAGGCCAGTTGTATTGCTTCTTTAATCAGCACAACAGTTTTCATCTGTGCTAACATAGCTGCAAAAGGGTTTTCTAATGATCAATTAGCCTTTTAAAATGATCAACTTGGATTAGCTAACACATCGTGCTATTGGAACACAGGAGTGATGGTTTCTGATAATGTACGCCTCTGTACGCCTATGTAGATATTCCATAAAAAATCTGCTGTTTCCAGCTACAATAGTAATTTACAACATTAACAATGTCTACACTGTATTTCTGATCAATTTTATGTTATTTTAATGGGAAAAAAAATGTGCTTTTCTTTCAAAAACAAGAACATTTCTAAGTGACCCCAAACTTTTGAGCGGTAGGTAGTGTATATATTTTTTTACATTGTTTGCAAACTGATATGTGACACGTATGCCAAAGTAACATGCAAAACAGGCAAGCCCCATAAAAAAATAAATATATACAGTATATACACTATATATTTTTTTTTATGTGGGGCTCAAAACAGCCCTGAATGACGGGTCGCCACTGGTGTAGATTGATGAGGGGAAAAAACTATTTAATAAATGTTTGAATAAGGCTGTAACCTAACAAAATGTGGAAATACTTACAGTGGGGAGAACAAGTATTTGATACACTGCCGATTTTGCAGGTTTTCCCACTTACAAAGCATGTAGAAGTCTGTAATTTTTATCATAGGTACTCTTCAACTGTGAGTGACGGAATCTAAAACAAAAATCCAGAAAATCACATTGTATGATTTTTAAGTAATTAATTTGCATTTTATTGCATGACATAAGCAGAACTTAATATTTGGTACAGAAACCTTTGTTTGCAATTACGGAGACCATACATTTCCTGTAGTTCTTGACCAGGTTTGCACACACTGCAGCAGGGATTTTGGCCCACTCCTCCATACAGATCCTTCAGGTTTCGGGGCTGTCGCTGGGCAATACGGACTTTCAGCTCCCTCCAAAGATGTTCTATTGGGTTCAGGTCTGGAGACTGGCTAGGCCACTCCAGGACCTTGAGATGCTTCTTACGGAACCACTCCTTAGTTGCCCTGGCTGTGTGTTTCGGGTCGTTGTCATGCTGGAAGACCCAGCCACGACCCATCTTCAATGCTCTTACTGAGGGAAGGAGGTTGTTGGCCAAGATCTCACGATACATGGCCCCATCCATCCTCCCCTCAATACGGTGCAGTCGTCCTGTCCCCTTTGCAGAAAAGCATTCCCAAAGAATGATGTTTCCACCTCCATGCTTCACGGTTGGGATGGTATTCTTGGGGTTGTACTCATCCTTCTTCTTCCTCCAAACACGGCGAGTGGAGTTTAGACCAAAAAGCTCTATTTTTGTCTCATCAGACCACATGACCTTCTCCCATTCCTCCTCTGGATCATCCAGATGGTCATTGGCAAACTTCAGATGGGCCTGGACATGCGCTGGCTTGAGCAGGGGGACCTTGCGTGCGCTGCAAGATTTTAATCCATGACGGCGTAGTGTGTTACTAATGGTTTTCTTTGAGACTGTGGTCCCAGCTCTCTTCAGGTCATTGACCAGGTCCTGCCTTGTAGTTCTGGGCTGATCCCTCACCTTCCTCATGAACATTGATGCCCCACGAGGTGAGATCTTGCATGGTGCCCCAGACCGAGGGAGATTGACCGTCATCTTGAACTTCTTCCATTTTCTAATAATTGCGCCAACAGTTGTTGCCTTCTCACCAAGCTGCTTGCCTATTGTCCTGTAGCCCATCCCAGCCTTGTGCAGGTCTACAATTTTATCCCTGATGTCCTTACACAGCTCTCTGGTCTTGGCCATTGTGGAGAGGTTGGAGTCTGTTTGATTGAGTGTGTGGACAGGTGTCTTTTATACAGGTAACGAGTTCAAACAGGTGCAGTTAATACAGGTAATGAGTGGAGAACAGGAGGGTTTCTTAATGAAAAACTAACAGGTCTGTGAGAGACGGAATTCTTACTGGTTGGTAGGTGATCAAATACTTATGTCATGCAATAAAATGCAAATTAATTATTAAAAAATCATACAATGTGATTGTCAGCATCCTGTTTCCTGTTGTTTGTCTCCGGGCCTCTAGAGGTCACCTGTGTTCCCCTCTGCTTTAGTTCTTCTTGTTAGCGTTATCCAGGTCACCTGTGTCTTGTTTCCCCTAGAGTATTTAAGCTGTGTTTTTTCCCCTTGTTCCTCCCTCGGTTTTTGAGTCCTGGCTCTGTGTCTCCTTGCTGTGATTTTTGAGTCCTTCCAAGTCACCTAAGCTATTCCAAGTAAGCTATTCTGAGTTATTTGATTGTGTTTTTCTCCCCTCGTGGAGTTATTTTATTTCTCTCCTGTTACCTTTTATTTTTGGATATCTGTTTTTTATACCTCTTTGTGAGAAGAACTTTTGTTGGATTTTTTTGGACTCGCAAAGTACCTTTTTTTTAAATAAATCTACTTTGCCTGGAGTTTTTCGTTTGGGTCCTACATTATCACCTCTGTGGCTAAGTGGTAGAACACTCACTCTCCACACCTGAGACCTGGGTTCGAGCCCAGCTTGTGACAGTGATTTTCTGGATTTTTGATTCCGTCTCTCACAGTTGAAGTGTACCTATGATAAAAATGACAGACCTCTACATGCTTTGTAAGTAGGAAAACCTGCAAAATCGGCAGTGTATCAAATACTTGTTCTCCCCACTGTATGTTTCCCAGACCTAGATTATACTTACAGTGTTTACTCCTTGAGACTCTCCATTGAACAACCTATGATGATACGAAACATATTAGTATCCTCACATAATGATATATGATCTGTGCTATATTTTTAACTTTAAATTACCGTGGAAGTGTTTAGTTTAATTAACTGGTAAGAGCATCAATTATAGAAGCTATATTATTCTGTGCATTATTTGAATGATCATTCTGTAGCCCACTGTGTCTTCCTCAGCATTAGAGAGAATGGTGCAGCATGCCTATCTGTTGTCAGACTAATTCGTAGGGCTCTAGACGGCTAATGCATGGATTACCCCTCACTTCACACACACACACACACACACACACACACACACACACACACACACACACACACAATCTGTGTTGTCTTGTAATTATATCTACCAATGGTAGAATTAACATTCTTTATGAACTGAGGAGCTGAGTAAACACTACCTAATTAACCACACACACACACACACACACAGTTATCCATTGGGAATGTCTTCCTTGGTTATCTTCTCCTCCTCTACCAGATTGTTAGAAGGACTCTGAAAAGGAGGGATGAAGGAGTGAGGGATGGAAGGAGGGAGGGAAGAGCTCCACTCCAGAGGCTTTCCCTCCTTTGTGGGGAAACACACATACACCCACACTCACTCAGGGTCTCCTGAGACAAAATAAGAAATTGATATGCCAGCCAACCAGCCCCCTACATACAGTATACTCCTGTCCTGTTCAATTTAGCCCTCCTGTGTAAATTGATGTCGTTTCTGTCCTCTCATGATGTTCTGATGGGTTCCAGTGAAGATGCTTACTTCTCAGAATCAAGATGAGTCTGTCTTCTCCCCCGTCGCTGTTTTGATGTAGATTACAAGGTCCTTCTAAGAAATTATACATTCAGACCTATACTGTGTATTATAATGACTGCACAGGAGGACAGTGTTCTGAATTTATTTCTAACAACTGCCCACATAGGCTACAATGTAGGACCATAATTGTATCACCTGTTTGCAGAACTGTCCTGCAATGCAGGATATTCTAATGTACATGAGGTTTAAAAAGACTTCTGCAGTTGGTCATTTCCAATTTGAAATTTCAGACACAATTTTCTCTTAAGAAAGTTGTATCAACCCCTACAAAAATGTCCATTAATTATAATCAACATAATAACTCATATTTCCTGTTGCTGCAGGATTATTTCCTGCTGTAGCAAACCGGCCCCCCAAAGAAGATCTATAATTCAATCCTCTTCATTCCTATGTTGAACATAATACTTCCACACATGAAGCTGCCTGTCCAGATATTGTGTTCCATGGACTACTACTATAATTGTTTGCTTTGTTTCCTTCCTCATTGGATTGCTAATAACAATTTCCTTGTGTGCTCTGTTAAGGGGTGTTAATATGAATTGTGACACACAACTCGCTCATGCCTCGAGGGACGAGGGCCAATCTCCGTTCGCTGTGGTTTTGTGTGGGACAAGGAGAGCAAGTTCCCCCTGAGCATTAAAAATAATTTCCTGTCAAGCGGAAAACCTTTTCCACACCGCACACTGCATCTTCGTCTATGAAGTGTAGCTGGCTATTCACAAGTTTCTCAACATTCAAGGTTGTTGTCATGTTATAGTCATATGCTTGTACTGTGCCTCTAGCCTGAAACTGTAAAATGAGATATTATGACTTCTTGGTCAATTATTGGTCAGGAATGTTTCTGTCTCAACCCATACAAGTTGAAGTGAATTCTTTCACTGCTTTAAAAAACAAAAAGAGTTACAGCTACCAATTCTGCCTTTATTTTCCCCAAGGACAGGAAAAAGTGTTGACTTTCCTATACTCTGAGAGAGAGAGAGAGAGAGAGAGAGAGAGAAACAGAGACAAAGAGAGAGAGGGAGAGAGAGGTAACCTTCCATCTCCCCTGTGAACACTCAAGGACACCTTATTAAAGCTATGCCTACATAAACTTGAGTGCAGTACATAAAATCAAGTGCATAAAATCAATTGCATATTTGTATGTGTAACCATTAGGATTAGATCCCTCCGGGTCTCCCGCTGGTCAAGCAACCAATAAATCATCTCCTCTACATATGCACGAGGAACCATGGTATCAGAGATCTCTTAACGGCACCTATTCCCATGCATTTTCCCTCACAAATGTAGCCATAGTCCCATGCAATTGTCATACCATGGCATTTTAATGACCTGTGACTAGAACGGCAGTGTTTGAGTTGAGCCAGTGTTCACTGGTACAGAGTATACCGACACCCTGAGTTTTCTACGGCTTGAGTACTGGCACCTCATAGAACATTGGCTTTCAGAACATTGGCACTCAAGTTGAAAGGAGTAGCCTACAGGCACCTAAAATGAGTACCATACACCTTTTTCATTCCATCCACTTTAAGCCCTTTCTATCTGGGAGAAAGGGTAAGTGTGGAGGGGGTGTGGAAGGAGGGAGGAGGGAGGGGCAGAGTACAGAGAGGGTTGACTGACAATGAGAAGTGAGAATATTCCCTAAAGAGGAATCTTGGAGTTCCGGTGGATTTTGGATTCGGAGCGGTTAGATAAATGTCCTCCTTATCACTGATAATTATTTTCTTAATTGGATTGAAAGAACTCACCCCCTCATTCTCTCTCTTTCTCCCTCCTAATTCCCTCCTCCCCTCAGCCTCCCCCATCTCATCCCCCAACCTCTTCCCTCTGCTCCTCTTCCTCTCTCCTCCTCCCCTCTCCTACCCTCAGCCTCCTCATCCTCCCTCTTCTCCTCCCCATCCTCCATCTCCCCCCTCTTCTCCCCCCTCCTTCACCTGCTCCCCAGTGTGCCCTCATCAATGTGTCATTGACATCAGTAAGGACCCAAGGGCATACAGCTGTGGGTCCATTCATAGCCAGTAATTGGCTGATCTAACCTTGAACACATCTCAACATTGAATGTATCAGTGAATATGATTATAGAGGGGTAGAAGGACTGAATGATGGAGATAAGAGGGATGGATGGAGAGACAGACGGATGGAGGGAAGAAGATGTGGAAGGAAGGAGGAATGGAAGAAGGGATGGAGGCAAGGAGGGATGAAAAGAACGAGAGACCCCAGCTGCAACTGACAGTGCACTCAGTCAATGCAGACAGAGATTATTACAAAATTATATCACGGCAAGACAATGGCCCGGTCCTGGCAAAACTCCAGAAACCGTCAATCGTGACACAGTCAGACAGGAGGCTACACTCCAGTTATGATTCTAAGTTCAGTGATTCCCTTCATAATGTCCACAAAGTCCCAGACAGACAGACTGGGGATAAAGACATTTTAAAGTAGAGGCTACGGAGGCACTGTCTGCCTCCCAAATGACACCCTGTTCCCTTTATAGTGCACTTCTTTATGGGCTCTGGTCAAATTGAAGTGCACTATAAAGGGAATAGGATGCCATTTGGGACTAAGCCACTGACTCAATCTAATGTGGCCCAGAGCATCTGAACTGATGTTATACAAAAGCAAAATGTTAACTACCGTATCCACTGACATGAGATCAGGACAGGAAGAGAGATAGAACGGCCCAACGTTTTAATGGCAATTCAATTTGTTCCTCTCTCTTGCAAATGGTGTGCATCCAGTCTGTTTAAAGCAGCGTGTTCACGCATGCTTTCTAAGACATTAGTTATGTTCTGTCCAAGCACTTCAAAGGCTAGCTTTCAGGCTTTCGGGAACTATGCATAGAGATTGGGTTTGTTCTTAGCTGTGCACACAAAGGGCTGACATGGGGTTTCTCTATCTCATTCTTCTGATTAGATTCATTAACAAAGTCCCCACACCAATTTGAAACATCATTTGTATCATAATATTAGTCTGTTTTTGGTATGAAAGCCAGAAGACGCCAATGGAATAAGTTTTTTAACTGTTATCCACTATGATTTTAAATGCAGTGTCTTAATTGTCAAATGACTCATAAATGTCTCTGTTTTGTTTTGCCTCCCTGTTATATCAGTGCAGGCTCATAATACAGAGATCTGTGCTGATTGACGAACCGTTGGTACGAGAGAGAAAAGAGGTCTTCCTTCTGTTCTTGACAGTCGTGTTAAATGTTGCATAATGCATAGTGCACACACACACACACACACACACACACACACACACACACACACACACACACACACACACACACACACACACACACACTCACAGATTCAAACACACACACACACACAGATTCACACACACAGATTCACACACACACACACACACAGATTCACACACACACACACACACACACAACACACAGATGTGTGTGTGTGTGTGTGTGTGTGTGTGTGTGTGTGTGTGTGTGTGTGTGTGTGTGTGTGTGTGTGTGTGTGTGTGTGTGTTGTGTGTGTGAGCGTATGGTGAGCTGTACCTATGAAGAGTCAATGAGTCAATGGCATGTCACTTTCAATGTGTTCCTGGAATGCCCTGTCTCTGTCTCAGTAATACACTGGCAATGCAGCTTATTCACAGCTGACCAACAGACAGAAATACCATTCACGTCGTTAACCCCTCATTAACCCATTGTCACAATCTTCTATATGGAGCTTTGAAAACACACACTTACACGTACACAGAAACACACACAGAAACACACACACAGAAGCACACACAGAAACACACACACAGAAACACACACACAGAAACACACACAGAAACTCACACACAGAAACACACACACAGAAACACACACTTACACACACAGAAACACACACAGAAAAACACACTTACACACACAGAGAAACACACACAGAAAAACACACTTACACACACACAGAAAAACACACTTACACACACACACACAGAAACACACACAGAAAAACACACTTACACACACACAGAAACACACACACACACACACACACACACACACACAGAAACACACACACAGAAACACACACAGAAACACACACACAGAAACACACACTTACACACACACACACAAACACACACAGAAAAACACACAGAAACACACACACAGAAACACACACACACACACACACACACACACACACACACACACACACACACAGAAACACACACACAGAAACACACACACAGAAACACACACACACACTGAGAAACACACACACGTACACAGACACACACACAAAGAAACACACACAGAAACACACACATAGAAAAACACACACAGAAACACACACACACACACACACACACACACAGAAACACACACACACACACACAGAAACACAGAAACACACACACAGAAAAACACACACACACACACACACAGAAACACACACACGTACACAGAAACACACACACAGAAACACACACACAGAAACACACACACAGAAACACACACACACACACACACACACACACACACACACACACACAGAAACACACACACACACACACACACAGAAACACACACACACACACACACACAGAAACACACACACAGAAACACACACAGAAACACACACACAGAAACACAGACACGTACACAGAAACACACACACAGAAACACACACACACACACACACACAGAAACACACACACACACACAGAAACACACACACACAGAAACACACAGAAACACACACACACACACACACACACACACACACACACACACATACACACACACACGTTCCCCCTTTACCATTATCTAGTTATAGCTCATTTAGCTGCTCTGATGAATGTGAGGACATTGTGTAGGCTTGTGTAGGGGGGGTCCGCTAATACAGGACTATTAAAGGCCCAGTGCACTACTTTTGTGATATTTCTAAACAAAATAATTATTAATATATTTATATTTAATATTTAGATATTTTTTTTTTACACAGATTATTTAGGGGGTGCTGCAGCACCCTCAGCACCCCTACTTCCCACAGCTATGCTTGATACAAATACCTGACTGTGTTAAGGGTCTCTTTTCAACAATTTCCTCTTAGATTGCCATTCAACCTCACCTTTGTCTGTAGGACACCACACTTACAACATACTTACCCTGGTGGTAACATCCATCTATTCCCCCTTAGAAACGGAGGAGGAACAGTGTGATACATCAACCTGCCGATCCTTAGGAGGAGGGGCTTAATCGGGTAGACAATCAAAAGTTGTATTTTAATTTAATTTAACCTTTATTTAACTAGGCAAGTCAGTTAAGAACAAATTCTTATTTACAATGACGGCCTACCAAAAGGCAAAAGGCCTCCTGTGGGGACGGGGATTAAAAATATATATACAGTTGAAGTCAGAAGTTTGAAGTCATATACTTAGGTTGAAGTCATTAAAACTCATTTTTCAACCACTCCACAGATTTCATGTTAACTATAGTTTTGGCAAGTCGGTTAGGACATCTACTTTGTGCATGACACAAGTAATTCTTCCAACAATTGTTTACAGACAGATTATTTAACTTATAATTCACTATATCACAATTCCAGTGGGTCAGAAGTTAACATGTACTACATTGACTGTGCCTTTAAACAGCTTGGAAAATTCCAGAAAATTATGTCATGGCTTTAGAAGCTTCTGATAGGCTAATTGACATAATCTGAGTCAATTGGAGGTGTACCTGTGGATGTTTTCAAGGCCTACCTTCAAACTCAGTGCCTCTTTGCTCGACATCATGGGAAAATCAAAAAAATCAGCCAAGACCTCAGAAAGAAAATTGTAGACCTCCACAAGACTGGTTCATCCTTGAGAGCAATTTCAAAACGCTTGAAGGTACCACGTTCATCTGTACAAACAATAGTACGCAAGTATAAACACCATGGGACCACGCAGCCGGCATACCGCTCAGGAAGGAGACGCATTCTGTTGAACGTAATTTGGTGCGAAAAGTGCAAATCAATCCCAGAACAACAGCAAAGGACCTTGTGAAGATGCTGGAGGAAACAGGTACAAAATAATCTATATCCACAGTAAAAAGAGTCCTATATCAACATAACCTGAAAGGCCGCTCAGCAAGGAAGAAGCCACTGCTCCAAAGCCGCATTAAAAGAGCCAGACTACGGTTTGCAACTGCACATGGGGACAAAGATCGTACTTTTTGGAGAAATGTCCTCTGGTCTGATGAAACAAAAATAGAACTGTTTGGCCATAATGACCATCGTTATGTTTGGAGGAAAAAGGGGGAGGCTTGCAAGCCGAAGAATACCATCCCAACCGTGAAGCAGTGGATTCTTCCTTGCTGAGCGGCCTTTCAGGTTATGTCGATATAGGACTCGTTTTACTGTGGATATAGATACTTTTGTACCTGTTTCCTCCAGCATCTTCACAAGGTCCTTTGCTGTTGATCTGGGATTGATTTGCACTTTTCGCACCAAAGTACGTTCATCTCTAGGAGACAGAACGCGTCTCCTTCCTGAGCGGTATGACAACTGCGTGGTCCCATGGTGTTTATACTTGCGTACTATTGATTGTACAGATGAACGTGGTACTTTCAGGCATTTGGAAATTGTTCTCAAGGTTGAACCAGACTTGTGGAGGTCAAAAAAAAAAAATTCTGAGGTCTTGGCTGATTTATTTTTATTTTCCCATGATGTCGAGCAAAGAGGTACTGAGTTTGAAGGTAGGCCTTGAAATACATCCACAGGTACACCTCCAATTGAGTCAAATTATGTCAATTAGCCTATCAGAAGCTTCTAAAGCCATGACATCCATTTTCCAAGCTGTTTAAAGGCACAGTCAACTTAGTGTATGTAAACTTCTGACCCACTGGAATTGTGATATAGTGAATTATAAGTGAAATAATCTGTCTGTAAACAATTGTTGGAAGAATTACTTGTGTCATGCACAAAGTAGATACTTTTGTACCTAACTGACTTGCCAAAACTATAGTTTGTTAACATGAAATCTGTGGAGTGGTTGAAAAATGAGTTTTAATGACTTCAACCTAAGTGTATGTAAACTTCCGACTTCAACTGTATATACAGTATATTATCTGTGTTGCATGCAGAGTTTGACCGCAGTGGTCACCCAAATAGGCTAATGGCCTGATAGAAATACCTAACCATTCATAATTCTTTCCCCTCTAAATCATCCATCAGATAACTGCTTATTGGCTGAAAACAATTAGCCTCTCAGTATGCAAATAACCGTAACAAAACATAACCTTTTATGGGCAAAAAGGAAAATGTCTCTTGTCATGGAGGCAGCTGGACCCACTCAAATTAATCACTGGATGATTTGTGTGTGGTTGATATACTTCAGCTGATCACTAACTGCTTAATATGAGTAAAGGACTGTTACATGTAAATAGATTGCTTATCTCTAATTAACATCTGTTGGGGGATTATACATAAGGTGTAGCAGAGGTGGTTCAACTAACCACACTCTCATGATGAATAATCTTGCCTAAGATCTGAAGACTTGCATTAGCTCACCGAGCTAATGTTGAGGTTTTAGTTCAGTGGGCTAACACAGTCTTGTGTTGGAATGGTAGACTCCTGAGTCCTGAATGTCATTGTAAACTGTGTCCATGGTTGCCTGGCCAGGCTATGACCAAACTCAGAAGGCACTTGACGTCACCACAGTTGGGTGTCCCCATAGAAATTGAATTATTTATATGGTTGTCCCCATTCCTGACTGGGGCCACAAATCAAATCAAATTTTATTCGTCACATGCTTCGTAAACAACAGGTATAAACTAACAGGGAAATGCACCAACAATTTGTCTTAAATTAACAGCTCTCCTTTAAGTTTTACGAGGATATAATACAACGAATGTGTCTGATGATTTATTACAAGTGGATTGAATTAGTCAGAAGAACGCAACAGACAGTACGGCAATACCTACTGTCTGTCTGACTGCCGCGTGCATTCTCATTCATCCCCTCGCGCGCTCCGGGTGAACACCGTCGCCGCCAATTCTTGTCTCGCAAACCCCTCCCTTACCAGCTCGAGCTCAGTCACATTCCTTTCATTTTCAATACTGAGCAGCAACAAGCAATTGCAATAATGTGAATTTCAACTGCGGATATTCGAACATCTTTGACGAGGATAGGAAACAACTGCAGAAGGAAGATTGGGTTGGAACGATCCGTTTAGAATGTCAACGTATGGAATTGAGAGGGGCTGTTTTTATTGCAGGTGAGAATGGAAAGATAATTATGTCGCCTGTTGCTCAGTAGCTCCGCAACACGCGCAACACACACACGTATGTATGGAATAATTTTCATGCTGTCTTTCCACCTTTCTTTTTCTTTTCTAATGCTGATTGTTCTTAGTCAGATATATGAGTTGGCTAGTCATATATCCGTTTTTTGTGGTGATTTCAATATCCACCATGTTTTAAATTAATATTATTATTAAACGATATCATGTGACGATTCAGTGTGTTGCTTCACAGCATTCATGTCTTCTGATCACTCAAGTATTGTTTATAGTAGGTATTTCGAATATACTGTTATTTTTCTGTTATAGTAATGTTATTATAGGATGCCTGCAATAACATTGCTGTTATGTCCTTGGTAAATACTTGGACATAACATAGTTCCATGGGTGTCATCTTTACATGCATGCCGCAATGAAATAGTTTCATCATGGCAGTGAGTTTTTTCCATGTAGAAAACGACAGCTGCGCTGGTCAGAAAGGGGAGCCGGGAACCCTGTAGGTTACGTCGCATTCGGCCGCGGAGCTCGAGGGTAGGGTTAACTGTTGACGGTTGAGCCCCGGAGTGCGCTAAAGGAAGGAATTCACCTTGGTGACGAGCAGGCTCTCACAGCAGGGTGTCCTTCTATTTAGTGTTCATATGGAAATTGTTTAGCAGATACTCACTCATTATATAATATCAAAACTCTTACTATAATAATAACATATTGTAATAACAGAATGATTATATATTACTAATTCATTTAAAGGCATACATTTAGACCTATAGGCCTACCTAAAAAAAAGTTTACAGCTCTCTGCAGGCTTGGCTACTCACAAATCAGATTTTTTTTACCATGGGGCATGGTTCATTTGTTTGGGAAATGCCATGCCATTTATAACACTTGCAGACTATTGTCTTTGAGGAATAGCTTAGCTACTATTTGCTCAGGCCCATAACTATGGCAATTCAAAATCCCTCAATGCAACTCAATACTATTTGCATAAATGGTTCATCCTTAAAAATAATGTTGATTTGATTAACACAAAATGTATCAAGTGATGTGGGACTATATGCTTCAAGAAAACACAGTAGGCTAGTCCACTGTAGGTCTAAGGCTGTGTCCCAAATTGCACCCTATTCCCTATGTACTGCACTATGGCTCTGGTCAAAAGTAGTGCACTATATATGGAATAGGGTGCCTTTTGGGATTGACCCCACATCTTTGTTGAATTTCAGAGTGATGCTATCCCATAAATACGGCCTTGACAGGAACATAAGTAATGGAATGTTCTTATCCTATGATAAATTATAGAAAAAGTGTCATGGCTGTGTCAAAATACATTCCTTGGACCAATCTAATCACTCCGCCTCTTAATACAATGATGGTGTACATCAAGTTGCTCTTATACCTATGTAGTACCATTGTAATTACTACAGTAACAACATTGATGTTACATAGTATTCTAGTAATTGTGTTGTAAATGCATAGTAATGGTACAATGGACATTATTTATTCTCTAACCTTGTGGTGGGGTCATTTATTTAACCTTTATTTAACTAGGCAAGTCAGTTAAGAACAAATTATTATTTACAATGACGGCCTACCCCGGCCAAACCCTCCCCTAACCTGGATGACACTGGGCCAATTGTGCTCCGCCCTATGGGACTCCCGAATCACGGACGGTTGTGATACAGCCCGGGATCGAACCAGTGTCTGTAGTGACGCCTCTAGCACTAAGATGCAGTGCCTTAGACCGCTGCGCCACTAGGGAGCCCCATAGGGCATATCAAAGAGCTATTTCATTGAACTCTTGACCATTCATTCATCTTCAGGCTAATGCTTCCAGACTGACAGTGTTTTGCATTGGATGGCTTCAAAATCACTTCATGTAGAATAGTTATAGCTGTATTTATTTTGATAATCCTTTCTGCCATGTGGAGATTTGTCATAGGAATTAGCTTTACCTGTAAGCTTTGGTTGACATCCCTGGAAGTCAAAGCTAAGCTCTTACAAGGAGAGAGAAAACATGGGGGAGAAAATGATTGAGCAGCCACTACATAGCCTGAGTGCTATTTACTAAGCCCATGCATGATTGTAGTTGATTGGGAGCCCCTCCCAGTTCTAGAGTGCGTGCTAAATTGTGATTGCAGACCAATTTAGTTGCATTCGAAAATCCGATTTTTGTAAAGGATGGCTCTTTTTACAGTAATGGTAAAAAATGTAAAGGTTGCATTATTCTCTATCCCCAATCCACTCCCTGGCCTCTAACCTTTAAAATCATAAGATGACAGCTATTTACTTTACAGATGTAGAATCTTAATTTGATCACTCTTTTGTTGCTGAGAATTTCCTGCACTACAGGAAATGCAAACTTGTAGTGTATTCAAGGTTTAAAAAGGATTCTAAAGTTTTAAATTATCACTTTAAAATGTCAGACTTGGTTTACCCTAACGGAAAATGGTATTATCCCCTACAAGATATGTCCATTAATTATTATCCACATAATAATTCACATTTCATGTTGCTGCAGGATTATTTTCCTGCTGTAGCAAACTGGCTCAAATTAAGATTAGATTTTCTAAATTGTCTAAACCATACTGCTAACAAATATGATCATATAAAGACTGAATGTAAAAAGTAAGGACTTTATTCAATTTATTAATGTTTATTAATGGTTCCACTGAATCTGAATGACAGGCCAATCATGTCCCTCTTGATTTGTGAAAATAAAATTGAAGCCGTGGCAAAAATAGAAATTGTCGCAGCCTCGCAGCTGAGGCTGTATGCTAGTTGTTAGTGGACTGTGTACACACAACATTTACATATCAATTAACATTTGGCCAATTATAGAATTCAAAGGCGCCCATTTCAACCCTGTATGTGAAAAACCTTTGACACTGCAGTGTGACGAGAGACGGAAAAGGGCCAGCAGCTGAATTCAGCCAGGTCATTACTGTGAAATAACTGTTGGGTATGATGGTATGACTTCCGTCAGTCAGTCATTGGACTTGAAAGGCATCAAAGCTCACACGCTCCCAGTGACACATAGCCTACATTCTCCCCTCCAAGGGCTTTTGAAGACGATGCATTCAAAATCCCTCGTCACCGCGGATACCAACTGTCACTTGTGTTGCTTTGCCATTTTTCCACTTGCGGATGGTGGATGACATGCCTGCATGCAATTCAGCTTTTTAGCAGTTGGCGTTTGAACCTAGACTCACTTGAGGGAGACTGGGCCTCAGACAACACAGATGCTTCCCTCCCTGAAATGGATAAATAAACATAAATTCTATTCTATTCGAGTCTCTCTGTCATATCTTTGAGCTGTGCCTGGTGCTCCCAGGGGAGACTGGGCCTCAGACAGTCATCATAGATGCTTCCCTATCTCCATCGCTCTCTCTCTTTCGAAATCTCTCTCTCCATCTCTCTCTCTCTCTATCTCCCGCTCTCTCTTTCTCTCATCCTCATAGGATCTAGTGAACAACACAAGCTGTGGGGAGAGATAGGGCCGCTCCCTCACACTAGGTTATTATTATTTCTATGGCTGTTAGTATCTCTTTTTCCCAGATATGGGGATACACCCATGTCCATTAACAACCACTGCATTCTAACGCGTTCTACAATTCCTCCCATCAAGCTGCTGGGCAGTAATAGTAAAGCTGTGTATAATCAGAATTGATCGTATGTCTAAGAGGATACATTTTTCAGGATCTTATCCTGTTCGAGCTCGGTAGTGAATGTGTTTTATCAGTACCTCAGGGAGATCTGACAGACACATGTTAGTATGTGTTTATAAACATGATAGGAAGGGTCTCGATATGGGGAAAATCATACAACAGAAAATAAGTACATAGCACTTTTATAATTTAATAGGGCTGTATTGTACAGTTGACTTACACAGATTACAGGATAGATAGGCTCTAAGTATGAGGAAAATACAGCGATGGCTGAATAAAGGTGCCTAGCATTTTTTAAATTAAATATGGCTGTATTGCCTATGGCACTGCATCTCCGTGCTAGAGTCGTCACTACAGACCCTGGTTCGATCCCGGGCTGTATCACAACCGGCCGTGATCGGGAGTCCCATAGGGCGGCGAACAATTGGCCCAGTGTCGTCCAGGTTAGGGGAGGGTTTGGCCGGGGTAGGCCGTCATTGTAAATTTGTTCTTAACTCACTTGCCTAGTTATATATATAAAACAAATAATGCAGAGTTCCTGTACTGTAAGTGAACTCCACACTTTCACCCTGTGCTGTGTCTTCTCCATGTGACGTTCTGCAGACAAAGATCTGTTTTGAGAAGGTGACATTACACAGTGTGACAGAGGGAGAATGAGGGGGGCATGATATGATATAACCAGCTTGCTGCACTCCACTGTACTTAGCACTTATCACACAATGTCTGAGTCCCAAATGGCACCCTATTCCCTATGGGACCTGGTAAAAAGTAGTGCACTACATAGAGAATAGGGTGCCATTTGGAACGCATATTGTGTTGTTATCCACAATATGCAAGCTTACAATAGAGCAGGTGTGTGTTTTTTACTAACAATACCGATCATGTTGTGAATGGGAACGTAAGTAAACATTGCTTACCTTGTCCACTCTAAATGTCCATCACTGTGTACTTACTATATTCTCACTCTTACACAGATAATAAAATGTACATGTCACAACAGTCAATGTATATATTTGACAGGTCGTCATTGTAAACAAGAATCTGTTCTTAAAAACCCTTTCCTGCAGTCAAATTACCAAATCGCCCTCTAGTGGTCTCATGGGTGGAATGTTATTCATATTTTTCATAATTTAATAATTAATACAAATATATATATTAAATGCAGAAAATCTGGTGTTTTTATGTCAAACGGTTTGGTTATATTTCAGTCTTCTATGATGTATATAAAGTGTAATATTGGAATGCAAACTCAAAATGTAATACATTTCAACTCTATATCTGACATGATACAGGTGTCTTCTTTTTTTAAGCCCATAACCATGTGTGTGAGGTGTATACTTTTGTTTCAAAGTAGATTTGTTTAAGACTACCAATAATCCCTTTGTGTGACCCTGATTTAGCCCACTGCAGTAAAAGGTTAATTGACTAAATACACAACATAGTTTGTAGCTGGCTAGTGTTTTGTTTGACAGGAGGATTCAGAGGTCCATGCTCACGTCTCAGTAAAGACTGTGTGTTTATAAGGATGTGCTCTTTTAAGGACAGTGATTCGTCTAACCTAGCTTAATCAATCAAATGTATTTATAAAGTCCTTTTTACACCAGCAGTTGTCACAAAGTGCTTATACAGAAACCGAGACTAAAATCCCAGAGAGCAATGAAATTCAGATATAGAGGCATGGTGGCTACGTCCCTAGAAAGGCAGGAACCTAGGAAGAAACCTAGAGAGGAACCAAGCTCTGAGGGGTGGCCAGTCCTTTTCTGGCTGTGCCGTGTGGAGATTATAAGAGTACATGGCCAATAAATTGCTATTAAGGCCAGATTGTTCTTCAAGATGTTCAAACGTTTATAGATGACCAGCAGGGTCAAATAATAATCACAGTGGTTATAGAGGGTGCAACAGGTCAGCACCATAACCTTATGGTGTAGCCTAGTATGCCATAAATAGAACAAGTTGTGCAATATAATTTCTATCAATAACAGTGAGATTATGATGAATTTGTATACAACAGAGTAAATCTCTTCTGTTTTGTCTTTATGACTTCAGCAAAAACCAAAAGGTCCACACTAAAAAGTTAAAAGAACTTAAAGCAGTTTTTATATTTTTTTAATGCTTCTATCTTTTTCTTTATTTCAGGTGTGATTATAGCATGAGTTCAACTGCTGGCAGGCCCTGCTAGGCCTGAACAGACCGTGAGTGTGTTGGTGGAGGCTCGTCAGTCTCCAGTATGGAGTGTTTGGTATGAGCCGTGGCCGGTCTGTTGGTCCTTGGGCTGGTCCAGTGGTGTGGTGTCCCTGTCCCTTGGCGGGATGCTGAGGGCAAGTGATCCCCACCAGTATGACTCCCCTGGACCTGTGGCTGTCCCGCTCCATCCCCATGTGCCTGCTCCTCCAGAGCTTGGTCCTCATGGCCTTGTGCTTCCCTTCCGCCTCAATGTGTCCCAAGGGCTGCGTCTGCCAGCGGGCCCGACCCGACCCGGGCCTCCACCTCGGCCCGGGGCCCCTGGGGCTTTTCCTTGGACTCAACGTCACCTGCACCGGGTCCCGGCTCAAAGAGATCCCCCCGGACCTGCCTCCAGACACTGCCGTGCTCCGCCTCGACCACAACCAGATCATGGCCGTCCCCGACCACGCATTCCGGGGCCTGAGGCTGCTGCGGGAGCTCAACCTGTCCCACAACGCTGTGGAGACGCTGGGGGAGGGTGCCTTCAGTGGCGTGGAGGCCACACTGCAGGTCCTCGACCTCTCACACAACCGCATCACTAGCGTGCACAAGGATGCGTTCGCCCGGCTCAAAGCGCGGGTCCTGGTGGATGACAACCCCTGGCACTGTGACTGCACCCTGCAGCAGGCACTGGGCGGCATGGCCCACAACCATGAAGCGGCTGCACGCGTCCTTTGCCGGAGCTCCGAGCTCCAGGAGCAGGAGGGACGCCATTTCCTGGCGGTGGACACGGACCTGTGTAACCTGGCCAAGAGGACCACGGACTACGCCATGCTGGTGACAATGTTCGGCTGGTTCGCCATGGTCATCTCCTACGTGGTGTATTACGTACGGCAGAACCAGGAGGATGCCCGGCGACACTTGGAGTACCTCAAGTCGCTGCCCAGCAAGCCTGTGAAGCCCAACGAGGTGGAGGACATCAGTACTGTGGTGTAACATGACATCATCACTACTGGACACTATAGGACATCAGTACTCCAGTGTGACGTCCCTGTAGTGAGAAGTGACATCACTATAGTGAGAACTGACTGTATACCATAGAATTAGATTGCCTAATTAGTTCTAGAATTAGAATGACTAATTGATTCTAATTCTATGCATGAACAGCAGAAGTTCGGAACTAAACCCAGAGATATAGGACCCACATGTCTAGTGTTTACAACTGATTCCAAACTTCAAGATGGATGTAACGTCTTCTGTTGTGAAAATGTTTTTTTTTAATGTACTTAAAAGAAATCATGATAGATTAAACCTGGATCCTTGCATTTGAAGCTTCACACACAATATGTGTTAATTACGAAGGTAAACACTGAGAAAGCCCCATTTTTAAAGAGGAGAAATGCTTAAACTTTAGTATTTGTCTGTAGACGTCAATCTAAAGTCAAGCATTTTCGAATGCACAGTACATACAGCATTTAGTTCAGATCTCAGTAACAAAAGGGTAATATTCTATGGGGTGCCACAGATGGCTTCATTGAGATCTGTTCTGAGATCGTTTTGAAAATCTGAATCTCAGGATGAAGTATTTTTTAGAGCAAAATCTGGAGAAATGGTTTGTTGGACTTGACAACAGTTCTGTGCTTGTGCATCCAACTGCATACTTTGTTTAACTTAATTTGAACAAATAACGTGCCCCCAACATCAATCATGAAACTTACCTTTAATTTCCATATGTGAAATAATGGAATCAATGATTTGTTAAAATTATCATGACATCACCAATGTTGAAACACTACTGATATGCTGTAAAAATACTAAACATTTCTTCCTTCATTTTGTCAAGTCCCTGTACTGTATGTTCTTGTCGTCTTGAAATGACAATGTTGATCCATTGCATCTTAGTAGATTTGTGATGGTCAGATTAACGTAGCACAATGGTTTTGGGTAGATATCAAATCAAATGACCCCCAAAAGAGTCGGTAGATTCAAGTGATTCGTATGTGTGTCGTGATTTACCAGTAGCCTAGCAGTGTCCAAGTCCTCAAGTCCTGAGTCCGAACAAGCGTTTTGTGTTACATGTTAACACAACACACAAAAACAATACTGTGCATTTGGTTTTTCCACAAAACCCATTTGCTATGATTTTTAATGACTCAGTCTATGCTTCCTGAAATAGAACTCATATTCATAGAAATGTGTTTCACACAAAGATTTCTCTTTCTGCCAAAGTGGAGATATACTCAGTATCCCAAATGGCACCCTATTCCCTACATAGTGTATAGAGCCCTATGGGCCCTGGTGGAAAGTAATGCACTATGTAGAGAATAGCGTACAATTTGGGACGCATCCTCAGCGTCACAAACCTGGCAATGGGAAGACTGTAATAATTTCAACACAAACATCCCCTTTCAGCATCATTTACCTTGTCTTTAATATCACTGTGTGTAGAGTTATATCCTAAGCAATGTGAGAAGAGAAAATTGCAGCTGTCATTCGTTTAAATGGCTTTCACTTACATCACAGTGACATGGGTTCACTAAAACATCCCACAGTGAGAGCGATGGAGAGAGAGGGGAGGGGGAGGGCAGGGCAGGGCAGGGCAGAGAGGGAGAGAGAGAGATAGAAAGTGAGAGAGAGAAAGCGAGAGAGACAAAGAGAGAGGAGAGATAAGTGGGCGAAGGAGCGATATGGGCAGGAGAGTGAGAGAATGAGAAAAGTAAAGGTTATTTCCATATTCAATGTGGATAAGAAATTATGAATTTTGAAAAGGAATGTTTACACAGTTTAGTTTTTCCCCCCAGTGCTGCAAGGTGGCCAGTTCATTTCGGAGGATTTTATGATATGATGAGCACAGGTAGTTAAAACAGGTTGTTGTTACAACAGGTTGTTACAACAGGTAGTAGTTACAACAGGTAGTAGTTAAAACAGGTTGTTACAACAGGTAGTAGTTACAACAGGTAGTAGTTACAACAGGTTTTTACAACAGGTAGTAGTTACAACAGGAAGTAGTTACAACAGGTTGTTACAACAGGTTGTTACAACAGGTAGTAGTTACAACAGGTAGTTACAATAGGTTGTTACAATAGGTAGTTGTTACAACATGTAGTAGTTACAACAGGTAGTAGTTACAACAGGTAGTAGTTACAACAGGTTGTAGTTACAACAGGTAGTAGTTACAACAGGTAGTTACAACAGGTAGTTACAACAGGTTGTTACAACAGGTAGTAGTTACAACAGGTAGTTACAACAGGTTGTTACAACAGGTAGTAGTTACAACAGGTAGTTACAACAGGTAGTTACAACAGGTAGTTACAACAGGTAGTAGTTACAACCGGTTGTTACAACAGGTAGTAGTTACAACAGGTAGATACAACAGGTAGTAGTTACAACATGTAGTTACAACAGGAAGTTACAACAGGTAGTTACAACAGGAAGTTACAACAGGTAGTTACAACAGGTAGTAGTTAAAAAAGGTAGTTACAACAGGTAGATACAACAGGTTGTTACAACAGGTAGTTACAACAGGTAGTTACAACAGGTTGTTACAACAGGTTGTTACAACAGGTAGTAGTTGCAACAGGTTGTTACAACAGGTAGTAGTTACAACAGGTTGTTACAACAGGTAGTAGTTACAACAGGTAGTAGTTACAACAGGTTGTTACAACAGGTTGTTACAACAGGCAGATACACAAGTAGGCCTAGTCACAACACACATTCATAAAACTAAATGTAAATAGGTGCATTGTTGTTGTGTGTGAGAAGGAATTTGAAATCCCTTTAAGAAATCCTTGTATTTGAATGTTGTGTTACTGTACAGCCTTTTGCGATGTCTTGTCCTGCAGAGCAGAGGCCATGAGTTCATATCTCATGTATTTGCATTGGATTTAGGAGAGGAGACTTTTTCTTTCAACGCATGTACCGTACCGCAAATGAATAAAGCACAGTGTAGCCAAGCCAAGGACTCTGAAAGAATATTTAAGTGCCTGAAAAACTTCTCTCACATTTTCTGTTTCTCATTTAAATCAAATAATTTCACATTCAGAGTCGTTTTCTGGACATGAATGAAGAAAGCACTGCGTTTCACAGTCAAAGGTTTCTTTTCCAGCATAGTGTATACAGAACCAACAGAACCGACACAAAGGAGACATTAACTCTGTATGGTTTGTCTTCGAAAGAGTTGATCGAAATGAAATGGACTTTGATATCCTAGTTTTCCACCATCGAAATATCTTTGAAAGAGCTGATAGAAATGAAATGGACGTTGATATCCTAGTTTTCCACCGTCAAAATAAAGAAGCAAAAAACGTGAAAGTAGCATAAAAAAAGAGAGAATGTAGTTGTTGTCTTTCTTCTCTGCCTGTCCATTTTCTAATTCTTTTTTTTAGACGTGATAAAACTCAAGACCTAGCACTGATACAACCATCCATACATTGTAAAGGCATGTCATGAACGGAAATAAAGAAAATATGGACCCTCTCATGTGATTTATTTTAATTTGGCTTTGGTTGATCACGATGTATGTTGTAGCATTCTACCCAATACTAGGCATCAGGAGTGGAGAGGTCACCCATATACCTGCGAAGTCAAGTAAACTTTATTTAAAGTGTATTGTCGTAAAGGTTTCAATACACTTTACAGAGGGACATTTGCCATATGCTGATACCAAGAAGTTACTGCAAACAACGAACACTGCTTTTTCCCATCTACGTCATTGCACACACGATAGAAGAGCACAATATGTACTGCAATGTTTCTCTGCTCGGCAACAAAAACCATACCAGTGGCGCTGTACTGTGGATTACATCTTTAAATGCAAAGTATGACAGATCATGAATAAGGCATGTTCAGAAAACATAGACACACACACACACAGACAAACACACACTGATGGGGAGCCAATCAGGGCTAAATTGAAACAAAGAGAAATAGCGTTTGAAGTTGAGACTAGAGGCCCCTTGTCAACGTTTCGCTAAAAGCACAGACAAACAAACGCTGCCTGCCATACATGAGTGCTCCTGTCTGTCTCAAAACAATTACTCGCTTCTTTCTTCCCCTCAACACCACGGCTACATCTGTTCCATGTCTCCTCCCTCCCTCCGTCTGTATTTAAGCCTGGGATAGGATGGATGCCCAACTGTTCTGAATTCTCTTCTGAATTATAAACTGTCACAGACTAAAATTAGATCCTAAATTATATCTATTTTTATACTCAGACATATTTTTATACTCAAGGTACACCCAGAGTCATACTTCATGGTCTCTGCCAACACCCCCCAATCCCTGCAATCTCTCATCTACACCCCCTTTCTCCCAGCTGTCCCCCTCTCATCCACATCCCCACTCTCCCAGCTACACCCCCACTCTCCCAGCTACACCCCCACTCTCCCAGCTACACCCCACTCTCCCAGCTACACCCCACTCTCCCAGCTACACCACCACTCTCCCAGCTGTCCCCCCCTCATCCACTCCCCCACTCTCCCAGCTACACCCCCCCATCCAGCTACACCGGCAATCTCCCAGCCACACCCCCACTCTCCCAGCTACACCCCCCATCCACACCCCCACTCTCCCAGCTACACCCCCACTCTCCCAGGTACACCGCACTCTCCCAGCTACACCCCCGCTCTCCCAGCTACACCCCCACTCTCCCAGCCACACCCCCACTCTCCCAGCTACACCCCCACTATCCCAGCTACACCCCCACTCTCCCAGCTACACCCTCACTCTCCCAGCTGTCCCCCTCTCATCCAAACCCCCACCCCCCATCCACACCCCCACTCTCCCAGCTACACCCCCACTCTCCCAGCTACACCCCACTCCCCCAGCTACACCCCCACTCGCCCAGCTACACCCCCACACTCCCAGCTACACCCCCACTCTCCCAGCCACACCCCCACTCTCCCAGCTACACCCCCCATCCACACCCCCACTCTCCCATCCACACCCCCACTCTCCCAGCTACACCCCCACTCTCCCAGCTACACCCCCCCATCCACACCCCCACTCTCCCATCCACACCCCCACTCTCCCAGCTACACCCCCACTCTCCCAGCCACACCCCCACTCTTCCAGCTATACCCCCACTCTCCCAGCTACACTCCCACTCTTACAGCCACACCCCCACTCTCCCAGCCACACCCCCACTCTCATACTGTACACTGGCAGAGTACTGTACACATGGAAACTTCTCAAACATGTGTCTCAAAGGACCAGCATCAGAGGGTTTGAAATATTGTTGAAGAGTGCAACATAACATCTGTCTCAGATGTGAACTTAGAGAAATTCAAAAGATAGTTAAGTATTGTCTCTCCAGAGAGGTTGGGTTAGGTACCCGGTCCCTTAAGGTGAATCCTCACTTCCACTTAGTCTAACATGGACACCAATGCATGACTACATAAACATTGGAAATTAAGGTTTGCCCCTTAGTGATTGGATCAGCTGTCCCTCGACAATCAAAAATACTCAGACAAGAATGTCCCTGTTTAGCCTGGTCCCATACTGAAGGCTATGTGCTGTAGCCAACTCTTCCATCATTGTCAAGACATACACAAAGGCATCATTGGAACAAAGAGAGGAGTTGGCTAATAGCACACACAGGACCATAGACTGGACAACCAGGTTATAGTCCCTGTCTGGTCACTATTATTCGAGTCACAAGCAAGTCACAAGGTCCGAGTCTCAAGTCAAGTCACAAGTAGAACGGGTTGTCTTGAGTCAAGTCCAACGTTTTTTAAGTCAAGTAAAAAAAATAAATAAAAAAAAAGACTTGTTCAACTACAAATCTTTGTCTATTTATTGAAGCTACCAGGCGGCCCTTTCCATTATTTTGTCTACAACATATTTTGATTATGTAATAATTAATTTGAATAAGAAATTCCAAATGCAAGCTTCATAAGTAAATGATCAATTTCAAGCAATTTTGACATGCCAAAAGATCACTAGGTCTATGCTAGTAATTGTTGCATGATGCCCTATTGCTGGTTAGCTTGCAAAGTAAACTGTTCATATTATTGATCACCAATTTTTTGGGGAGCTGCATATCTATTTATGGCAATCCTCTCTCTTTACAATTTCATGTTTGCACTGCACCCGATCCTATAGCTAGCTGTACAGCAAATCAGCAATCTGTTCTCTAGTTCAGTGGTTCTCAAAACCATCTCTGCAGCACTCCACCAATCAGGCCTTTATGGTAGAGTGGCCAGACGGAAGCCACTCCTCAGTAAAAGGTACATGACAGCCCCGCTTGGAGTTTGCCAAAAGGCACCTAAAGGACTCTCAGACCATGGGAAACAAGATTCTCTGGTCTGATGAAACCAATATTGAACTATTTGGCCTGAATGCCAAGCGTCATGTCCGGAGGAAACCTGGCACCATCCCTACGGTGAAGCATGGTGGTGGCAGAATCATGCTGTGTGAATGTTTTTCAGTGGCAGGGACTGGGAGACTAGTCAGGATCGAGGCAAAGATGAAAGGAGCAAAGTGCGGAGAGAGATACTTGATGAAAACCTGCTCCAGATCGCACAGGACCTCAGACCGGTGCGAAGGTTAATCTTCCAACAGGACATCGACCCTAAGCACACATCCAAGACAACGCAGGAGTGGCTTCAGGACAAGTCTCTGAATGTCCTTGAGTGGCCCAGCCAGAACCCGGACTTGAACCTGATCGAACATCTCTGGAGAGACCTGAGAATAGCTATGCAGCGATGCTCCCCATCCAACCTGACAGAGCTTGAGAGAATCTGCAGAGAAGAATGGGAGAAACTCTCCAAATACAGTTGTGCCAAGCTTGTAGCGTCATACCCAAGAAGACTCAAGGCTGTAATTGCTGCCAAAGGTGCTTCAGGATCTACCTGAGTAAAGGATCTAAATACTTATGTAAATGGGATATTTCAGTTAGTTATTTTTTATAAATTTGCTAAAATTTCTAAAAACGTGTTTTGTGTGTAGATTGATGAGGGGAAAAACTATTGAATCCATTTTAGAATAAGGCTGTAACGTAACGAAATATGGAAAAAGTCAAAGGGTCTGAATACTTTCTGAATGCACTGTATATAGCCTAATAATTAACTTAGCCAAACTAGGCCTATCTGAAATTATCAGTGAAATCACCAGGTGGCCTATTGTTCGCTGTTGCTGGGCTGCTATGAGACTAGACTGATTGTTCTGGCAAAGATGCGTCCGTAGCAAATTGCTAACTTTATTTTATATGGGTTATATAATAGTTGGCTACTCTGTTTTTGCCAGGCAAAATACACACCTTGCTATCCAGTGAGCATCAGGCTTGTAGCACCACAACTCAGACAGAGACCAGACCATACTGAGCCAGCTAAAACACTGCCTGATTGTGATGGGTTTTAATTTCCTCCTAGTGTCTGAGGGAGTGAGCTGGCGATGATTTCTTATCTGTCTCTGCATATTGCTCAGCATCAGCCCTGCCAACAGTGCTGGGTGGACCTAGGCTTAATCATTCTCCTTGGAACAAGACTCATCTTAAATTCATAAAGTCAGAGCCATTGAAAGTGTTCTTCAGGGGCATCAATTTATGGTAATTGAAGGTATTGTCCTCAGGGACAAGGTTTCTGTCTGAGTCTTATACACGAAACATCAAGGGATGGTTTCCCAGACTCCTTCTGGACCCATAAACGTCGTACTGAAATAAAAGGTAAATGGAAAATCTTAATTTAAGCTTCATCTGGGTCCAGAAATAAGCTTCATCTGGGTCCAGAAAACTGGCTCCAAATATGTTTCCACCTTATTTATGTTATTAGTTGCTAAGTCCTCATATTAATTTCCACCCTCAGTGTTAGGCATTTTGCTTAACACTACCGTAAAATAAATGAATGATGCCATGTAAATACTCTCGATAACACATATCTGATTTCTGCTCTGGGCAATCAAAAACACTGTCCCCCCATTTTCTGTATCAACTAAATTACTTCCTCTGGTATTAGACTAATTCTGGTATCTCCTCCTCCTTCTGGTATCTCCTTTCTGTTTTATCACAATCTCCCCCGTGCTAGTCTGGTCTACCGTTGTCTGGTCTGGCATGGTTGATTAATGGGCCTGTTGCCAATGTTCATTATTGAATTGAGTTTGAATAAACTAAGAGGGTAATATTGAATGATAAAATGGGGACTTGCTCTCTCTCTTTCTCTCTCTCTCTCTCTCACACATACACACACACCCAAAACCACGCACACACACGCATACACACACACCTTCAGGGCATCACGTGGCCAGCTCACCGTCACCACCTGCCTGCCAATGGCCTTTGGTTACCGTGTTTTCCTTCCTGGGGTTGCCTTGACTCTCTTTCCAGCCAAAAGTTTGGACTTTATTTTTACTATTTTCTACATTGTAGAATAATAGTGAAGACATCAAAACTATGTAATAACACATATGGAATCATGTAGTAACCAAAAAAGTGTTAAACAAATCAAAATATATGTTATATTTGAGATTCTTCAAAGTAGCCACCCTTTGCCTTGATGACAGCTTTGCACACTCTTGGCATTCTCTCAACCAGCTTCATGAGGTAATCACCTGGAATGCATTTCAATTAACCGGTGTGCCTTGTTAAAAGTCAATTTGTGTGACGATTGGGTGTTTGGAGAGACCAAGACGCAGCGCAGGGATAGTAGTTCGTCATAATATTTATTCATACTATGTATAAACTAATACAAAATGAACGAACTAACAACACTGAAACAAAACTCTAACGAAAACAACGTTACGTTCACTAAACAAACACGACTGAGCGGACGTAACGAAAAGCACACTTACTTTCCCCGTGACTGCGACATATACATCGACATATACCGATAACAACCCACACCCGCGTGAGGGACAGACTCAACATATATTGGATCCCTAATTAGAGACAACGGGTAGCAGCTGCCTCTAATTAGAGATCCACCCAAAACCCACAAATAAACAGAAAAGAACGACACTGTCAGACTCTGACCATAGCTACATAGAGATGCCTATTGCTTCTCTATGGCCAGAGCCTGACAGTACCCCCCCCCCCCCCAAGGCGCGGACTCCCGGACGCCTAAACAAAAAAAACACACACACAAAACACGGGGGGGTAAATGGGAGGGAAAACTAGTCCATCGGGGGCGGCTCCGGCTCCGGCGATGTGGACAGTTTTGTCCCGTGCCCCTTCCTTATCACCGGTCCCGGGCTGTGGACCGGAGGGGCAAAAGGCTCCGGCCATGGAGCGGGGAAAACAACCGGGCCCGGACTGGGCACCGGTGGGGTAAAAGGCTCCGGCCTTGGAGCGGGGAAAACAACCGGGCCCAGACTGGGCACCGGTGGGGCAAACGGCTCCGGCCATGGAGCGGGGAAAACAACCGGGCCCGGACTGGGCACCGGTGGGGCAAACGGCTCCGGCCATGGAGCGGGGAAAACAACCGGGCCCGGACTGGGCCCCGGTGGGGTAAACGGCTCCTGCCATGGAGCGGGGAAAACAACCGGGCCCGGACTGGGCACCGGTGGGGCAAACGGCTCCGGCCATGGAGCGGGGAAAACATCCGGGCCTGGACTGGGCACCGGTGGGGCAAACGGCTCCGGCCATGGAGCGGGGAAAACAACCGGGCCCGGACTGGGCACCGGTGGGACAAACGGCTCCGGCCATGGAGCTGGGCAAACAACCGGGCCCGGACTGGGCACCGGTGGGGCGGACTGCTCAGGCTCTGAAGCGGAGCAGACGGCTGGACCCGGATTGGGTACCGGTGGAGCGGACTGCTCTGGCACTGAGGCGGAGCAGACGGCGGGACCCGGACTGGGTACCGGTGGAGCGGACTGCTCTGGCACTGAGGCGGAGCGGGCGGCTGGACCCGGCCTGGGTACCGGTGGAGCGGACTGCTATGGCTCTGAGGCGGAGCAGGCGGCTGGACCCGGACTAGGTACCGGTGGAGCGGACTGCTCTGGCACTGAGGCGGAGCAGACGGCTGGACCCGGATTGGGTACCGGTGGAGCGGACTGCTCTGGCACTGAGGCGGAGCAGGCGGCTGGACCCGGACTGGGTACCGGTGGAGCGGACTGCTCTGGCACTGAGGCGGAGCAGACGGCTGGACCCGGATTGGGTACCGGTGGAGCGGACTGCTCTGGCACTGAGGCGGAGCAGGCGGCTGGACCCGGATTGGGTACCGGTGGAGCGGACTGCTCTGGCACTGAGGCGGAGCAGGCGGCTGGACCCGGACTGGGTACCGGTGGAGCGGACTGCTCAGGCACTGAGGCGGAGCAGACGGCTGGACCCGGAATGGGCACCGGTGAACTGACCTTCGCTGGAGGTTTAGGGGCGCTGACCTTCGCAGGAGGTTAAGGGGCGCTGACCTTCGCAGGAGGTTCGGGGGCGCTGACCTTCGCAGGAGGTTCGGGGGCGCTGACCTTCGCAGGAGGTTCGGGGGCGCTGACCTTCGCAGGAGGTTCGGGGGCGCTGACCTTCGCAGGAGGTTCGGGGGCGCTGACCTTCGCAGGAGGTTTTGGGGCGCTGACCTTCGCAGGATGTTTTGGGGCGCTGACCTTCGCTGGAGGTTCGGGGGCGCTGACCTTCGCTGGAGGTTCGGGGGCGCTGACCTTCGCTGGAGGTTCGGGGGCGCTGACCTTCGCAGGAGGTTCGGGGGCGTTGACCTTCGCTGGAGGTTCAGGGGCGTTGACCTTCGCTGGAGGTTCAGGGGCGCTGACTTTCGCAGGAGGTTCAGGGGCGCTGACCTTCGCAGGAGGTTCAGGGGCGCTGACCTTCGCAGGAGGTTCAGGGGCGCTGACCTTCGCTGGAGTTTCAAGGGCGCTGACCTTCGCTGGAGGTTCAGGGGCGCTGACCTTCGCAGGAGGTTCAGGGGCGCTGACCTTCGCAGGAGGTTTAGGGGCGCTGACCTTCGCAGGAGGTTTGGGGGCGCTGACCTTCGCAGGAGGTTCGGGGGCGCTGACCTTCGCAGGAGGTTCGGGGGTGCTGACCTTCGCAGGAGGTTCGGGGGCGCTGCCCTTCGCTGGAGGTTCAGGGGTGCTGACCTTCGCAGGAGGTTCAGGGGCGCTGACCTTCGCAGGAGGTTCAGGGGCGCTGACCTTCGCAGGAGGTTCAGGGGCGCTGACCTTCGCTGGAGGTTCAGGGGCGCTGACCTTCGCAGGAGGTTTAGAGGTGCTGACCTTCGCAGGAGGTTTAGAGGCGCTGACCTTCGCTGGAGGTGCAGGGTTGCTGACCTTCGCTGGAGGTGCAGGGCTGCTGAACTTCGCTGGAGGTGCAGGGCTGCTGACCTTCGCTGGAGGTGCAGGGCTGCTGACCTTCGCTGGCGGTGGCGGGACGCTGACCTTCGCTGGCGGTGGCGGGACGCTGACCTTCGCTGGAGGTGGCGGGACGCTGACCTTCGCTGGAGGTGACGGGACGCTGACCTTCGCTGGAGGTGTTCGTCTGTCCATTAGCCTCAGCACTAGTACCCGTCGGCGCTCAAAGTCCCTCTCCTCCTCTATCTCCCGGAGGTGTGGGTCTTTCTGAGCCTCCGGCGGAAGCGCAACCCAGGCTCTCCACCACCTCGTCTGCTCCTCCTCCGGGTACTTATTGAACCCCTCGGGCTTCTCCCGATCCTGCTCTGTGGGCAGACGAAGTGGTGGGCGATTCCCAGTCTTCCTTCTCTCCGGGCTCTGGCTGCGCCCCGCTGGAGTGGTGCTCGATGCAACGACGGACTTTCTTTGGGTCCGTGGCAGCGCTGGACGTAACGGACTGAGAAGGCGCACCGGTGGAGCGGACTGCTCTAGTACGGGAGTAGAGTAGACGGCCGGACCCGGACTGGGGAAGCTCCCCTTGGGCCCCTTTAACGCCAGTTCCCTCGTTTCTCTCTCCATCACTCTCCATTGCGCCATGAACCTTTCACGGTCCTCTGGCTCCACCCTAGGCCACGGGGGAAACGGCACTGGCGCTACTTCCTCCTACGTCTCTCGACAGCTGCGCTGCTTGGTCTCCAGGTGGTGGGTTGTTCTGTCACGATTGGGTGTTTGGAGAGACCAAGACGCAGCGCAGGGATAGTAGTTCGTCATAATATTTATTCATACTATGTATAAACTAATACAAAATGAACAAACTAACAACACTGAAACAAAACTCTAACGAAAACAACGTTACGTTCACTAAACAAACACGACTGAGCGGACGTAACGAAAAGCACACTTACTTTCCCCGTGACTGCGACATATACATCGACATATACCGATAACAACCCACACCCGCGTGAGGGACAGACTCAACATATATTGGATCCCTAATTAGAGACAACGGGTAGCAGCTGCCTCTAATTAGAGATCCACCCAAAACCCACAAAGAAACAGAAAAGAACGACACTGTCAGACTCTGACCATAGCTACATAGAGATGCCTATTGCTTCTCTAAGGCCAGAGCCTGACAATTTGTGGAATTTCTTTCCTTCTTAATGCATTTGAGACAATCAGTTGTGTTGTGACAAGGTAGGCATGGTATACAGAAGATAGCCCTATTTGGTAAAAGACCAAGTCCATATTATGGCAAGAACAGCTCAAATAAGCAAAGAGAAATGACAGTCCATCATTACTTTAAGACATGTCAATACGAAAAATATCAAGAACTTTTAAAGTTTCTTTGAGTGCAGTCGCAAAAACCATCAAACGCTATGATGAGACTGGCTCTCATGAGGACCACCACAGGAAAGGAAGACCCAGAGTTACCTCTGTTGCAGAGAATAAGTTAATTCTAGTTACCAGCCTCAGAAATTGCAGCCAAAATAAATGCTTCACAGAGTTCAAGTAACAGACACAGTTCAACATCAACTGTTCAGAGGAGACTGCATGAATCAGGCCTTCATGATTGAATTTCTGCAAAGAAACCACTACTAAAGGACACCAATAAGAAGAGGAGACTTGCTTGGTCCAAGAAACACGAGCAATGGATATTAGACTGGTGGAAATCTGTCCTTTGGTCTGATGAGTCCAAATTTGAGATTTTTGGTTACAACTGCCATGTCTTTGTGAGACGCAGAGTAAGTGAACGGATGATCTCTGCATGTGTGGTTCCCACCGTGAAGCATATAGGAGGAGGCGTGATGGTGTGGGGTGCTTTGCTGGTGACACTGTCTGTGATTTATGTAGAATTCAAGACACACAACCAGCATGGCTACCATAGCATTCTGCAGCGATCCCATCTGGTTTGCGCTTAGTGGGACTAACATTTGTTTTTTAACAGGACAATGACCCAACATACCTCCAGGCTGTGTAAGGGCTATTTGACCAAGAAGGAGAGTGATGGTGCTGCAGATGACCTGGCCTCAACCCAATTTAGATGGTTTGGGATTAGTTGGACCGCAGAGTGAAGGAAAAGCAGCCAACAAGTGCTCAGCTTGGAACTCCTTCAAGGCTGTTGGAAAAGCTTTGCATTTGAGAGAATGCCAAGAGCTTGCAAAGTTGTCATCAAGGCAAAGGGTGGCTAAAGAATCTAAAATCTAAAATATATTTTGATTTGTTTAACACGTTTTTTTTTTTTGACAATGACATTCAGTTTATGCAAAGAGTCAATATTTGCAGTGTTGACCCTTCTTTTTCAAGACCTCTGCAATCCGCCCTGGCATGCTGTCAATTATCTTCTGGGCCACATCCTGACTGATGGCAGGCCATTCTTGCATAATCAATGCTTGGAGTTTGTCAGAAGTTGTGGGTTTTTGTTTGTCCACCCGCCTCTTGAGGATCGACCACAAGTTCTCAATGGGATTAAGGTCTGGGGAGTTTCCTGGCCATGGACCCAGAATGTTGATGTTTTGTTCCCCGAGCCACTTAGTTATCACTTTTTCCTTATGGCAAGGTGCTCCATCATGCTGGAAAAGGCATTGGTCGTCACCAAACTGTTCTGGGAGAAGTTGCTCTCGGAGGATGTGTTGGTACCATTCTTTATTCATGGCTGTGTTCTTAGATAGATAGATAGATAGATAGATAGATAGATAGATAGATAGATAGATAGATAGATAGATAGATAGATAGATAGATAGATAGATAGATAGATAGATAGATAGATAGGTACTTTATTGATCCCCCGGGGGGGAAATTTCATTATCAAGCAGCTACAACAAAAACACAGGGCAGGTGCAAAATGCCACAACGAAAGTACACAAAAGACAGATACACGGTACATGATACATAGAGCGGCAGTATGAAAAAGTATAGAAATACAGGATATCTGGAGTGCAAAAAAAAGCTATAAAAGGACATTGCATAGTATGAGTGGTTGGCTGAATATGTACACTATACATTGGTGGATGTTGGATGGTTAACTATACTATACAGGTTGATGGCAGAGAAATACTTCAGTAGCTAATGCGTATGATATGAGCGAGGGTAATAATAGTTTACTTAATAGACAGACTGGGTAAATGAACAGGTAAGTGAAAATTTTGCATGGTTAAATTAGCTGTACAGTTAGGTATACAGTTATATTTACAGATAAGTGAATACTTGCATGTTTACACAAACTGTACAGGTAAATGACAGGAAGAGATACTTTAATAGCTAAATGTGTGTATGATATCATTGGGGTAATAATAGTAATTCCCTTAAAATACAGTCCTTAGTGCGCAGGGTTTAATTACAGACAACTGCACTTATTGCACATTTGATATACTAAAAGCAATGAGAAAAGGTGCAACTGGCAGGATACTAATATGCATTCCTGAGTGAATGCCTAGGTCCAATAATTACTTACAATATTGCATGTGATATAATATAACAACTGTACATGGGTATGTATATACAGACCTGTATGAATAAGTAGGTCCTGAGTGGATGAGTGCTGACGGAACAGAGTTACTCACGGATGGATGCATAATTGTTAAACTAGGTCCTAGCACCCCAACAGTTCCAGATCTATGTTGCCGACGGCACGGCACCCCGGTGAGGCATTATATAGTCTCATAGCCGCCGGCAGGAAGGACCTCCTGTAGCGCTCTCTGGCACACCGTGGTGGGATCAGTCTGTGACTGAAAGAGCTCCTCTGCGTCATAACCATAGCGTGCAGAGGGTGGGTGACGTTGTCCATGATGGCCAGCAGTTTGGCCAGGATCCGTCTCTCCGCCACCTCCTCTAGAGTGTCAAGGCTCATCCCCAGGACAGAGCTAGCCTTCCTGATCAGCTTATTTACCCGAGAAGCATCACCGGCTTTGATGTTTGCTCCCCAGCACACCACTGCAAAAAAGATGGCACTGGCCACCAGGCAAAATTGTGAGTGAGCCCACTCCCTCGGCTGAGAAGCAACCCCACACATGAATGGTCTGAGGATGCTTTACTGTTGGCATGACACAGGACTGATGGTAGCGCTCACCTTGTTTTCCAGATGGCCCAAACAATCGGAAAGGGGATTCATCAGAGAAAATGACTCTACCCCAGTCCTCAGCAGTCCAATCCCTGTACCTTTTGCAGAATATCAGTCTGTCCGTGATGTTTTTTCCTGGAGAGAAGTGGCTTCTTTGCTGCCCTTCTTGATACCAGGCCATCCACCAAAAGTCTTCGACTCACTGTGCGTGCAGATGCACTCACACCTGCCTGCTGCCATTACTGAGCAAGCTCTGCACTGGTGGTGCCCCGATCCCGCAGCTGAATCAACTTTAGGAGACGGTCCTGGCGCTTGCTGGACTTTCTTGGGCGCCCTGACGCCTTCTTCACAACAATCTTACCAGCAGCAATATCCTTGCCTGTGAAGCCCTTTTTGTGCAAAGCAATGATGACGGCACGTGTTTCCTTGCAGGTAACCATGGTTGACAGAGGAAGAACTATTATTTCAAGCGCCATCCTCCTTTTAAAGCTTCCAGTCTGTTATTCTGACTCAATCAGCATGACAGAGTGATCTCCAGCCTTGTCCTCGTCAACACTCTAACCTGTGTTAACGAGACAATCACTGACATGATGGCAGCTGGTCCTTTTGTGGCAGGGCTGAAATGCAGTGGAAATGTTTTTGGGGGATTGTGTTCATTTTTATGGCAAAGAGGGACTTTGCAATTAATTGCAATTCATCTGATCACTCTTCATGACATTCTGGAGTATATGACAATTGCCATCATCAACACTGAGGCAGCAAACTTTGTGGAGACCAATAATTCTCATTCTCAAAGCTTTTGACCACGACTGTACATGATTCCATATGTGTTATTTCATAGTTATGATGTCTTCACTATTATTCTACAATGTAGAAAATAGTAAAAATAAATAAAAACGGAATTGTTAGATGTGTCCAAACTTTTGACTGGTACTGTATATGCATGCCATTTTAAGTATGAGTGTGTGATCCCTGCAGGAATTGAACTCCCAACCTATGCTAGTGCCAACTGAGCCACACATAAGACCACTCATGTCTTCAGTAATGAGACATTGTTATTCCTTAGGCAATAACATCTCATCCATACAGATTTTCTCCCTTGTTCTTATTTGGGTTAATTGCCAAACATGAGACATAGGGAAATTGGTAATTTGGTGAGTTTATGTAGCCTCACAAAGAGCAACAATTAGGTATTATATTATATAGGAAATATATATTTTTTACTGTACTGTATCGCCCTTCATCTCCTAAACATAACAGTGTCAGAGTATCACAGAAGAGGTAATCCTTCCGAAACCTCATCAGAGGACTGGCCAGGAGGTAGATATGTAAAATGTTCCCACTCTACGTTAAAATTGGTCCCCTTTGACACTCTACTTCCCTCTATGAGCAATGTTCAGTTTCATCGAGACAAAATGAAACACTCACTGCAGAGCCTAATTGGGACTATGGCTGCAACCCAAATGGCATGCTATTCCCTACATAGTGCACTACTTATGACCAGGGCCCATTAGGGTGCCATTTAGGGTGCATACTAGGACTGCCGGTGGAGGAAGTCCTTATTTTAATCCAAAGCTACTTGTTATGGTGGCAGTGCACCTATCATGCTCAGAGGCACTGGAGAAGGTTAAATGGTTGATTGGCTCATACTAAAACCATCACTGTGGCTTTCGTCAGAATTATGGTCATATCAACTAAGACATTCACGACCCAGCCACCAGACAAAGACACCAGACATGCTATTTCTGCATGCCTTTACTGTGTATGTATGATGATGTCAAAGGTGGATCTCCTGTCAATCTGTACTCCTATGATTTTTATTATGATATACTTTTACGCAAGCCATTAGCTCATCCACAGCCTAAATAATACTTAATAAAGCAATGTACTCTTATGTGCTATTGCATAATGATGAAATAAGGCAAAAAGAAATGTGAAGCCATCTGGCTAATGTAGGGAATTATCTGTACTGAGTATTGGCCGACGCCTACTCTTCTTTACCGTAAGTATTTGTTATGTTTTCATTTGTTGGTTTCGATTCCAAACATTAAGAACTTTGTAAAATTAAATGACTGAAATTAAGAATGAAACAATGAAGAATTACATGTGTATGATGACTGTAAGTCCACCAATAACACCATCACCTAAGATGGAGGTGCCATCCATAAAGGGTATACAGAGGGTTTATCAACGGTTAACAAATAATGAAAATGTTTATTACACCTTTAATAGCAGAGCCAGTAACACATTGATGAGACTATAGGACAGGCAGTAGGCCTAATAATAATAATTATAACTTTCTGTGTCATCCTCTGTGATGCCAGTGGCCTGGCCCAGTGATTATCAAAGGCTAAAGGTCACAATGAAGGCCACAAAGGTCTATATTTGTTTTTGCCCAAAGACCGGAATAACCCACTCAATGACAACACAAGTTATGTTACCTGGCCATTTGCAATTTCTCTCTCTCTATTTTACTAATGTAACCATGCAAGGTGCATTAGGTATTAGGTATGAACCAACACAGCCATTAATCTGATGATAACACATCAGAAAGCAACAGACTATTAATTGGTGTGAATAAGCCCTTCAAATGGTGAAGAAATGAAAGCCACGGTGTAATACGTTGACAAGACTGCTCCCTGTGTGTGTGTGTGTGTGTGTGTGTGGGGGGGGGGGGGGCGGGGGGGGGGGGGGGGGGGGGGGTATCTGTGTGCAGTCAGGACGGCTCTCCCCCACCTTATCGGAGAGAAGCAGACAGGGCTGTGTGACTAAGCCAGCCTAGCAGAGATGTCACATGAACCTGCACGCATTTGAAGATTGGTGTAGTGCAGGTGATTACAAACCGGCTGTGGGTAGCCCTATCAAACTAGCTAGAACCAGGTATTACTAAGCCTCATTCACGTTGCAAATGTAGCCTCTTACCAATGATTTTCCTAGGATGGTCAGACAGACCTACCCAATGCTAGATACTACAGTATGTGAGTGGAATCAGGAATCAAACCTATAGCTGGGAGTTCCTGGGATTCTTGATAACTTTAATCATACCAAACCAGACCACTGAAACTAAAGATTCATACCACGATCCATTTCCAGGGTCTGACACCCCTATCCACAGAAACAAACAGTACAGGAGAAATGACATTTTGAAAATCAGCAATTAAAGTGAGAGTCATGTATGCGTAGCAACATATTGTCTCTCCCCACGACTAGATATACACAATAGTATATGCTTCTTTGTCCACCGCTGTTGAAATATCACACAGGTCCAGGCTCTCTTTCCTACGTAAATACCAGACTGCTTTAAAAGACATTCTTTGTCTGGATACTGTAACTCTGTCATGATTGTTATAACTCTGTCATGATTATTGTAACTCTGTCATGATTGTTATAACTCTGTCATGATTATTGTAACTCTGTCATGATTATTGTAACTCTGTCATGATTATTGTAAGTCTGTAACGATTATTGTAACTTTGTCATGATTAATTGTAAATCTGTCATGATTATTGTAACTCTGTCAAATCCTCAGCTCACAACAAATGTTGCAAATTGCATAAATCTCTTGCACGCTACTTGTGAGATGAAGTCATTGCTTGCTTTTCAGGGAGTACATCTTTCATCAACCGTACATTACTATATCACAGCTGACCTTGAAGAACCTCAGCATGGCACGCCTGTGGAGGGATGCTATTTTTAGTCTTCTTTCACACCATGTTCCTTCCTTCCGTCCCTCCCTCCATCTCGCCTGGTTTCTTTCAACCTCTCATGTTCATCTTCACAACCTCTCCCCAAGGCTCTGTAGGAAATCAAAGGTGTGAAACCTCATTGCAATAATCAGCTCAATTTAGCATGACGGAGATGGCACTCTCATGGTGGTGCTGTGCTACAGGAGAAAGCAGATGATGGCCCAGATGATGGCCCTTGCTGTATGTAGGGATACTGAGAACTATGACATAACTGATTTAGGTTGAAATAAGATGTGTATGGAGTTCCTCAAGGCTCTGTTTTCAGACCATTGTTCTGATGGTATATGGTGCTACATCTTTTTCACTGACTTCTATGAACTTGCATCCTTTGGGAAACTCTTCAGCTAAACCTTTATGGGGTAATTAGACTTGATCTACTGGAACAGATTCTGAGTTGACGTTTTTACTGCTGATGGGTGAAAGTTAAAGCCAAACACCATTCCACCAAACACCATGACTTCCCTGTGCAGTAATTTATATTAGATAAAGCTATTTTAAAGCGTGAAACAGGAGGCGTCAAAGAAGCCTCGGTCTCAGTCTTTCTCTCCCTGAATAACATTAACAAGTATCAACTTATTACAAAGTTATAGTCGTGGAAAATGTTGAATAAGTCTGCTCCTATTCGAAAGCAACACATAAGAAGCATTTTTCTCTATGTCCCATTGCTGGCTCTGACATTGTTTCTGACAGCTGGATGTTGTCCTCCTCAACACGTGGACAAGACTCAGATGTTTGTATCTTCTCCTCTAATTTGTGTGGTCGGTCTTGTTTCAGTGTGTTGATCATTAGTTTCTTGATAGACTTTAGGGTCTCTTCTCTTCCAGAGAGGATGGAATATGTAAATGCAGCCAGCTAGCTAGGGCCACTGTCTGTCTGTTTGCTTTTATGTGTGATTTGGGTAGCTTGTTAGTGGAGTACAGCTTACACATTACAACTCACACAGCAGAAAGCTTTGGCAGGCAGTTGGCAAAGAGCTCTCTGACAATACAAGGCTTTTTGCTTAGGAACTGAATCATTGTGCTGAATCATTGTGCTTATTATATTTTCTTCAGTGGTGATTTTAGCATGTAAATCTTGGTGGGGGGAAAATAAAAGTGGGATGCATGCCAGCAAATCCACTACACAACACAACACTAAACAATACATTAATTGCACTATAACAGTGACAGATGGTGCCCACAAACTGTTAGGGCCTACATAAAGCTGTCCCAACAGCAGAGTCCCAACAACAGTCCCAACACCTTACCACTGCTACACCTGGCTATCAGCGGAGCCTTGTCTGGCAGCGAAACAGTTAATTCAGCCTCATTTACTGCCTTTTAAAAAAACATAGCTGATATGGCTGACTTGCTTAAACAAATGTGGTTTCTACTGACAATTAAGATGTACAAACTATGGCATAAAGGTACGACAAGCGGATAAGAGGCAATCCATAATTTTGATTAAGACATTAATGAGCGAGCGACGATGGACGTAGTCAATTTAACTATTTGTTCAGCACTTTTGAAAGGTACAGCGACAGAATTCAGAACATGGCCCGTTCTCACAGTGTTCTCCCTGTACACCAAGTCAGAACTGTAGGATAAATAAAGTGGGCATATAAGCAGACAATGAAAGCTCTTACAATATTCTATAATTACATTTCTCTAAAACAGATTATAGGCTACATGTGCACCACCAAGTTAGAACAGTAGGCAAAATTAGGAGGTGAAAATAGACCAAATAATTAGGATGAGGCACATTGAACGCCGTTTGGGTCTTTGCGTATCAAAAAAGATAAACGTCAAAAAACACTATTTGACATGTTAAATAAGCTTTTAATTTGACACGTCAAATAACACAATTCTATTATAGCAAGAAGAGCCGGTCCTGATCTCCCTGGGGCCCTAAGCAAAATTCTGCTAAGGGGCCCTCCTACCTGACCCGTGAGCCATGTAAACCATTTGCCATTGCCACAGTCACACCTGACACCCCAGTGCTCCCACTACAATCCCCCCCCCCCTTTAAAACAGTTTGCTCCATCTGTCGGTCTAAGAATAAGTAGTTCTATAAAGAACAGAATGAGGTATAAACTAACAATATTTATTGAATACTTTCTATAGAATCTTAAGATAAGTGAATATTAACATAAGTAGGAAATTGTAGAAAATATCAAATGTAGAAAATAATAAAATATAACACTGATCTTTGTCTCTGCTGCCTGGTAATTAGTCCAGTCCTCACAATAATATACAGTTAGCTTTGTCTATACAACGTAAACATAAGCCTATAGGCTAAGGCTGCAGCTATATGTCTCAAAATAGTAAAATAAAACCTATACAGCTGTGTGATTAACTTTGGTTCACTCTACAACCTGGGCATTTTCAGCATCAGCATGGGCACCAGTCTATCTGGCCTGTCTGGAAGAAATTGAGAATGTATGTCATATAGTTATCATCAATGATGTCATCATTGTACATGTGTTTCCCCACTTCATGATTTATGCTCATGATGGCCAGAACACTCAAACGTTCCTGTGACATGGAAGACCTCAGGTAGCTTTTGATGAGTTTTCATTTTGAAAAACGTCTCTCTGCTGATGCTACTGTTACTGGTAGGGTGACTGCAATTCTTAGGGCTATCCAAAGGTTAGGATAGAGTTCCTCCTGGTTTTTCTCACAGAGAAAGGAAAGCAGCTGAAAGGCAGTCTTCTTATCTGATGGCAGATCAGGTCAGTTCTGAATCTCGTGTGCCAGATCCATTCCACTGATGTCACAGTCATCTCTGAAGGTTAGAGTGTTTTCAACTTCCATGCAGTGAGCCTTTAAAGATTCACTGGACATCTGAGAGGCAGTGCTGTTCAGCAGCACTCCATATTCACCTGGTTGAGTGTTTTAAATCTCTCATCCATGGATGTCACAGCAGAGTCGACCACAATGTTGAAGTAGTTGACTTCAAGGTTTTTCAGTGCATCAGTCATTGGTTCATCAGGAGCCTAATAGCTGAAATGCCTCTTGCTGTTTCTCAGTCTCTTCTCTTTCAGAACAGCCTCCAAATTAATTTCTTCTTCTAGACTTGTCTTTAGGGTAAGAAAAATCCAGTCCTGGTTTGAATGGACCTCTGCAAACTAACTCAGTCCTCATAAAGTCTGTTAAGACTGGGGGCCAATCTGCTGGGTCATTTGGTGGAGCAGCAACTGTTCTATTAGGGTCTGAGCTGCTTGTATCTGATGCTGGCTGTACACCTCTGGTTGTGCTAGTACTGGCTGAGGCTGACTGTACTTCACCTTGGTCTGTGTTAGCACTTGCTGAAGACGGCTGTACTGGATCTGTGTTAGTACTTGCTGAAGATGCCAGTACTGGGTCTGTGTTTGTATTTGCTTAAGCCGGCTGTACTGGGTCTGTGTTAGTACTGGCTGAGGCTGGATGTGGATCAACTGAGTCTGTGCTTGTACTGGCTGATAATTCAGCATCTCCTCTACTGACAAACTTAAGCATAGCACCTGTAAATTATAGATAACAATACTATTATTAATTTTATCAGCTGCATCAAGTCCATTCAAACTGGCTCCCCCAGATTTCCTTTCATACATTTTCAAATATAAAATACTATTTATACTATGGCTTGGCTGAATACTTGATGGTTATTATTTACTGAGAGATGTGCATCCATATTGCCCAGTATGCCCAGCTAATCAACATGTTAAATTCAACATATTAATCAATCCATTGCTTTCCATCTTGCATTAGTCCAGAGTTGTAACTAAACCTTGACTGAGAGACTAGATAATCATTGTCTTGTTTTAAAATGATGTGCGCATCGCGCACATAACCTTCAGAGATGACTGTGACATCAGTGGAATGGATCTGGCACAAGAAATTCAGAAATTACCTGATCTGCCATCAGATAAGAAGACTGCCTTTCAGCTGCTTTCCTTTCTCTGTGAGAAAAACCAGGAGGAACTCTATCCTAAACTTTGGATAGCCCTAAGAATTGCAGTCACCCTACCAGTAACAGTAGCATCGGCAGAGAGAAGCTTTTCAAAATGAAAGCTCATCAAAAGCTACCTGAGGTCTTCCATGTCACAGGAACGTTTGAGTGGTCTGGCCATCATGAGGATAAATCATGACGTGGGGAAATACATGTGTGAGGGCTTGGTTGTGGTAAGGCCTCTTACTCCCACCTAGGGGTGGTGAGAGGCACACAATCAAGTCCTCACACCCTAACTAGGGAGATTATGATCCCCAATCAGAGACAGCTGTCTAGCGTTGTCTCTGATTGGGGATAGTATTTAGACTCCACACACTTCCACCTGTGTGTGGATCATTGTTCCTGCTAGTCTGCCTTGTTTCATTCAGCAAGTAAGTCACTGTGTTTTTGTTTTGTTTATACTCTCCTTATTTATTGAATGCCTTGTGAGAAAACCTCATTCAATAAAAAGGATGACACTTCACCAGCGCTCCGTTTACCGTCCCATCAATCCAAACCGTGACAGAATGATCCACCACCCTGGGACGCAACGGGGGATTACTTTGGGAGATATCCTCCTCGGTATGGGGAAAATTACCGAGGAGGAACACTCTTATTATCGTTCGGTGGAGGAAGGCTGGGGTCCGGAGCAGCAGAGGCGCCGAAGACGGAGGACACGTCACCGGGCTAAAGCTGAGGACCAGCCTGGAGCCCAGAAAAACCCCCAAACTGATTTTGGGGGGGGGGCTATGGGGGTGGTCGGGGATCGAAGGAGAAGAGCCCCGACCACTGCACTCGTGGGGGTTCCAGGAGGAGCCCCTACAGCCGTGGGAGCAGGAGTACAGAGAGGAGTCTGAGGAAGACGACGACGATGTGCTTCTGTTCCCTCACTCGTGGGGGTTCCCGGAGGAACCCTCACAGGATGGGGATTGGCGGAGGAGTAGGGACGACAGGTACTGTCGTGCTCCAGCGCCAGTTCCCAGTCCGGTGCCTCCAGCGCCGGTCCAGAGTCGGAGACGGAGGAAACCGACTCAGCGCACCACACCATCGGTGCGCAACAATAGCCCGGTACGGCCCGCGCCTGCTCCGCGCACCAGCCCTATGGTGCGTGTCCCCAGCCCGGTGCGACCCATGCCAGCTACACGCACCAGACCATCGATGCGTTCCTCCAGTCCAGTACGGCCCGTTCCAGCTACTCGCACCAGACCAGTGGTGCGTTCCCCCAGCCCGGAACGGCCCGTGCCTGCTGCGCGCACCAGCCCAATGGTGCGTGTTCCCAGCCCGGTGCGACCCGTGCCAGCTACACGCACCAGACCATCGGTGCGTTCCTCCAGTCCGGTACGGCCCGTTCCAGCTGCGTGCACCAACCCTATGGTGCGTGTTCCCAGCCCGGTGCGACCCGTGCCAGCTACACGCACCAGACCATCGGTGCGTTCCTCCAGTCCAGTACGGCCCGTTCCAGCTACTCGCACCAGACCAGTGGTGCGTTCCCCCAGCCCGGAACGGCCCGTGCCTGCTTCTCGCACCAGACCAATGGTGCGTTCCCCCAGTCCGGTACGGCCCGTGCCTGCGCCTCGCACCAGACCAGTAAAGGTCAGCAACCCTGAGCCTCCGGTGAAGGTCAGCAGCCCGAAGCCTCCGGTGAAGGTCAGCAGCCCGAAGCCTCCGGTGAAGGTCAGCAGCCCGAAGCCTCAGGTGAAGGTCAGCAGCCCGAAGCCTCCGGTGAAGGTCAGCAGCCCGAAGCCTCCGGTGAAGGTCAGCAGCCCGAAGCCTCCGCTGTCTCTTGTTTGGAAGAGTTTCTTGTTTGGAAGAGTCTTGTCCACGGTTAATTATTTCTCAATGACTAGTAGATATCAGCCTCATTAGGAGGGTAAATGTAAAACATTTGGGAGTTTCTCAGGTACAACACCACACCAGGATAACAAGGGAGCAGACCACAAGGGTACAACAATGTTAGATGTGAAGGCGTTAATTCAATTAGCTGTGCACCAACATATGGCACTGTCGATAGTGATATTAACATACTGCCTAAACATACTGCCTACTGACATGTTGCGAATTGAATTTCTCAGTGTTTTTCGCATCACTTGATGTATGTAATCTAATCCATTTACATACGTTTTTGAAGGATGCATACAACATTATAGGACTCAGAGTATATACTGTTACAGTCTTAAGTGATACCAACTTACCTAGTAAAATAAGGTTTATAAAAACCTCATGTTCAGTTTGTGAGTGATTGCACTCTTTATTCCCATACTCATATGATTTCCTCTGACATCAACATTTTTTAGCAACCCCACCATATAAAGAAAAGTGATGTAATGTGATGTGATGGCCATTGTTTACTTTTTTAATTGGGGGCTTTTTTAATTAGTCTACTACAAATCAGTATGACAGTACTTTTGACAGTACTTCAATCTGAAGGAAGTATGGTTTGAAGGGACTGAAATGCATCAGAAATGTACTGGGAAGTTCAGAAGATCATCAGGCAATAATTGTGTATGATATTTTGTGTAGAAAATAACATCATCACTGATTATATTTTTCCCCCCAGTCTGATTTAGTGCCTGATCTTGCCCACTCTGTTCTAATGAGGCTTGTGGGCATTATGATGAGGTCATAATATTTTGTAGCTTAAACCATTCAAAAGATAGAGACACATTTGTAGGAAGAAAACAGAAACCACTCTGTTTATTACAACCGTATCTAGCGCCTACCAGAGGTTACTAACGTAACCCCAGTTCTATGAACTAAGCGCAAATTAGTTTATTTGATTTCAGTTTCTCTTTCGACCCCATTTTCAAGTCGCGACACCTAGTTTGGAAAACACTGGCGAATAACCTTAACTTCCCAGTATCCATGCCTACCGATGGCTTACAGGCACTCTCTACCTACCCACTGCCCCCCCCCCCCCCCCCCTCTATTCCAAAGCGTCTAAAAAGGGAATTTAATTCAGATGAAGAATGGTTATATGCAAAAGAAACCCTGAATATGCTAATGGTTTTCACAGGACACCCCTGGGTCTTTAATCATACTGAAGAATGTGGAATACCCCCAGGCATCTAGGATCCATGTCTTTTCCTGGAACTTTGCATGCATACACTGACTGGATCTTGTAACTCCCATAGTTAAGTTAGTCCATGGAAAATATTGGAGTACAGAGTACAGGATCAGACATACAGTATCTCAGCTTACTGTAGGTAACATGTAACTACAATGGTTAAATGGCACTATTATGACATACAGTATTCTAATGAGCCCATGTTGACAGGAGAACTGTGTAGTTGCTGTATCTGTATGTTATTTGAAGTCCATGGAAAGTAGTGGAGTATAACTACATGTTACTGATGTCACTGAATTCTCCCGAGTCCTCGTCTCATCGCACTGCTCACGTGTGCCAGTCTACTGTCGCCTGGAAGACGGCACATAAAAGAAGCCTCAGCCTCGTGGGGATCCAGCGGGAGAAACGTCTTAACAGTGTATGAAACACAAAAACTCCCACCGATAAAAATCTATAACAAAAACAGGACTGTTTTATGTCCAACATCAAAGTCAGCGAGGCTGCTGGAACCGGGTGCACAGAAACCAACAAGCTGCTGCAGTGGCAGAGACAAATGTATTCACATATAGACAAAGAGGTGTTGCATGTAATAGGAACAAAACAGAGTGTATATTTCTTTCAGACAAAAAGATGTCTACTTAGAAAAACACCTGCACGGCCCAAAACAATGCTTGGTCTCTCTCGAGTAAGCCTCTCGTTTTTTTTAAACTCGATTGATTTTCTCTTGCAGCTTTTGAACTTGGCACTTTTGAGAGATCCTGGAGGATCTTTACTTGTTATTATGGAGGACCCCATGAAGACAGACACACAGTCATACACACGGACACACACGTGTTGTACTGTAGGCCTATCACTCTCAGTGCCCAGCCCTCGGGCCACAGCTTATTTAAATTAAGCTTCTCAGAAGGCATTGTGGGGTTTGAGTCTCATACACTTTCTGCTGGCACAATAAGCAGGGTCGTGGCGTGAAGGAGAAGGCGTCACGTTCTGTCTCTAGTGTTTCCGTACATTAAAACACTCTGTAGGATGGTTAGGGGGTAGGGGTTTGGACACACATACACACACATTCACGCCTGTGCGCACACGCACGCACACATACACACACACACATATCATAGCTACAAAGTGGCAGTTTTCCCTGGGCAAAGAAACGCATCTTTCTCTTTTCTCTCTCTTTTCTCTGTGAGCTTTCTTCCTTTAGCCGCCCTAATGAGCTATGGCTTCTATGGCTGAAGATGACAAACAGTGTCTCTAACGGCTTGTATTATAAGCCACACACATTCACGCACACACTTGAACACACACACACACACAGCATGTTCATGCATGCATTACACCCACATACACGCCCACACTAACGTTCACCCGATAAATCTATACTCAGAAGTGGATACATGTTTCACGATTTGATTTGATTTGATTGGACATTTTAAATGACATAAACATGATCACTATACTGGCAACAGTGACATTGGTTTGTGACAAAGGTGGTTATAGAATAATTATAGACAAACACAGTTTTGCACGGGCAAGGACACACATGACATGAAGGACATGCATGTTCTGAATATCATTATTTCACTGACTACCAGAATTCTGTACTTCGTTGACTTAAATCACATAGGAATGTAACATACATTTACAACTTGCAATAGACTTGAAACGAAATAAATGATACCTATATCTGAGTCTATTTTGGGATAATCTATGAAAAATATATAGATCATTTACTAGGCTGTATCACAATCCAGACGTGATTGGGAGTCCCATAGGGCGGCGCACAATTGGCCCAGCGTCGTCTGGGATTGACCGGGGTAGGTCGTCATTGTAAATAAGAATTTGTTCTTAACTGACTTGCCAAGTTAAATAAAAGGTAAAAAAATAAATGTATAAGTGTCTCTTATGATTGTAACAGGAAAATGTCCCCCTGTGCCAAGGCATGCTACTTCACAGCATTGTTCCTTCTCTAGCACTCCAGGGTCCATGGGAAAGAATGAATGAATGAGCAATCTCCTCTCAGTTCTCTTTTTTAGAATTATTATATTATATCCATATAAACATACTACACACACACACACACTGTCATTAGCATTCAGATGTTATAGAATTACTATGTGAGTGGAGGATATTGACTGTGGATGCTGTGGATGGTTTCAGAAGAGTCTGAGTCACAGTTATTACTACACTTAGATCGACTGTGAATGAATGGCAATTCTCTTTATGACTCAGCCACAAACAGTCCTCTACAGGAGAGCCAATTCCCAGGGCCTAGATTTGATTATACAGCCAATCCCACCGCTGTTCACTCCTATGAGAAAAAATACTGAATCGCATGACCATATAGTTGCATTTGATATCACTGACATCTTGTGGACGTTTCATGCCATAACTAATACTGTCTAATTGAGTGCTTTATTCGTTGAGAATATTTAATATGTAAATTACATGGTGTGTCTCTCAAGGCAAATTAAAGTGTGTGATAAAGAAAAATACAGTGTAACTACCCCAATACATTTGTCACATGCAACCTTTAACCAATCACTGCTCAATTACATCTGTAATTTGTCCATTTTATCACAGTAATATACTCAGAATTGGTTAGAGTATTTGTTCATTAGAAGGGCTGAATCCATGCCACAGTAATAATACACATACACAAACGCAGGTGGAGCAAAGTCAGTCATTCAGCCGATGAGCTCTCTCATATCAGATATGTAAAGCGACATTCTCATTGTGCCACATCCCATTTCATCTCAACACAGAGGTTTGCATGTGGTTAGTTGGTGTATTCAGGGTTTCATGGCTGTTTAGGGCTCACTGTTACAGTCCAATTTTCCTCCTTTGTGTTGGTGAGGATTTTAACAAAGGCCTGAGGGACTGTGACATCACACCAACGCTGCCACCAATGTAGATAATATGTTGAATTTAGAAAAGAGCAATCAAATTCTTATTTACAATGACGGGGCCCCTTGATCCAGTGACACATTATGGTAATAGGGAAGGCATGCTATCTCCTGTGCTATAGATGTCAAGACATCTTGGACGAAGATCCTGTTGTGTATATTGTGAAGTCCTTTAAATAAAGACGGGACAGTTTGCCTCCTGATTATGGTTTATCTTTCGTACCATAACCACAAGGTGGCGCAATAGGTCATATCATCAATCCATGAATGAATCATACCATCATTGATGGTATAGAATTCCATAAATCAACCATGGCATACGAGCAGAAAACTTGCCAAATTATTTATAACCTAATTTACTATAGGCCTACGGCAATATACATACCTTATAGGTGATGTGAGTCAGTTATAATTATGTTAGTAAATCAGGGTTATATGAAAAGGGTGATGATCTGGGACCTCTGCCCAGTAATCTTTCTGATGTGGTCCTAAAATCTCGCGATACATTCCTCTCATTTCGTTCCATTGTTATTCACCAAGGGTATAGTTATTCACCAAGCGTACCGTATGCATATTTTCTAATTTCCTCCCATAGAGATAGTTAGATGATGCAACATTATATCTGTCCTATGCCGCACAGCGCCACTGAAGTAGTAAAAAAATGTTCTTCTACTCCTTCTATGAGTTGGTAAACAAACTGAAAGGGTGAATACTGCCACCTGGAGTGTGTTGTTTGAACAGGTTACTGCCATCTGCAGTTATGGAATGTTTGCTCACAAGTTTAATTCATTGGCTGATCCCTCCTGGTGACCTGGGTGGAATGATGTGATAATTCCTTAACCCATAGGATGTCCCACCCAGTGGTGTAGTGGAGGGTATATGCATGTATTTTTCAGTGAGCGTTGCGTATAGTCACTTCTTAATCCCCACAATGCTTATCAAAGTAGTGTAGTGGAGGTCTACACTGTATCAATTAATAAGGCTGATGGAACAGACCAGAATGTTTAGCTTAAAATGTTAGGCTATTTCTTCACATTTTAGGCACAGCAATATGCACACGGCGGTAGGCCTGCGCGCTAATGTTCCAAAATGCAATTTGCAAAACACCTTTCTAAAATGTGCACGGCACATGCAAGTGGTTTCATGGAAAGAGATGGAAATATCCATAAGAAATATAAAAAAAACAGAGATCAAAAGATGCAACAACTGTCATGGATTGCTAATAAGGCTGCTAGACAATAACAAAATAATTGCCTCCACGTTTCTATGGTGAGATTTTGTCTATAGGCTACTTTGAAGCAAGGTAAGATATGCCTCATAATACAGATGTAGGATCTTAAATTGAACCAGTTGCTACCGCAGGAAAATGTCCTGCAGAAACAGGAAATGTGAATTATCATGTGGATTATAATTAATTACATTTTTTTGTAGGAGTTGACACTTTTTTTGTTAGGGGAAATGAAGTCTGACATTTTAAAGTGTCAAATGCAAACTTTAGAAGCCTTTTTAAACATTGAAGACACTACAAGCGTGCATTTTCTGCTGTAAAGGAACATTCTCAGCAACAATAAAGTAATACAATTAATATCCTACATCTGTATGAAGTAAATCAAAAAAGGAACAAGAACAATATAGCAATGGTAATGATAGGCTTAACCATCTTCTGGTAGATGGAAAGGCTTTCCCAAAAAAACGTCTCAATTAAATGTTAACTAGTTACAAAGTAGCCTATGCCTAAACGGTAGAATTATGTCATTATTATTTGCATCAATGCAGTGGCCATTTATTTTGCAAACTCCATCTTGTGTTACAGAAACACTGCTAACCAAACAACAGTGTCTGCGCACATTAATTAAAAGGTAACTACATTCAAAAATATAGATTGTTCCCTGACCTCAAAAGTGGCTTCCTGATGTGGTTTAAGCATTGTTATGGGCTTAAAACATCTAATTTATGTATCTATACAGTGCAATGTCCACAATCACTGCACTGGGGAATTTGAATGGTTTTTTTTAGACCCGAGGAAAGAGTACTTCCTACTTGGCCATCACTTCCAGCAGCATCCAGTCTCCCATCCAGGGACTGGCCTGGACCAACGCTGCTTAGCTTAAAAATCAAGCCAGCAGTGGGATGCAGGGTGGTAAGCAAAGCTAGTGTATAAACTATGTCCCACTCAGGCTATTTACCATTTTAAAAACTGGTTGCCGCTCCAGTCTGCTTAAGGAGTGGCTCTCACATAGGCACAAAGGCATTAGCAACTGGGTCTGGTTCTGCTTAATTCATTGAATGTATATTAACCAGAAAAAAGGAGTGTGTAAGATGTCTCGCTTCCTTTTCCGCCTCTGGTGAAAGTCCTCAATAGCACTGCCCAGGCTTTTGGGCAGTGCAGCTGGGGTATGTGGACTATCCTGTCAGAGCTTTCGTATCCCGCCCTTTACAATGTTCTTGCTGTAAAATGTTTGGACAGGAGAAGTCGAGATGTGGGACGTGTGGGAAAGATCACTATGAAGGCGATGTTGAATGTTTAGTAGAAGAGAATGGCCAAGGAGGGTGGCAGGTAGCCTAGTGGTTAGAGTGTCGGGCCAATGACAGAAAGGTTGCTGGTTCAAATACCTGAGCTGACAAGGTGAAAAACTTGTTGATGTGTCCTTGAGCAAGCCACTCAGCCCTAATTTGCTGTAGGTAGGCCATCATTGTACATAAGAATTTGTTCTTAACTGACTTGACTAGTTAAATTAAAAACCTCTCTGATTCAGAGGGGTTGGGTTAAATGCAGAGGACACATTTCAGTTGAATGCATTCAGTTGTACAACTGGTTAGTTTCCCCCATAGTCTTGGAGCTGGGGTGGAGAGACTGAAGCAAAATCAGGGCAGTTGAGAGAGTCTCCTATGTGAAATTTGCCGAAAGGTCAAAGATCTCTGAAGGAGTTGAGTTTGTTTAGATGCCCAATTTTTGTATTCTTCCTCTAGCGTATTCATTCACTGGAGAGAGAATTTGAATTTAAACTCAGATAAACCGGGTAGGTAGTAACACCAGCAGTACCAATACCTTTTTTATTTGAAGAAAGTGGACTATTGTATCATTTATAGCAATGGTGGTAAACAGCACTACCTGTATGGAATTGACTTTTCTTTTGTGATTTTCTTGTTTTTACCCCCGTCCTGTTGGCGGCGACAATACACCTTTTGAATGTAGTTCGCCATAAGACCTCACCGATAAAGAAGATGGCTTTTTTTTGTTGTTGCGGTACTAGTCCTCTTTCTAGCTCCATGTCTCCTTCACGTCAAGCAGACAGTGGACCTTTTTGGCATTACGCGAAATAAGTTACGTCCAGCTTTGTGGTCTCCGCGACTTCGTGAAAGGGAATGTCGGTCAGTGAGGCGCCTGGGAACGGCAACATTATGGGTGAGTTATCGGACTCAGTTTTAATTTATACTGCAACTTTTGTTCTCGTTTGTGTCCTCGGAGTAGCTAGATACTAAAAAACGGTGGCAGAATTAGTTACCTAACTAGGAAAACAACGATAACTCAAATGACCGCGACTACTGGCATTAACTGTGTTTACTCCCTGCCACACAGTCGGCTAGTATTAACAAACAATAACTAACTTGGGTATCTAACGTGACCTAACTAGCATGTTGAGATACAGAGAAGGTGTTTAACGTTACTGGCCAAAAGGAGACGCTGTGTTGAAAAATGTCAACTGGGTTGAGCAACTTCAGATGCCACTTGTGGTGTTTGTGAGAAGTTGGCAACCCCAACAAAGTCATAACTACGTTTCTAGTTACCTACAGTAGGCAACAAAAGGAGCATTACCCACCTAAGTTGGCTAACTAGTTACTAGTACAGACAGCTAGAACAATGAGATGAACTAGTTATAAAAACGTTTGCCACTAAGTTAGCTAGTAGGTTGTAATGGGATAGTTGACATCGCACCTCGCTTGATAACTGTGAATGGCTGCTATTCCGAAAAGTCGACGTAACTAGCTTGGTTTGCTGATCAAATAATCATTAGTTAATTAAAATAGTCAATGGAGCAAAGTTGTTATGATATACAAACTTCTAGCGAGCTACCTAACCTACTACATGATAATTTGCGTGTCTATTAAAATGTCAAACATTAAAATGTTTTCATTTTTAGAAAACCGAGTCCTTGTATTGGTTCACATGAGACTGCATTCATACTCTGGTGATCATGCTGTAAATCTGCCTGTCAGTTATTCCTCCATGGGACCTGTAGCTGTAGTATCTGTCATGGAGTGGCTTGCTGTTATAGAGCCTCACCCTAGCCATTCAAACGTTTTCGCTATTCCCTATGGAATGCATGCAATGTTATTACGTTAGCTTGAGTAAATAAATGCAGTTTCCCACCATATAGCTCTCAATTGTTATTTAACAATTGCCATCTCTCCATTATTGCTAACTATTTTTCTGTCAGTCAGAGCTAGGTGTGTCGGTGACCCCAGTGTTTTGTTATTCATGTGATCAATGCCATCGGGATTGTCCAATTCTGAAAAATCCCCATGCTTTTCTAAACAAGGAGTATGGAAAATCGATTTTCCTCATGTTAATCGGATGGATACTAACCATTTCTAGCATGTCACCATTTTTGGGTAGTAGGCCTATTGTATGACATGACAGACGTATCCTATGCACTACAGGCCAAGCCTTCCTCAGTGTGATGGCCTATTGTCCACAGTGACAAAGCCAAAGTCCAGTCTGTGAGTCATTGTGTCAGATGGTGGGGCCTGGAAATGCCAGAATGTCTGTGATGACACAGACACCAGAGTTTGTTTAGCTGGGCAGAGTTTGTTTAGGTGCCCATAAAAGCCATTTTTGTGTTCTTCTTCTAGTGTTTTAAAATCATTGGATTGGTGTGAGAAATATGGTATCCACTCATGTGGAGAGAATTGGAATTTAGCCTCAGATGAACCGAGTAGGTAATAGGGGCTGGGAATTGTGCGGGACCTCACAATATTATCAAAATACTTAGGTGCAGAAACTATATGTAGTATAATTCTATATGTATTGTGATCTGATATTCCATATTGCTCCCCATATGTCTCCTGCAGAGGGACAAGTTTTGTTCAGTCGTGGAAATTTAAAGTGCTGAAAACAAATTGGCTCCCAATTTAAAAAGAAGATTGAGAACAAGGTATGATGGAGAAATACTTTAGTTTTGGTGAAATTACAGACAACTATCACAAAATGTGAAATTGTCAAAACCATACGATATATCGTCAAAGATAATATCCTGGTATGCAACTGTTTCCCCCACATCACTCTGTTCGCACAAACACACACACCGGTAAGTCCGGTGAAGTAACGATCTGGGACGATGCAGAAAGGCCCTGGGAGTGGTCATACATTCTGAAGCAGCACAGGGCAACATTCCCTACTGCGTGTCCTCTAGTATTTGCAAGCCAATGTCAGTGTACTGTGCTAAGTTAACCTGCTAGGCCTTGCTTTAGGATTAGCTAAACACACCTCTTTCAAAGCTCAGGCTCTCTGTGGCAGACTAGCCTCAATCCCACCAAATCTTTTCCAGAAGTTTACCCACCACCAGCAAAGAAGAATAACAAATCTACTCAGTTTGAAGGGAACATGTACCAATGTGAGTGCAAACAGATTGTATCAGACTGTTAGTGCATTGAAAAGCATGGGAAAGCATCGCAGCGCTGCTTTCTTGGAGGTATGGAGTGGCCTTTGTTAAAGCAATTGTTTGTAAAGGTTGAGGTGACCAGCCAAGACACAGATGTCCACCACACCACGTGTCCTATGCAGTGACCCTGGCCTGGGTGGAAGCTCTCTTTCCAACCTTGACCGTGGTATTTGAAATGTGTCATGAGTGTTCCCTTGAAAAAGACATGACTTCCTTTAGTAAATGCCGCTTATTGCCTGCTATATGAGTCAGGAAGCTGCAGTAGATGTAGCCTATATTTCACTCCTTTTTTTCACAAGATGAGGCTAACTTTTATGACTCACGGAAAAGTAGGGACGGCTCATTTGTTTTTGGCTCCGAATTGCTAATCAAACATTTCTCTTCTCAGCGCTAGCTAGCAAAGAGATCAGCATTATCATGATGATGATGATGCAGCTGTAGGAGTGAGGATTAGGCTATTTGAATGCTAGCCAGGTTAACGAGTTCCCCCTCTATCTGATGTGCTGAATAACAAGCATCATTGGCTGTCCTGCTTTAGCCTAAACTTGTCCGTGTCATTACAGTTGGCGAATAGGTTCTCTTAACTGGGAACATTGTTTGGCTTCTGACACTACACTCCTCTTCAGTAATGTAGTAGGCTAGAGGTTACACAAGTAAGGTAAACTGTACCTTAGAAGCTATGCCTTTCTGACTACTATATGAGTAGGCATATTTCTTAGTCATGATTGCACTTGCACATTGAAACGGCGTCAAAGTGAGATTGACACCTGAGAATCCATCTGGGTTTTTCTCCGCAGGCATTGAATGTGTTATTCTGACACAAGATGGATGGTGGACTCATTTGTCGGTCTTCTTCTTAACTGATATACTGTATTTCTTTCCTTTATGGTGTGGTGCTCCTCCTGTCTACCGTGGAATGTGAATCATTCTGCGTCTTCTCTCATCCATCACCACCTCACTGTCAACCATCTTGGCCTGCACTCTCTCCAAACCAGCTGTAAGTATTATTGAGACTGATTACCTAACGTCACTCCACTGTACCTTATCTTTTCTCTATAATATTTTCTTATTTGACAATGTTAAGAGATACTTCTGGTCATGTAGTGTATGTGGACACCTGCTTTTCGAACCTCTCATTCCAAAATCATGGGCATTTATATGGAGTTGGTCCCCCCTTTGCTGCTATAACAGCCTCCACTCTTCTGGGAAGGCTTTCCACTAGATGTTGGAAGATTGCTGCGGGGACTTGCTTCCATTTGGCCACGAGCATTAGTGATGTCGGCACTGACAGGCAGTCGGCGTTCCAATTCGTCCCAAAGGTGTTGAGGGGGTAGATCAGGGCTCTGTGCAGGCCAGTCAAGTTCTTCCACACCGATCTCGACAAACCATTTCTGTATGGAACTCACTTTGTGCACTGGGGCATTGTCATGCTGAAACTGGAAAGGGCCTTCCCCAAACTACAGTTCCTGGTTCGAATCCAGGCTGTAATTGGGAGTCCCATAGGGCGGCACACATTTGGTCCAGTATTGTCCGGGTTTGGCCGGGGTAGGCCGTCATTGTAAATAAGAATTTGTTCTTAACTGACTTGCCTAGTTAAATAAAGGTAAAATAAACTGTTGCCACAAAGTTGGAAGCACAGAATCGTCTAGAATGTCATTTTATGCTTTAGCGTTAAGATTTCCACTCACTCACTACTGTATGTCGCTCTGGATAAGAGCGTCTGCAAAATAACTAAATTGTAAAAATGTCCTTTCACTGGAACTAAGGGGCCTAGCCCAAACCATGAAAAACATTCCCAGACTATTATTCCTCCTCCACCAAACTTTACAGTTGGTACTATATATTGGTGGCAGTTGGTGTTCTCCTGGCATCCACCAAACCCAGATTCGTCCGTCGGACTACCAAAATGTGAAGCATGATTCATCACTCCAGAGAAGGCGTTTCCACTGCTCCAATGACGGCAAGCTTTACACCACTCCAGCTGACGCTTGGCATTGCCCATTGTGATCTTAGGCTTGTGTGTGGCTACTCGGCCATGGGAACCCATTTTATGAAGCTCCCGGCGAACAGTTCTTGTGCTGATGTTGTTGCATGGCGGTGTGCTCAATTTTATACACCTGTCAGCAACGGGTGTGGCTGAAATAGCCGAATCCACTAATTTGAAGGGGTGTCCACATACTTTTGAATATATATATATATATATATATATATATATATATATATATATATATATATATATATATATATAGTGTAAGAATGTTAGATTCAGCATATTAATTAAATTATGATTAAATTCAACACGACATTGTCCATGTTGCAGTTTATTTTTTATTTAAAAAATATATAATTTACCTGTCAAGTTATCTGTTTTTATAGTCCAGTGATATCCCAGCTACTGTAGCGATAAGTCAAGTGTTGGTAACCAGACTTTTGTTTAGCCTTGTTACCGACCCGGACAGTTGGAAAAAGCATTAACTGATGTTTGGTTTTGGTCTACAGCAACAGAAGCTTCTGGAAGGTTACGTGGGCTTTGCCAATCTTCCAAACCAAGTGTACAGAAAGTCTGTCAAGAGAGGCTTCGAGTTCACTCTCATGGTCGTGGGTGAGTAGAGATCTTTACAGACAATTCTATGTCTCCCCCTCCTCTTTTCCGAATAAGACCCCGAAGAACAGAAAAAAAAAAGTTCCTGGTATTCATCTGGGGAAACAGATGGTGATTTTACTGCTGTGTATAAAGCTGTTTGCATGTGATTATATGAATCAGTGAAGCTTGGGATGCAGGCTCCTCCTGCATCCCAAATGGCACCTTATTCCCTGTGTATTGCACTACGTTTGACCAGGGTCCATAGAGCTTTGATCAAAAGTAGTTTAGAATATGGGGAATAAGGTGCCGTTTGGGACACAGTCTCTGTTTGAAAGATGTGGACACATCTGTGTAAGACATATATTTGGATATGCAATATAGCCTACACATGGCTATAGACGTTCATGTGTCTAGTCCAGCTGTGTTCCATTTCAGTCAGGAACGTTGTCATGCCATAGTTCTGGCAGCTGGCTGTTAAAATGCATTAGCAATGCTTTCTGTTGAGTTAGGATAACTTGTCTTTCATGTAAAAGAAATGTGCTTGAGCAATTTAGGGTAGGCAGGGTTTATTTCCGCCGTGCTGTGGAATGTGTGAGTACGTTGTGTGTGGTGTTTGTGAGGTGTCTCTCATTTGGATTGTGGGTGGGAGGTTTCCTGTAATTCCAGAGAGAGAGAGAGAGAGAGAGAGAGAGAGAGAGAAAATCCCTCTTTAGCATGGTGCTGTTATTAATTACACTTTGTATGGTGTATCACCCAGTCACTGCACAGATACAGGCGTCCTTCCTAAGGACGCTCAGGGATTTCACCATTAGGCCAATGGTGACTTTAAAACTGTTACAGAGTTTAATGGCTTTGATAGGCCTGGCTTTGATAAACCCCTACAACTTATCCAGAACGCTGCAGCCCGTCTGGTGTTCAACCTTCCCAAGTTCTCTCATGTCACCGCGCTCCTCCACACACTCCACTGGCTTCCAGTTGAAGCTCGCGTCTACTACAAAACCATGGTGCTTGCCTACGGAGCTGCGAGGGGAACGGCACCTCCTTACCTCCAGGCTCTGATTAGACCCTACACCCAAAGGAGGACACTACGTTCATCCACCTCTGGCCTGCTAGCCCCCCTACCTCTACGGAAGCACAGTTCGGGCTCATCCCAGTCAAAGCTATTCGCTGCTTTTGCGCCCCAATGGTGGAACAAGCTCCCCCACAACGCCAGGACACTGACCACCTTCCAGAGACACTTGAAACCCTACCTCTTTAAGGAATACCTGGAATAGTATAACAGTAATCCTTCACAAAAAAGATCTAAGATTTAAAAACCATGGTGCTTGCCTGGTTGTCTTTTGTCTAAACTAACACCTGACTTATTTCCCTGATAGCACTGACTTTCCTCACAGCTGCTTGTTTAAAGAAATGTACTTACTGTGGTCGAGATAGGATAGCCAATGGGACAAACACAAGTTGAATGCACCAATTTGTAAGTCGCTCTGAATAAGAGCGTCTGCTAAATGACTAAAATGTAATGCATCCTGTTTGCAATAAGGCACTGAAGTAAAACTGCAAAAAATGTGGCAAAGGAACCTAAATGCCAAAGTGAAAAGAAGGTACAGAACTTTATGTCCTGAATACGAGTTATGTTTAGGGCAAACGCAACACATCACTGAGTAACACTTAATATTTTCAAGCATGGTGGTGGCTGCATCATGTTATGGGTATGCTTGTCATCAGCAAGGACTAGGGAGTTTTTTTGGGGGGGATAAAAAGAAACTGAATAGAACTAAGCACAGGCAAAATCCCAGAGGAAAACCTGGATCAGTCTGCTTTCAGCAAAACAATAACCTAAAACAGAAGGCTTGTTTACATACACTTAGGTTGAAGTCATTAAAACTCATTTTTCAACCACTCCACAGATTTCATGTTAACAAACTATACTTTTGGCAAGTCAGTTAGGACATCTACTTTGTGATTGACACAAGTAATTCTTCCAACAATTTGTTTTCAGACTGGTTATTTTACTTCAGTTGATATTCACCAAATCACAATTCCAGTGGGTCAGAAGTTTACATAAACTAAGTGGACTGTGCCTTTTTTAAACAGGTTGGAAAATTCCAGAAAATTATGTAATGGCTTTAGAAGCTTCTGATAATTGACATAATTTGAGCCAATTGGAGGTGTACCTGTGGATGTATTTCAAACTCAGTGCCTCTTTGCTCGACATCATGGGAAAACCAAAAGAAATCAGCCAAGACCTCAGAAAACAATTGTAGACCTCCATAAGTCTGGTTCATCCTTGGGAGCAATTTCCAAACGCCTGAAGGTACCACGTTCATCTGTACAAACAATAGTACACAAGTAGAAACACCATGGGACCACGCAGCCGTCATACCGCTCAGGAAGGAGACGCGTTCTGTCTCCTAGAGATGAACGTACTTTGGTGCGAAAAGTGCAAATCAATCCCAGAACAACAGCGTAGGACCTTGTGAAGATGCTGGAGGAAATAGGTACAAAAGTATATATATCCACAGTAAAACTAGTCCTATATCAACATAACCTGAAAGGCCGCTCAGGAAGGAAGAAGCCACTGCTCCAAAACCACCATAAAAAAGCCAGACTACGGTTTGCAACTGCACATGGGGACAAAGATCATACTTTTTGGAGAAGTCCTCTTGTCTGATGAAACAAAAATAGAACTGTTTGGCCATAATGACCATCGTTATGTTTGGAGGAAAAAGGGGGAGGCTTGCAAGCCGAAGAACACCATCCCAACCGCAACTTCATGTTGTGGGGGTGCTTTGCTGCAGGAGGGACTGGTGCACTTCACAAAATAGATGGCATCACGAGGAAGGAAAATTATGTGGATATATTGGAGCAACATCTCAAGACATCAGTCAGGAAGTTAAAGCTTGGTTCCATCTTTAAGCAACATAATATTAAATATCACTTGTATGCTGATGATTTACAGCTGTACTTTCCTTTGGAGTGTGATGGCTGTGTATCTCTCACTAATTTTTATAAGTGCTTGACTGAGGTAAAGGGATGGCTAACAAATAATTTTTTACAATTAAATGAAGATAAGACTGAGTTTATTATGTTTGGGAACAAACAGCTTGGGAATAGCCTGGCTGGAAATTGTGGACTATTGTCCAATAATATGAGTTATGTGAAGAACCTCGGAGTATTTTTCGATTCTGAAATGCGCTTTGATCGTCAAGTTAATAGCGTCGTGAAATCATCTTTTTTTCAGTTGAGAAAATTGGCAAAATTAAAACCCATCCTTTTATACAAGGATTTGGAGATTGTTCTGCATGCCTTTGTTTCAACCCGGTTGGACTATTGTAATGCTCTTTATCTAGGCATAAGTGAATCACTGGTTACTCGTCTTCAGTAGGTTCAAAATGCTGCAGCAAGATTTTTAACAAATACCAGAAAACGAGATCACATAACACCTGTATTGATAACCCTTCACTGGCTACCTGTCAAATTTAGAATACAATACAAGGTATTAACGTTTGTTTTTAAAGCATTACATGATCGAGCTCCTGAATATATAAAGGACATGTTAATCCCATATCAGTCTCAACGTCATCTACGTTCTTCTCAGAACATGCTTTTAACCGTCCCACGATCTCGCTTGAGGCGTAGTGGAGATCGCGCCTTTTCTGTTGCGGCCCCTGCACTTTGGAATGAGTTGCCGCTATCTTTGAAATCCTTGCCAAGCATAGATACTTTTAAAAAGGACTTGAAGACTTACTTATTCCATCAAGCTTATGACGTTTGAATGGGTCTGAGAACTGTGAGTGATTATATGTTTGATTTAATGGTGTCATGTGTTGATGTTTTTTTTTAATGTGTATTCTAGAGTTATTGTAATTTTTGTGTAACTTTGGAGTTATTTTATTACTCATGGACAGCACTTTGGTCCATTTTAATGGTTTTGAAAGCGCTTTATAAATAAAGTTGACTTGACTTGGCAAATGGGTCTTCTTAATTGACAATGACCCCAAGCATACTTCCAAAGTTGTGTCAAAATGGCTTAAGGACAACAAAGTCAAGGTATTGGAGTGGCCATCACAAAGCCCTGACCTCAATCCTATTGAACATTTGTGGGCAGAACTGAAAAAGCGTGTGCGAGTAAGGAGGCCTACAAACCTGACTCAGTTACACCAGTTCTGTCAGGATGAATGGGCCAAAATTCACCTAACTTATTGTAGGAAGCTTGTGGAAGGCTACCCAAAACGTTTGACCCAAGTTAAACAATTTAAAGGCAATGCTACCAAATACTCATTGAGTGTATGTAAACTTCTGACCCACTGGGAATGTGATGAAAGAAATAAAAGCTGAAATAAATCATTCTCTCTACTATTATTCTGACATTTCAAATTCTTAAAATAAAGTGGTGATCCTAACTGACCTAAGACAGGGAATGTTTTGTGTATGTAAACTTCCGACTTCAACTGTATACACTGGAGTTGCTTACCAAGACCACGTTGAATGAACTCGGCTTGAAAATATATGGCAAGACTTGAAAATGGCTGTCTAGCAACCAATTTGACAGAGCTTGAAATATTTAAAAAATGAATAATGTGCAAATATTGTACAATCCAGGTGTGTAAAGAGACTTACCCAGTAAGACAAAGCTGTAATTGTTGCGGAAGGTGATTCTAACATGTATTGACGGAGGGGTGTGAATAAGATTTCTGTATTTCATTTTTCAAATGTCTAAAAACACGTTTTCACTTTTTCAACAAAAAAAAAGTTATTTCTTCCATTTTGAATTCAGGCTGTAACACAACAAAATGTGGACTAAGTCAATGGGTATGAATACTTTCTGTAAGCACTGTAACAAACTTGGTTGTACAGGAAATGGCTGGGAACACCCTAGTGAGGTCATATTCTGTCCTCTGGCCCTGTGGTGGGTGGGCTGTCGAGTCAACCCATGCCCACCTGCCTCCGGTCCAGGAGAGAGGGAACAAGGGAGGAGGAGGAGAAGGGGGGGGGAATGCCTGTCTGTTATTCCAGACCCACTGCTGTCAGTCTGAGTAGAGTTGAGCAGCATTCAAGTGGTCCCTCCCTGGAGTTTCCCCCTCTGCTGCGCTCACAGGAAAAAGACAGTTATAGGTTCAATTTTATCTGGAGCATGTAATTAGAATGGCAGGGTGACTGAAGGTGAGCTCATGTCATGCGTAGAGGATGCAGTGTCTGATAGTAGTGCATGTTGTTTACTCTGCTGCTCCGTGGGGTGTATTCCTCTGGGTGTGTTTAGCTGTGTGTGTGTGTTTTCTTAATTACCAGAGAACTTATGTAATGTCCCTGTTTTGTGATGTGAAGTGTGCCAAAGTATTTTAAAGGCACCCGCATACTAGGCTTGGTTTTCTGCTAGATGAACTCTGCAAAGTAATGCGAACGTCTAGCATACTTCTTTTAAAATACCTTTGCTTGAAAAACAAGAAAAGAGGCAATTGTACTGTTTGTCCCTCTTGAGACACTGTATTAACATCATAGCCAGTATACACTTTATCAAAATATTCAAGATGAATCAAGAAAATTGGAAATTGGGTGCGGATTGTTTCGACTGGGAAGCAAGCATGCGACAGGCTTTAGACTCTCTTGGTCAGAACTGATTGTCGGCAGCCCAAGTGAGTGAAAGTCAGCCGTTTGTGTTCATCGGTAAAAGTCAATATTTGCTAATGATTGACCATTTTTGCCCAGGATTAACCTTGATCTTGGCTAGAATGGCTACCCACCGCAGGCAGCCGTAGTCCAGCTCATGTCCCCCACATAAACATGTAGGACTTCAGGGATTTGACTCGCTCGCTGACTCGTTAAAGGAAATTGATGGGTTTGCCAGAAGATATTTAAAGATTGTCACGTGCTAGCCAGACTTATAAAGGTGCCCGATTTGAAGGGGAAATTCCCCTTTTTCACCATTCACACACACACTCTGAGACATACTTTACCTGAACGTTAAATACAGTGAAAGCAGGATTTCTTCAGCCAGTTTCTCAACAGAACCACTCGTCATTTCAGCAGTCATTGTATTTTCTGCCTGTGTCACTGCAGTAGAAGGCAGCGCCGTCAAATGAACTAACCGTCTCCCCTTTCCCTCACTGCAATCCAAACCCACTCCTCTGCTCCCCCCGCCCCAGGAAGCCCCTCTCTCCTTGCATGCAGAGCAGGGTGAAGTTCCTCTGAATAAGCCTCCATGGTTGACACAGCTGCGGGAAATTTCCTTTAAAGGAAATGTGCTGCTGACTGGGTTGGTTGCTGACCGAGGAGGGCTACTGACCGGGACGGGCCAGGCAGGGCTGCAGTGAGAGGGGGCCATGGTCATGCTCTGGTCTGATGGCACTTGAATGCTACTTTCTAGGACCAGGTCACATAAACCAGCATAGCATCCAGTTCTAGCTGTACAATCACAGAGGCTTCACCTAATACTGTTAATGTGTTAGATCTGTCACATCGTTACAAACACTGGAGTCTATTCCATTGCCCTTTTGTTGATACATTTTCAATTGACTGGTTTTCAAACCATTACACATGTTGAGTTTGGAGTTAGGCATGCATGCTAACTGCTCTCCAGTTTTCCCTGTCATCCAGATCACTGCGGATGATCCCATCCCACTGTAGGGAGATCCCTTCCCAGGCCCCAGCTATTGGCCTATACTACCAGTGCAGGGAGATCCCTTCCCAGTCCCCAGCTATAGCCCAGTGTAGGGAAATCCCAATTCTCATTTCCATGACTATCAGGATTTGAGGCCTCTCTCTGCCTACCCCTCAAACAAATTTTGCAACCCCAGCTCTGAATAGCTTATCAACTTTCCTATCCTTTTCTTCATCTCTCTCGCTCTCGCTCTCGCTCTCTCGCTCTCATATTTTTATATATATCTCCTCCCACCCAGTGAGGAGCCAGAACACTACGCATCTGTCTTCTTCTCTGTGGCCATAGAGCTAAGCGTCCTTTCTCTCTGCCCATCAATGCTGCTTGATCTGAATCTCTGTATTGGACCAGCTTCACAGACAGTGAATGCTGAATCTGCTTGGGTCTGCCATTCTTAATGCAAGCTGCCATTTTTAAGACAGGCGTATTTCAGCCCGCTGTTTTCACAAGACCACAACACGTCCCCTCCCCACTTTCATCATTCTCCATCCAGCTCTCTGAGAGGAGTAGGCCCTAAATCCTGACTTCCATCCTGAAGAAAAATCCACATAGATGATCATAGCCACATCGTTCCTCATAACAGCCCGGCCGCTAAAACATTTCCGTTGTTATTGCGAGGTCAGTGTGGCTCTAGCCCTGGCGGAAAACATTTACCATGTGTAAGAGTGTGTTGAGAGAGCCTCTTTATGAGGGAGGGAGAGCGAAAGAGTGCTCTCCTTTGTGTGGTGTTTCTATCTCTGCCTCTTTCACGCTCTCTCACTCTCTCTTTCCCTGCACACAAGCATTCAGTGTATGGTTAATTGGCAGTAGTGAGTTTTCGATGGAGGCTGGGCCTAACCACTCTATAAAGGTCAGGAAAAACGCAGGGCAGGGGCAGCACGGTTGGTGCACGCAGCAGCAGTGTGATGCAGTCCTTTGCCAGCCCTGCATGACTTCAGACCCGCCCCCTTCCATCCATCACACAGCTCCCTTTGTTCAGCCCCTCTCATTGGCCCCCCCCCCTCCCCGGTCCCCATGCCAATCGTTGCTATGTATACTGTTGATGGCATTGGGTTACCCAGACATAAGGAGGCACCTGGGATTGTTCTCTGAAAATGTAGCCCATATACAAATTCCGGAGCATACTATTGAATGAGCGTCCTATGGAACAAATATTTGATAAAGGAAATGTTCATTTGAAATACAAGTCAATTAAAATAATGGAAAAAGGATCTAGTCTCAATATACAGCATGTTGGAAAGGGAGACTCAAAATGAAGTTGAGCCATTATTGTATCCCAGACAAATCCCCTAAATCTTTTGTGGTAAGACTGAGAGTCACTGTAACAGCATGATGACTTTGCCATCCCCAGGCTTCCCTTGTCAGAAGAATCCCTGATTAGATTCCTGAAATGCAGACAGGAAGATAATTTGACTGAGAGGAAAGATATTCAGCCCTCCCTCCCTCCCTCCCTCCCTCGCCTGTCTCTCTCCTCTCCATCTCATGTTAAATGTAAACACTGCACTGCACAATTTACAAGTGTAAATATTGTACTATAAATTGTGCCTTCCTGTATTATACTTATGATTGAAATGTTTTCTATTCTACTGGGCCATTTACCTTGTGTTTTCTATTCTACTGGGCCATTTACCTTGTGTTTTCTATTCTAATCTTTTATTTCTAATTGTTGCATTGTCAAGAAAGAACCCGCAAGTAAGCATTTCGTTGGATGGTGTATTCAATGTGTATCATTCACATACGACTAATAGTAAAACTTGGCTTAATGCTTGTTACGTCACTTGAGGCAGCTCAAATGGATTTATTTCCTGTTGCGAAGAAGTTTGAATGTGAAACATTTGAAAGATTTCTAAACATTGGGAGATCATCTGGTGTCATGTTGCGACTCAGTCTGGCGTGAAAACAAGGATTACAAATACCTATTTTTAAATGAATCTCTCTACCCCTCTCTACTCTCCCCCCCTTCTCTAGGTGAATCTGGTTTGGGGAAGTCTACACTGATCAACTCCCTCTTCCTGACAGACTTGTATTCTCCTGAATACCCTGGTCCCTCCCACAGAATCAAGAAGACTGTACAGGTAAGCACTAAGATGCCTTATCTATTTGATTTGATTTATTCATGGTATATTTGAATGGGAACATATAGAAACACAATGAATAAACAATTATATCTTGCACCATAGCTTCAACTCATTTTCATCACCCTACTCGTGTTTCTCTCTAGGAATAGAACTTTATACTTCTGTCCCTTTTGTAACAGATTAGTAGTCCCTGCCCCTCCCTCCTTTAACAGGAAATGACTGTTCTTTTCCCGAAGAAGATAAATATTTCAGCTCACTCACATTTAAAAAAAGCTGTTTCCCCTTTCTGTTGCTTTAAGTGCAGGGTGGTAGCTAGGTAACGTGTCTCCATCCTGTCTGACTTACCCATAAGTCCCTCTGTTGGCCATAAATGGCCTGCTGTTCTCTGGTATATTCTCTGATGTTGAGGCACTCTGCTAAGTCAGCAGGTTTTATAATGCTGGAGCCTAAAGGAATCCATACCAGTGGGTCTAACCCAGTAGGTTTGGTCATAATCTGTCAGATGCAGAGCTGGGTCGTGTTCGGTGGGCATGACATGGAAGGAAACGGTCCTAAATAGGCCCTGTAATATTTTTCTCTGGGCTGTGGCCTCTCTTCTGGAATAGTTTAACCCTGGCATTGGCCTTGATAACTGCTGGTACCCCAGGCTGTGCTAACACAGGGGTGCCCCAGCCAGGTCCCACCCAGCCCTTTCTGCGTTGTTTTGGGTCGTTGATATCACAGCCCTGGCCCTCCCTCCACTACATTCCTGCTCTCTGACATGCTTCTGGCTAGGCCACTCATAACCTATTAAACTCCGATAGGGTGGTATCTACTCATAATCTGGTACCACCGCTGCCCTGCCTGTTGTCTTTCCATCTGTCTGTGGATAACAAGGCCTACAACCAGTTCATCTACTTAGACTAGGAGGAATGACTTTGACTGCAAAGAGATCGGGGCTCTGTAACCATACAGAACATTAGGGGGTGGCGACTGACTCATCGACTGAGAAAACAAATGGCGTGCAACAGAGTTTTTGCTGGTGCTTTTCTCCTCTCTGTGGGTGTAATAGAGACAGAAGTTGATGCTCAGGTCGGGGGAAATGAGTTGCGCTCGATAAGGGAGTGAACGTTATTTACAATAAGGGTTAAATGGAGAAAATCTCTGAAATGAAAATGGATGGTCTTCCCTTCAGCAAAATATTTTTTACCTGAACCCTTGAAAAAAAAAAAAACGGATGACTCTCCCGTTTATCGAAAATAATAATTAGAACGAAGTGGATAGCAGAGAACATGTCTACCGTTTACCCTCACTTCTTGGACAGACCAGAGCCTTAGATATGCATGTTTAGAAACAGTTTTTAATTCTCTTAGCATTACACGGCAACGCAGGAATTTTGGACAAGGGAAGGGGTGGAAAGATCTCCAAAAATTAATACCACCCAAATTACTGAAATTACAGGCCAAGAATGGACAGAGATGGGCCTGTGTGTTCATCTTATCATATTTATCCAATGCCAAGTCGGTGTGTCTTGTTTTCAATGAAGGCCTGATTCACACAGTCTCCTCTGAACAGTTGATGTTGAGATGTGTCTTACTTGAACTCTGAAGCATTTATTTGGGCTGCAATTTCTGAGGCTGGTAACTCTAATGAACTTATCCTCTGCAGCAGAGGTGACTCTGGGTCTTCCTTTCCTGTGGCGGTCCTCATGAGAGCCAGTTTCATCATAGCGCTTGATGGTTTTTGCGACTGCACATGAAGAAAGTTATTGAGATTTTCCGTGTTGAGTGACCTTCATGTCTTAAAGTAATGATGGACTTTCATTTCTTTTTGTCGTTTTGAGCTGTTCTTGCCATAATATGCACTTGGTTTTTTTAACAAATAGGGCCATCTTCTGTATACCCACCTTTCCTTGTCACAACACAACTGATCAAACACATTAAGAAGGAAAGAAATACACTAACTTTTTAACAAGGCACACCTGTTAATTGAAATGCATTCCAGGTGACTACCTCATGAAGCTGGTTGAGAAATGCCAAGAGTGTGCAAAGCTGTCATCAAGGAAAAGGGTGGCTACTTTGAAGAATCTCAAATATAAAATATTTTTTGAATTTAACACTTCTTTTTAGTTACTACATGATTCCATATGCGTTATTTCACAGTTTTAATGTCTTAACTATTATTCTACAATGTAGAAAATAGTAAAAATAAAGAAAAACCCTTGAGTGAGTAGATGTACAAACTTTTGACTGGTACTGGGTATATAATGTATATCCCCATATGCATCATTCCCGCCTAATTTTTGTCTGTCAAACAGGTAGACCTACCAATAGGTTACGACTGTAACCCCGGTTCTCTAATAGTATTAGTGAGGTATTTCACTATGGGTTACGCCCCCAGCGTATTCGTCAGAAGCCTTATTACACTACGCCAGCCATGATTGGCTGGACGTAGAGACATGTGCGTCGGGGAAGGGTGTCCCTCCTACCATATAAAGGGTCTCTGAGTCATTCAAAAATAAGCCATACTGCTTCCTCGCTCATGCAAGGAGGGTGTTCTGGTGAAATACGTCACTCATACTATCAGAGAACCGGGGATACAGTCGTAACCTATAGTTCTCTTTCAAGTATTCGTTTCGGTATTTCACTATGGGATATACTGACTCCCGTATTGCCAGACAAGCTTATCCTGACGACTTACTGCCCTGTGCTATATATCACTCAAATGGGCCTTGCCCCTCAGAAGATCCTACACGTAAAACAGTATGCGCTGGGTCGGTGCAGTGACATCGAGCCTATAAAACTTCACAAATGTATGAGGCAAAGCCCAACTCACTGCTGAGCAAATATCTTGGATATATATATATGTCCTTAAATAAAGCCCAGGACGTAGCCATTCCTCTAGTGGAATGAGCCCGTAGGCCAGCAGGAGACTGAAGACCCTTACTTGTGTAGGCCAAAGCAATTGCCCCCACTATCCAGTGGGAGAGGCGTTGCTTAGTGAGCGCTTTACCTGTGTGAGGTTTCGCCCAGCAAACAAACTGATCACATTTTCTAAATCCCTTAGTCCTGTCCATGTAGATGCGCAGAGCGCGTTCTGGACACAACATATGCAACCATTGACGTTCCGGAGAGGAAAACGGTGGGGGTTAAAAGCTACTAGCTCATCGAAGATGGGTTAATAATCTTAGGGATAAATGTGGGGTTAGGCCGCAATGATACCCTATTGTTACCAGGTGCAAATTGCACACATGACGAGAGCAGCGAGAGTGCGTGAATGTCACTTACACGCTTGGCGGAAGCCAGTGCTAGTAATAGCGCGGCCTTAAATGAAAGCATCTTCAGTTCCACCTGATCCAGGGGCTCAAAAGGCTGTTGGCATAGAGCATCTAAAACAATTGATACATCCCATGACGGGACCAGCTGTTTGGACACCGGATGCAAGTGACATGCACCCTTCATAAGCCACCAGGGGTACGATGGGGGGCATGTGGGCAATCCCAATCACTGTCATGTCAACACAGTCTAACATTGATCCACCCTGGACAGGGTTGGAGGAGAATGATGTACTCCAGGTACGGTTAACCTCCTCCAGGCATTCTGGGAAGACTGGTAGTAATTGCCTGGCTGCCCGTTTTAGCTTTGGGTAGCCTCTTACCCTTGTAGCGGGACGTGATGGTCTCTGCTACTGCATTGGACCAGGGAATCAACAGCGGGGCCATGAAGTCGAGCTGGTCGCCCCAGCTAGCGCTATCCGTCACTCCACGATCTCCCATGCGGATATCCATCACCTCAGGAGGCTAATGCTTCCTGGGCATGTTGCAGCCCAAGGCAAGCTGAGCACACCGAATGGGTGTCCTTGGCCGATATCTTATTTCCACATGAGCAGATTCGTGCCGGGAGCTTCTCCTAGTTTGGGGTGGGAGATGCCTTTGTCGCCATAGCTTGGATGCTTTTTAGCTGTCAGAAAAAAATAGCATGGTAGGCTAGTACGATAACCCACTCTAATCGCTAGCTATCTCCGATGGTGGCACTCTGTGTGATGGCCGAAATACAGTTTCTGAAAGGACAGGTTAAAAGATAGCTTGGTGTAGCTAGTAAACTTTTCTTGTCGAAGTAAAAAAAAAAAAAAGCTAGCTAGCGTGATGGCTAGCTTGTCACTGTTTGGATACAGCTAACTTGGTTGTGAACGGTTTAGCCGTGTCACAGCTGTACCCTTTCCTCCCTTGAATAATTTCCCTCTAGCTATGGTGAAGCGAAAGGAAAATTGGCACCTCCACACAATCCCGAGAATAGCGCCCGGCGAGCGAGTTGTAAGCTCACGTCTTTGGACAGTTTAGCTTTTTCTGGAAAATGCAGTCGTTTAGAGGTACGCTTTCTGATGAAAAGCGAGAAGAGGTGTTTGAATGACTCAGAGATGTTGTGTTGGGCCCTTTATATGGTAGGAGGGACACCCTTCCCCAACGCACCCGTCTCTACATCCAGCCAATCATGGCTGGCGTAGTGTAATAAGGCTTCTGACGATTACGCACCATAAGCTGTCCATTTCCAATCGATTTTGCTGCTGCTTCAAGTTTCAGCACCACAATGTAAGTTATTTGAATCTGGCTTATTGTTAGTTCAATATCTCAGATAAATACATCATGGGCAAGAAACATATTGTTTTTATAAAATCAATTATAGTAGTTGACCTCCGGTCCTCATCTTCCCTCTCCTTCTCATACTGAACAAAACATAGGCTATATCCCTCAACTCTGGACCTCGAAGCCAGTACCACTGCATTGTTTCATTGTTCCCCTCTAATCAGACTGATTTAGACCTGGTATACCAGGTGTAGCATAGACAGGTAATGATGGGAAAACCAGCAGGCTCTGGACCTCGTAGGGTAAGCGGTGAGTACTCCTGGGATATAATCTAGTCTGCGCGTGCCTAATAAAAAAACATTTTTGTGAAGGAGCATTTGACTCTCCTGTACTGCCACTGTAGGCCTACACAGCACAGCCATTGGTTAGGCGGCACACAGGTTTTGATCAGCAAGAGCAGAGCAGGCCGGGGCTCAGGGTTGGAATATCCATTGCAGGGTGTATTGCAGCCAGGTTTTATTTACACCATCCCAGCAGCCATCTTAGAAATATAACTTTGCTCTTTGCTTCTCCCAGCATGCACTTTGTAGCCTATAGGCTATGGGTCATTTGATTGAGACCCCACTAAATAGCCTATATGCACACTTGATATTGCACGCCCAGCGGAGAATCCGAGATGAGGGGCTGCGTCGGGCACACATCCATATATAACCCAATAAGCAACTAACTCTAAAACACTGAGAAATATTGAAATGTAATCAATTACAAATTACATGACCCTCTGCTGGACTCTGTAAAATAATAATACTAAACCCTCTTCTTGACTGAAATTGAAAAAGCATTTTCCTGCAGGTCCCCATTCTGTACATTTCGCTCCATCCCTAACATCCCTAGCATCCCTAACATCCCTAGCTGCCTGATGGCCACTGCTGTAAAACTGTAGCCAGAGGAACACACACACACGTTGTAGTGTGCAAGGAGGAAATATTAGTCTAGTCTGATGAGGGATGAGCCCCAGTCAGTCTGGGAAATCAGTTTACAACCAACCAAGGGGATAACAACCAGACCCCACACACTTCCCTGGGATTTTTTGATACACACACTCACAATGTAATTTGGATGAGAGATTTTATATTTTTGTGTAGGATTATGGATTCTCCTATGCTGGGTCAACCCAGTGTTTTGCTACTGGTATGGTGGTAGTGGTATTGACAGTGGGATATGAATGGTATTAGTGATTTTACAGATATTCCCTCTCCTACTCTATTTACCCACACGTTGACAAATACTTTTCTTCTCCCATCCAGTTTTATCACTGCCATGTTTCTGAATATGGAATATTCTAACTTCTGTGAATGAAGTGTCTGTAAAACATCACACAGTAATTTGCAACATGTCTACACCACTGCAGACACCTATTTGTAATTGTCTGTTTTGCTGAGATAGTTAAGGTTTTAATTGATCCTAATGTAAAATGAAGTGGAAGAGTATTCCCAAAAATGTCCCGTTGGTTAGTTCTGTTTGCCTTGCAGCTGCCCGAATGAGTTCCCTAACTGCACACACAAGCTCTGTCCGTCATTGGATCTCATTTAATATGTCAAGTATGGCATCCAGGCCAATTTCTGGTGTTGAAAGCCATAAACAGCCACGCACGTGCATCACAGTACAAAGGGGCACTCCAAACAGACTGTGATGATTGAACGGGTGATAAAACATGGGTCTCTTTTATCAGAGCTGGGCTACATGCCTCTGAAGACACACACACATACATACACACATACATACACACATACATACACACATACATACATACATACATACATACATACATACATACATACATACATACATACATACATACATACATACATACATACATACATACATACATACATACATACATACATACATACATACAGCGGGTGAAATAAGTATTGAACATGTCACCATTGTTCTCAGTAAATATATGTCCAAAGGAGCTATCGATATGAAAGTTTCACCAGATGTTGGTAACAACCCAAGTAATCCATACATACAAAGAAACCAAAACAAATAAGTTCAGAAATTAAGTTGTGTAATAATGTGAAATGACACAGGGAAAAAGTATTGAACACATGAAGAAAGGGAGGTTCAAAAAGTCATGGAAAGCCAAGACAACAGCTGAAAACTATCAGTAATTAAAAAGCAATCCAGCCCCCTGTCAGTGCAAATTAATATCAGCTGGTTCAGTCCCAATTTGATGGCCTACAAAAAGGTCTCATTGCCAAGGTGTCACACAAGACACATCTCATGATGGGTAAAAGCAAAGAGCTGTCTCAAGACATTCGCAACCTAATTGTTGCAAAACATAATGATGGCATTGGTTATAAGCACATTTCTAAGCATCTGAATGTTCCAGTGAGCACTGTTGGGGCCATAATACGGAAGTGGAAAGACAATCATTTCACCATAAATTTGCCTCGACCAGGTGCTCCTCGCAAGATTTCTGACAGAGGAGTGAAAATAATAATCAGAAGAGTTGTCCAAGAGCCAAGGACCACTTGTGGAGAGCTTCAAAAAGACCTTCAATTAGCAGGTACTGTTGTCTCAAAGAAAACATTAAGTAATGCACTCCACCGCCATGGCCTGTATGCACGCTCACCACGCAAGACTCCATTGCTGAAAAAAAAGCATGTTGAAGCTCGTTTAAAGTTTGCTGCACAACATTTGGAAAAGCCAGTGAAATACTGGGAGAATATAGTGTGGTCAGATGAGAGCAAAATTGAACTGTTTGGATGTCATAATACACACCATGTTTGGAGGAGAAATGGCACTGCACATCACCATAAAAACACCATACCAACAGTGAAGTTTGGAGGTGGGAACATCATGGTGTGGGGCTGCTTTTCAGCAAATGGTACTGGCAAACTTCACATAATTGAAGGAAGGATGAATGGGCAAATTTACGAGGAGCACCTGGTCGAGGCAAATTTATGGTGAAATGATTCTTTCCACTTCCGTATTATGGCCCCAACAGTGCTCACTGGAACATTCAGAAGCTTAGAAATGCGCCTATAACCAATGCCATCATTATGTTTTGCAACAATTAGGTTGCGAATGTCTTGAGACAGCTCTTTGCTTGTGTGACACCTTGGCAATGAGACCTTTTTGTAGGCCATCAGTTGGGACTGAACCAGCTGATATTAATTTGCACTGACAGGGGGCTGGATTGCTTTTTAGTTACTGATAGTTTTCAGCTGTTGTCTTGGCTTTCCATGACTTTTTGAACCTCCCTTTCTTCATGTGTTCAATACTTTTTCCCTGTGTCATTTCACATTATTACACAACTTATTTTCTGAACTTATTTGTTTTGGTTTCTTTGTATGTATGGATTACTTGTAAAAATGTAATGTTAATAGCACCTTTGGAAATATATTTACTGAGAAAAATGGTGACGTGTTCAATACTTATTTCACCCGCTGTACACACACACACAAACAGTTGTTCATAATATTATAACACCACACCTATCTTATGACAGATCACTATTAGTCCCATATTCTACCTGGCTTGACGGTTTCTCAACAGGAGTATGTTTTGTCATGGGAAGACTGTTTTGTAATGTTGTGTACAGGCCAGGGAGGAGTAATCTGGGTGCCAGCTTTTCGGTCATGCTAACAATTCCACAAGAAGTTGGCACGAGAGCAGAAACTGACGGGCATCCAGCTAAGGTAGTTGAGGATGCATGTGTTAATAATGCTGTAATGATGGTCATGATGTCCTGGCGTGCCTGTAGAGGGCATGAGGTGAGTCAGGTAGTTGAGTTGTGCCAGGTTTTAGGGCCTGCCAGGATGATTTACTTCTACCAGCCTATTGTGCCAGGTTTTAGGGCCTGCCAGGATGATTTACTTCTACCAGCCTATTGCTTCATAGCTGTGCAATCCTCAGTCTGCTGGTGAGTCAGTTTTTTAGTATTTTGTTAGGATCCCCGTTAGCTGCTGCTAATGCAGCCGTTATCCTCCTGGGGTCAACACAAAACACGACTTATAATACAGAACGTTATAGACCATTACAACTCATGAACAGCGCTACCTAAATAAAAAATGATACTCTAGTCTCAACAGGCCATGCTTAGTAACATTACACATAAGCCGGCACATGGATACTCTTTAGTTTATCGTAATATGTTAGATACCACCCAACGGGTCATAGTGGTTCTCTTGTGGTATAATGATAATCTGGGTGGAGTTGTAACATTTAAAAAAAAAAAAAAGAAAAAAAAAAAAAAGAAAGGAAGTCACACCAGATTGGAGCCGTTTACAGTGAGTCCCATACATAAAGTATGTTGCCTTAACTTTTTCATTATTTTACAGTCACCTCCAGATATAGTGGGTTGAAGTGTAACTTAGTGGAGCTGAACAGAGTCACACTGGAGCAGAGCATTTATAAAATGATTCCATATGTGTTATTTCATAGTGTTTATGTCTTCACTATTATTCTACAATGTAGAAAATAGTAAAAATAAAGAAAACCCCTTGAATGAGTAGGTGTTCTAAAACTTTTGACCGGTAGTGTACATCAGTTTCTTCCAGCTAAAGCCTACTCTAGCTAACGTCATGTGGAGAAAAAGACACGTAAATCTAATGTCTCTCTGTTCCTATCGCTCCACTGTTACTCTTACAGCCTGTTTGTGTTCACAGTGCCAATGGCACATCTTATCTTTAACCCAAACACCAGATGTTCTCGGGAGGGCGAGGTGTGGATGTATTTGTTTACATTTTTTGGGTCAATAAAGAGAGGCGTTGTTTTGTGAGGTGCTGGTTTATTTGTTTTCTTAAAGCAAACGTTGCTGTTTGCTTGAGTGATTTGATATGGCAGGTACTTCCATTTGATCATGGCTCTATATAATACTGTGCGTTGCATTGACTTTTGTATTTTGGGACTATGAAGAGACTTCTTGTTGCATGTCTTGTAGGGTACGAATGTCTGTTAGAGTTGTATGTTAGCTGATTGAATAGACAGTTTGGAATTTTTAGTAGTGACGCAGTCAACCTCTCCTGTATTCCTGGGTTGACTACCCACGTTGTTTGTTGGTGCAGCACTGGCAGTAAAAGTCCCAGTCCTTACTAAGGGTTCTGGATCTGAAAGAGGAGGGAGACTGACAAGGAGAGAGCGGGAGAAAGAAGGGAGCGAGAGGATCTAATCTGTCGTAGTGTCACTACTTGCCACCATGCCAGTTGAAGAAAAGGAAGTAGTCATTGCACTAACAGGAAGTAATACTTAAGGTGCCAGACTTGTGGTTTACAGTCTCATGAAGACATCATCACCTGATCAATGGTTAGGCATCTAGTTTGACCTGCTTCCTCTCCTGGGCCCTCAGCATCAGGTTGGATGTACAGCAGGAGGGCTCTCTAGTTTTCAGACTTCACCGAAATATCCCTCCACGAAGGTTTACCCACATTGTATTGTACCTCCCTTTTTGAAGATGCATGAAAGTGATCCCGTTTCTGTGATTCACTGCCAATAGAAACACAGCCTCTGCCTGGGTGTGTGTGGTATTCCATGTAGCTAGCTTACACACATACAAGCTCCAGCATTTTCTCTTGACTTGTTCCCTCTCATGTTTGATTCCTCTCAACACTACAGTCTAAATCTCCACTAAGCCCAGACAGTGCTCTGCTCTGTTTTCACCCAGAACCCGCCAATTAGTTTACCTGTGCATTACATACCCTTAAGCACTTATTAAAGTTTAAACGAGATTAGGTTATATGTCTGTTTTCTCTGTTCCAGTAGTGAGCGTTATTCCAGAGGTTGCCTGATAAAATTGGCAGGTCAGGGTCCCAGAAGGGAAGAGTAGTTAGTGGGAACTCTACGCTTGTTTATCCTAGAGGAGGAAGAGGGGAAGAATGACTTTTCTTCGTCTGTCCAGGAACCACAAACGAATGACATTTCACATAATTGTGGTGTCTTTTGTTTCCCAGTCGAGCCAGAGTGATGTTATGAGATGAAACCCAATGGAATGCATTGGTTTGGGTAATGAACAACAGACCCACCATGATCCATCCAGATCGGTTTGGAGTGCTGAAGACCTTGTGGTGATGATGATGAGGGTTATGCTATGCTATATTATGTTATTGGAGGGACTGCGCTAGCCTGGTACCAGATGTATTTTGTCCTGTTCAACCAACTCCAGTTCTCATTGCCACCAACCATAGGAGTTGGTAGAACAAATCTGGACCAGGCTAGGACAGGGCAGGCATCTGTCGGTTAGTTGAGAACAGATGGAGAGGGTATTGGACGAGGCTAGCGCTTAGCATGCTAATGTCTGCCTGCCAGCCCAATGTCCTCGTGAAATTTCCCCCCCCGGGGGATCAATAAAGTACCTATCTATCTATCTAACACAGCTGAGCAAACCAACCGTAGCGTAGAGTGTGGCGAAGCGGCCAGTGTCGTGTTCCTCTTCCCTGTCTGTGAGGTTATTGCGGTCAGTCACTAAGAGGCGTGTCTGTGTCATGACTCACTCTGTTGAGGAGAGAGGGAGGAACGGAGACGGGGGGGGGCAATAAGAGAGGGGGAAGGAGAGAGAGAGGAGGAGGAGGAGAGGAGGAAGGGATTAAAAGTCTGTCTACAGATTATCTTGTAGACGTTTACTGATCCCTCTCCTCCTACCATTACACTGATTAGTACCGTCTAAGTCATTCCAGACTGGGAGTGGTCCATGTCAGTTGTTTTTGTTCATTCAGCGTCTCACACTAGCATCTGCCATTCATGGCACTGTAAAGGGCACAGTCGGTTGAATAGCATAAATGAATCCTGTTTTTTAATGCCACTGTCAATCATCTATGCTATGATGGATATCTGTAACCATTTTAGTTTTGGTTACAAGAAGACAGCCTAGAGAAGAGCGAGGGAAAGAGAGTGTAGGGAAGGGAAGAAGGGAAGGGAAGGGAAGGGAGAAAGTCCTACTCTGATGGTGCTTAAAGAACCAGGGTGAGGTCTATGAATCTGGAGTTAGAGGTCAGTTAGAGACATAGAGAGCCTCTGTAAATGACGATCGCTGGGGGGGGGGGGGGGGGACTGCCATTTTGGGCTCAAATTAGTTTATGATCAAGTTTGATCCACACTGTGAATTATTAAAATGTTCACTACAAATCATATTTTCGCTACAAATTTTATTAAATAGTAAAACATTCTGAATACAATATTTGTCGTCATACAGTACCATGTGCTGACACAGGAAACATTTGGAGGAGGAGGTGTTTTCACACTGCCCTATAAAAAGAGCTGTTTGCATTCCAGTGCTGACGATTGAGTGACTCACGTCAACCGACGACTGTAGATTTGCTGCCTGGAAATAAAAAATTTAACCATGCAATTTTTCCCTGCAGTTAGCAGTTAAACTGTTCTTTGGCTGGAGCACGCACGAATACACACACACACACACACACACACACACACACACACACGTGACATATCATCAGTGTTTTCAAAACATGCTTCAGAAGGGAACCCATCATGACCTGTCTATGCTACAGATAATTCTTTTGAAAAGTATGATTCATTTCTGGGTCAAGAATGGTTGTCTAAAGTATGCATTTCATGCTTGTGAATGTAGTTTTTCAAATGAGCAAAGTTAGCTATATTTTACGTCAATTGTGAGCCCACAGTTGACAGGATGTATGTAGATTAACTGATAATATACCTGTGAAAAATAAGGGAAAGTGTTACATGCTTTTAGTGCTCTATAGTGCACTATATTAGGAATAGGGTGCCATTTGGGACTCATAAGTCACCCGCCCAGAAAGCAGACCTACCGCCCGGCCTGGCAGGACACACCTCATTAGGTCCAACCCGGATCCCTTTCACTATCTGACTGGTAATAAATGCTCACCCACTAAACTCTTCTTTTCTCTTTTCATTACCTCAGTCTCTCCTTTTTTTTCATCGTCAAAATGTTTTGACTCATCACTGAATCAAACAGTATTCTCTCGCTCTCACCCCCCTCTCGCTTCTTTCTCGCCTAAATCAGCTTGACTATCACCTACCAAAACACACTAGTTTTCTCTTTTATTCCCCTTCTCCTTCTCTCTCTCCTTTCGGTGGTCTAGCTAAATCAGCTCTCAGGCCGTTGCGCTGTGTTAGCCGGCCAGGGGGTGGCCTGCCCACAGTGGGCTGTGTGGGGGAGAGGAAGCCTTTAGCCAGGGCCCAGCTGGTGGGCAGAGGGAGAGCAGCCGTAACCCAGCCTCAGGCCCAGACCACGGGCATTCTGTGGTGCTGTCTTAAGTGGAAGGTGACGGCTCAGTTTAGCTGCCTGTGGTTCAAGTGAAATGTGCTGCTCTTTGTGGAAACATGCGTTGCCCGCTGGGCTGGCTTTCTCAAAATGGTCCTACAGCAATGAAGCATGTCATCAAGTAAACAAAAAATGGTGGTAAGGCCGCTTATCACTAAGTACATCCGGTTGTGATGTGTAAGCATGAGGTACAGTGAGGGGAAAAAAGTATTTGATCCCCTGCTGATTATGTTAGTTTGTCCACTGACAAAGAAATGATCAGTCTATAATATTAATGGTAGGTTTATTTGAACAGTGAGAGACAGAATATCAACAAAAAAATCCAGAAGAACGCATGTCAAAAATGTTATGAATTGATTTGCATTTTAATGAGTGAAATAAGTATTTGACCCCTCTGCAAAACAGGACTTAGTACTTGGTGGCAAAACCCTTGTTGGCAATCACAGAGGTCAGACGTTTCTTGTAGTTGGCCACCAAGTTTGCACACATCTTGGGAGGGATTTTGTCCCACTCCTCTTTGCAGATCTTCTCCAAGTCATTAAGGTTTCGAGGCTGACGTTTGGCAACTCGAACCTTCAGCTCCCTCCACAGATTTTCTATTGGATTAAGGTCTGGAGACTGGCTAGGCCACTCCAGGACCTTAATGTGCTTCTTCTTGAGCCACTCCTTTGTTGCCTTGGCCGTGTGTTTTGGGTCATTGTCATGCTGGAATACCCATCCACGACCCATTTTCAATGCCATGGCTGAGGGAAGGAGGTTCTCACCCAAGATTTGACGGTACATGGCCCCATCCATCGTCCCTTTGATGCAGTGAAGTTGTCCCGTCCCCTTAGCAGAAACACCCCCAAAGCATAATGTTTCCACCTCCATGTTTGACGGTGGGGATGGTGTACTTGGTCATAGGCAGCATTCCTCCTCCAAACACGGCAAGTTGAGTTGATGCCAAAGAGCTCGATTTTGGTTTCATTTGACCACAACACTTTCACCCAGTCCTCCTCTGAATCATTCAGATGTTCATTGGCAAACTTCAGACGGGCCTGTACATGTGCTTTCTTGAGCAGGGGGACCTTGCGGGCGCTGCAGGATTTCAGTTCTTTTACAGCGTAGTGTGTTACCAATTGTTTTCCTGATGACTATGGTCCCAGCTTCCCTGAGATCATTGACAAGATCCTCCTGTGTAGTTCTGGGCTGATTTCCTCACCGTTCTCATGATCATTGCAACTCCACGAGGTGAGATCTTGCATGGAGCCCCGGACCGAGGGAGATTGCAGTGCTTTTGTGTTTCTTCCATTTGCGAATAATCGCACCAACTGTTGTCACCTTCTCACCAAGCTGCTTGGCGATGGTCTTGTAGCCCATTCCAGCCTTGTGTAGGTCTACATTCTTGGACAGCTCTTTGGTCTTGGCCATGATGGAGAGTTTGAAATCTGATTGATTGATTGCTTCTGTGGACAGGTGTATTTTATACAGGTAACAAGCTGATATTAGGAGCACACTAAAAGGAGTGCTCCTAATCTCAGCTCGTTACCTGTATAAAAGAAACCTGGGAGACAGAACTCCTTCTGATTGAGAGGGGTCAAATACTTATTTCACTCATTACAATGCAAATCACTAACGTTTTTTTACATGCGTTTTTCTGGAGTTGTTTGTTGTTATTCTGTCTCACTGTTCAAATAAACCTACCATTAAAATGATGGACTGATCATTACTTTGTCAGTGGGCAAACAAACAAAATCAGCAGGGGATCAAATACCTCTTTCCCCTCACTGTATAGTAGTGTTTTATGTTGGTGTCTGTGTACAACTGCTAAAGCTGAGCTTGCTTCTACTGTACAGAGAGCTGCATTTAACACACACCTACACAATGGCTTCCATTGCAATCTGAGCGGATACGGTAGGCCTTCATATGTTCCTCCTGATTTAAATCATTGAAGTGCAGCTCACCTGCTAATCACAAGAGCTGGTCTGGATCGCCTGCTGATTTTTAAAGCTCTCTGATCAGCTAAGAGGCCACTGTACTGGACCCTCCAGGTGGGCAGCCAAATATAACTAGAGCTTTCTCTGGGTCAAAGATCTTCTAAGACCATGTTGCTGGATTCATCCTCAGTCTGCCTGACTGGCAACCCTCCACAAGCACATCTCTATCTGTGATTTTATATTCATTAATTCCACATTTTTTCACCTGGGCTTTTGTAGTTTGATGGATAGCTGACCGCTCCAAACAGACACTTTCTAGATAAGGATTGAAAGAAAGGAGTATGTCAGACCTCCTAACCAATCCCCTGAGTCTGAGCCTGTCCCCTCAACAGAGGAGGAGTCCTCTGAGGTGGAGAGACTGCAAACTGTTGCGATTAGCGCACGTTTATACACAAGCTACGATGCGTTGCATCGGATGATTATTTTTTCAATGTGCCAATATGTTTTTTTTGTACATGCCCCTATTCCAACATTTCACAAACTTGGTCCTTGGGACCCCGAGGGGTGCACATTTTGGTTTTTGCCCTAAGCTTGATTTATTAGTTGATTTTTTTTGTTTTGTTTTATCAACTGTGTAGTGCTAGGCAAAACCCAAAATGTGCACCCCTATGGGTCCTGACGACAGAGTTTGGGAAACCCTGCCCTATTCAAATGAACCATAAATAGGGAGAGATTGATATCATGGTGTTTTTAGAAGTTCACCGTGATTCTGTGCCGTCTTTGTTGTAATTATTTAGTTTTCTCTACAATCGCAGGTGGAGCAGTCTAAGGTTCTGGTAAAGGAAGGAGGAGTTCAGCTTCTTCTCACCATCGTTGACACGCCAGGTTTCGGGGATGCTGTCGACAACAGTAACTGGTACGTCTGAATGGCTGGCCGGCTGATTAGCCTTCCCTATATCTTTATCTGAATGTGTATATTCTACATTAAATGCAGACACTCTTTTACCTGACATTGAGTAATGTATGTGCTCTGCTCTCCTATAGCTGGCAGCCAGTCATCGATCACATAGACAGTAAGTTTGAGGATTACCTCAACTCAGAGTCCCGGGTCAACAGACGGCAAATGCCCGACAACAGAGTGCACTGCTGCCTCTACTTCATCGCCCCCTCTGGACACGGGTAGGTACTGCAGCTGGAATAGTCTCCATTTTGAAAGACAACATTTGAAATTCAGTCGTGAATCACAGTTGAAATTGTCATGTCGCTTCTCAAAATGTGAATCATTCTTCAAAAACCCAGTATTTTCCATTTGAGATTGAGCGTGAAAGTATTCAGACCCCTTGACCTTTTCCACATTTTGTTACGTTACAGCCTTATTGTTTTTTTACTCATCAATCTACACACAATACTCCATAATGACAAAGCAAAAACAGTTTTTTTGAAATTTGTAAATGTATAAAAAAAAAAAACGGAAATATGACATTTACATAATTATTCAGACCCTTTACTCATTACTTTGTTGAAGCACCTTTGGCAGCGATTACAGCCTCGAGTCTTCTTGGGTATGACGCTACAAGCTTGGCACACCTGTATTTGGGAAGTTTCTCACATTCTTCTTTGCAGATCGTCTCAAGCTCTGTCAGGTTGGATGGGGAGCGCCACTGCACAGCTATTTTCAGGTCTCTCTAGAGATGTTTGATCGGGTTCAAGTCCAGGCTCTGGCTGGGCCACTCAAGGACATTGAGACTGATCCCGAAGCCTCTCCTGCGTTGTCTTGGCTGTGTGCTTAGGGTCATTGTCCTGTTGGAAGGTGAACCTTACCCCCAGTCTGAGGTCCTGAGTGCTCTGGAGCAGGTTTTCATCAAGGATTTCTCTGCACCGTTCATCCTTCCCTCTATCCTGACTAGTCTCCCAGTCCCTGCTGCTGAAAAACATTCCCACAGCATGATTCTGCCACCACCATGCTTCAGGGATGGTATTGGCCAGGTGATGAGCGGTGCCTGCTTTCCTCCAGATGTGACACTTTGCATTCAGGCCAAAGAGTTCCATCTTTCATCAGACCAGATAATCTTGTTTCTCATGGTCTGAGAGTCTTTAGATGCCTTTTGGCAAACTCCAAGCGGGCTGTCATGTGCCTTTTACTGAGGAGTGGCTTCCATCTGGCCACTCTACCATAAAGGCCTGATTGGTGGCATGCACTGTCATCTGTGGGACCTTATATAGACAGGTGTGGGCCTTTCCAAATCATGTCCAATCAATTTAATTTACCACAGGTGTAGACTCCAATCAAGTTGTAGAAACATCTCCAACATGTTCAATGGAAACAGGATGCACCTGAGCTCAATTTCGAGTCTCATAGCAAAGGGTCTGAATACTTATGTAAATAAGGTATTTATGTAAATAAGGTCAAACAATTTCTAAAAACCTGTTTTTGCTTTGTCATTATGGGGTATTGTCATTAACATATTCAATCATTTTTAGAATAAGGCTGTAACGTAACAAAATGTGTAAAAAGGGAAGGGATCTGAGTACTTTCCCGAATGCACTGTAATGTGTAGCTGAAGACTGTTTACATGTTGTTAGCTGGTCATCCACACTCCTGCCCCTGGTGTGGAGTCAAGCTGTCAATGTTAATTTAGACCTTGCTGTTCGCCCCACCCTCGACCCCTACTGGGACAGCATTTACGTAATCTGTCCTCTCCTGGGTTCACTTTGTTGGAGGCTCACAGTTTCTCCTCTCTGTATCTTGGCTCCAGTCCGTGCTCTCCTCTGCTCAACACACAGCTGTCCTTGCCATTACATTACATCCCTACACTGGGCTGCTCTGTGCTCCCCATAAACAAAGGGTCATTTGACGGGCCAGCGCTCTCTCCATTTGGATGTCAGTGCCCCTCACCGTCTTGGCCCAAAGTATCTCTATCTCTGACCTTGTTCTTCATGTGTCTGGCCTGCCTGGCTGGCTGGCAGCAGTCTGTGGTCATCCAAGAGGACTAGCACCGTATGGCTCCATTCATAGTTAACATCTGTCTCTTCCTCTGTGTCCCCACGGGACTCTCACAGCACATTACCAGCACATCTGGAACAATGGCAGAGAGCAAAGTGTCTATCATTCCTCAAAGTGTGATGATTCATTCTGCTATTTTGATCGAACTCTCTGAACGTGAAATGTAATCAAGCCACCGTCAATCAAGTCCGACCGGAGACTTGTACAAGCCCTTTAGCCTTTTCTTGTCTGCATGCCAGGATTCAATGTTGTTTAGATATCCCAGCATCTCCTTTCACAAACAGACTGGAGTCTGTAACTCTGCATGAAATACCAATGTGATGGCTGTTTAAATTAGAGCAGTTTTCATGCAGACAGAACAGAATAATCCTGTTCTGCCCAGTGGATTTACAGTGTGTTGTGGGCCGACCAGATGTGAGATTCATTCTGGACAGGAAATGCTGTTTTTTAGTCCCGAGGTTGGCCAAGCTGTGAAATCTGAGGGTTTTTTTTTTGTGTTTTTTTTTTTTCACTCTCCAGATTGAAGCCTCTTGATATAGAGTTCATGAAGCGGTTACATGAAAAAGTGAACATCATCCCCCTCATCGCCAAAGCGGACACAATGACTCCTGAGGAGTGCCAACAGTTTAAGAAACAGGTGTGTGTGTGTTTGTGTTTGTCGGCTCTGTGTACATACCGTGGCCTGTGTGTTTATGGTTTGTTTAAAAAAACACGTCTTTCTCTGAATGCAGAAGTCGACAGTGTGTGATTTAGTAGAGTATGCAAGCTATTGCTGTGGGAGAGAACACATGCAATAAATAAGTGATGCAGTTGTTGCACCGAGCGAGTGTGTGTGTGTGTGTGTGTGTGTGTGCTGAGCACAGTTTCCTCATCCTGTGTATTGACTGACCCATCAGCGTGAGTGAGTATTGATATTTGTGACTCGTTGGCCTAGATAGACACAACCAGAGGGGAGCAGGACTCACATTATTAACTATCACCTCTACAGTTGAAGTCGGAAGTTTACATACACTTAGGTTGAAGTAATTAAAACTCATTTTTCAACCACTCCACAGATTTCATGTTAACAAACTATAGTTTTGGCAAGTCGGTTAGGACATCTACTTTGTGCATGACGAAAGTAATTCGTCCAACAATTGTTTAGACAGATTATTTCACTTATAATTCACTATATCACAATTTCAGTGTGTCAAAAGTTTACATACACTAAGTTGACTGTGCCTTTAAACAGCTTGGAAAATTGATGACCTGGCTTTAGAAGCTTCTGATAGGCTAATTGACATCATTTTAGTCAATTGGAGGTGTGGATGTATTTCAAGGCCTACCTTTAAACTTAGTGCCTCTTTGCTCGACATCATGGGAAAATCAAAAGAAATCAGCCAAGACCTCAGATAAAAAAAAAAGTGTTGACCTCCACAACTCTGGTTCATCCTTGGGAGCAATTTCCAAACGCCTGAAGGTACCACGTTCATCTGTACAAACAATAGTACGCAAGTAGAAACACCATGGGACCACACAGTCGACATACCGCTTAGGAAGGAGACGTGTTGTCTCCTAGAGATGAACGTACTTTGGTGTGAAAAGTGCAAATCAATCCCAGAACAACAGCAACGGACCTTGTGAAGATGCTGGAGGAAATGGGTACAAAAGTATCTATATCGACATAACCTGAAAGGCCGCTCAGCAAGGAAGAAGCCACTGCTCCAAAACCACCATAAAAAGCCAGACTACGGTTTGCAACTGCACATGGGGACAAAGATCTTACTTTTTGGAGAAATGTCCTCTGGTCTGATGAAACAAAAGTATAACTGTTTGGCCATAATGACCATCGTTATGTTTGGAGGAAAAGGGGGAGGCTTGCAAGCCGAAGAACACCATCCCAACCTTGAAGCACTGGGGTGGCAGCATCATGTTGTGGGGATGCTTTGCTGCAAGAGGGACTGGTGCACTTCACAAACTAGATGGCATCATGAGGAAGGAAAATGATGTGGATATATTGAAGCAACATCTCAAGACATCAGTCAGGAAGTTAAAGCTTGGTCGCAAATGTGTCTTCCAAATGGACAATGACCCCAAGCAAAATGGCTTAAGGACAACAAAGTCAAGGTATTGGAGTGGCCATCACAAAGCCCTGTCTTCAATCCTATATAACATTTTGTGGGCAGAACTGAAAAAGTGTGTGAACAAGGAGGCCTAAAAACCTGACTCAGTTACACCAGTTCTGTCAGGAGGAATGGGCCAAAATTCACCCAACTTATTGTGGGAAACTTGTGGAAGGCTACCTGAAACGTTTGAACCAAATTGAAACAATTTAATGTTTGACCCACTGGGAATGTGATGAAAGAAATAAAAGCTTAAATAAATCATTCTCTCTACTATTATTCTGACATTTCACATTCATAAAATATAGTGGTGATCCTGACTGACCTAAGATAGGAAATTTGTACTAGGATTAAATGTCAGGAAATGTGAAAACTGAGTTTAAATGTATTTTGCTAAGGTGTATGTAAACTTCCAACTTCAACTGTATCTTTGTCTAATTTTTCATCTTTCTTTCTCTCTCCGCCAATTCCCCCGCTCTCACCTTTCCCTCTTCCTTCCCTCCCTTCCTCTCTTTATAGATCATGCGAGAAATCACAGAGCACAAAATCAAGATCTATGAGTTCCCAGAGACCAACGATGAGGAGGAGAACAAGATAGTCAAGAAGATCAAGGTTTAGATTTTCCCAGTGCGCGCACTCACACACTGCTTTTATTCTCCACGCAAGAGATGGAATTGAATAGAAAATAAAAAAAACTTAACATGACAAACCAAAAAACACTTCACGATCTTTATCCTGATCGTGATATGTCTTGTTTACAGCCCTGCTGAAGGGTTAACATAAATCTAACACTAGTGTTTTGGCTGAACTGGCCACACCAGCCCCAATATTGACAAGAGAAGAGACTGAGTGGTTAGTTGGCTACCATGGAGACTGAGTGGTTAGTTGCCTACCATGGAGACTGAGTGGTTAGTTGCCTACCATGGAGACTGAGTGGCTAGTTGGCTACCATGGAGACTGAGTGGTTAGTTGGCTACCATGGATACTGAGTGGTTAGTTGGCTACCATGGAGACTGAGTGGTTAGTTGGCTACCATGGATACTGAGTGGTTAGTTGGCTACCATGGAGACTGAGTGGTTAGTTGGCTACCATGGAGACTGAGTGGTTAGTTGGCTACCATGGATACTGAGTGGTTAGTTGGCTACCATGGAGACTGAGTGGTTAGTTGGCTACCATGGATACTGAGTGGTTAGTTGGCTACCATGGAGACTGAGTGGTTAGTTGGCTACCATGGAGACTGAGTGGTTAGTTGGCTACCATGGAGACTGAGTGGTTAGTTGGCTACCATAGGGCCATACGGAGCAGGGAGTTGTCTGCCATTGAAATCCTTGAAGTCCAAACTGTAAATAATGTATTTTATTAACTAACTAACTAGTGGTTAACTAGCTACCATAGAGCCATACAAAGTAGTTACAGTTGAAGTCATAAGTTTACATACACTTAGGTTGAAGTAATTAAAACTCTGTTAGAAATAAAGGCTGAGATAAATAATTATCTCTACTATTATTCTGACATTTCACATTCTTAAAATAAAGTGGTGATCCTAACTGATCTAAGACAGGGAATTTTTACTAGGATTTAATGTCAGGAATTGTGAAAAACTGAGTTTAAATGTATTTGGCTAAAATGTATGTAAACGTCCGACTGTAACTAGCTACCATAGGGCCTTTCAGGTAGAATTAGTATTGAATATTGATTAGGTCACACAATCACATGTCCTCTACTGATCCAGTACACTCTGCACTTGTCACACACAGGAGCAAACACACAAGCAAATACATGCAAACACACACACACACACACACACACACACACACACACAGCACTGTTCTCATCTGTAACTGCCATTAGAGCTGCTGTGATCTCAATACAGTACTTTATATACAATTATTTCCCCATCCAATTTAAACAGGGGAAACCTGGTGAATATACTTCACCGCAGCGAAGTTCACACACAAGCTGACTTCTGCAGACTGTGTGCATGTAGCCTTGTCTAACAGGTTTTAATGTATTTTTATTTTGTAACATTTGTCCCTCCCTCCTGCAGGATCGCTTACCCCTGGCTGTTGTTGGTAGCAATACCATCATCGTGGTCAACGAGAAGCGGGTGCGAGGGAGGCAGTACCCCTGGGGTGTAGCAGAAGGTGAGGAGTCATGGGTCAGAGGTCACAGTCAGGTACTGGCCTGGACACAGACACCAGTCTCTGGGTGTTATGCGATATTAGCACCAAGGTTGTCCTACACGTACTGTGTCTATGGGTTTAACTTTGAAAGGTTTATGTGTGGAAGTAATAGTCTATCTCACCCTAATATGGGGTCAATACATTATCCAGGCAAATGCACTCTGCTATAGTTTGTTTGTCTCTCTTTGTGTGTGTTGGGGGAAGTGCATCTGCAGGTCATGTTTGACTTAGAATTACAGTTCTGCTTATAAAGGTTAAACCTGCTCCGTGTCTCAATGTAAATGCTCACATATCTAGTCCCAGCTCACATAGTTAAATTTACCAAGTATTTACATTGCAAAAATAGTTTTTAAAAAAATGTACCACTATTCCTATACTAAACATTAGATTACTAGGACCAAGTTCAGTTCAGTAGCCTCCTGCCCAACAGTTGACATTTAGAGTGATGTTATGTTATCAACATCAGCTTGTACTGTTTTCTCTCTCCCTGTGTCTGTGTCTCTGTGTGTGTCTCTGTGTGTGTCTCTGTGTGTGTCTCTGTGTGTGTGTGTGTGTGTGTCTGTGTCTGTGTCTGTGTGGAGTGATAAAACTGATAATGCTGAGTTTTAGCAGACAGTTTTATCTACTGGTGACATAATGACCATGGAATGTTCTAAACACACATAGAACAGTACTTATGTCATATTGCATACAACGAACATGACATTTGTTAATGCCTTAAAAAATGACAAGCATTGAGATTATGACTGTTGCTATGTATCAACTAAGTGTAAATACTTAGTTCTACTTCCACTCAATAGAACAGGCCCTTTAGGTGTGTTTTTGAGCAGGCAGTCCTCTATGTGCTGTTCTACAGGAGATGTGTTCAGTTTCCCTTTGATGCTAGACACAGACAGACAGAATGACAGGAAGCTGCCAGAGTGCCTTAGCACGCATAAAGATTTTTCCACTACCTAGATGAATTGAGAGCACTGATTTGAATGAGGCCAGGTTCACCGTTTTAACACACGTTTTCTGCCTCTCTGCATCTTGTCTTGATGGGTTCAAATTGGATGTACATATCTTTTTTTTTTTATTGAATGTAACCGCCTGTTATGAATGGTGGTAAATTAGTCTACAGTCTACAGCACTGGTTTTAGTAGAGTAAACATGTTTATGAAGCTAGCTCTTCTGAACTTTAACCTCATGACCCCAGCAGTCATCACCCCAGAGCTCAGATCACGTACACACACACACACACACACACACACACACACACACACACACACACACACACACACACACACAGAACCCTCATGTCCCCTCTGCTTTTTATTTTTACCGCTGCATAAATAAAATGTAAAATCAGTTCTACCCTAAACTCTACCATTCAGATACAGCTCTTTATCTCTGTCTCTAACCAGATTACAAGTCATGATCTTTGATCTGTAATGATTTATGTGTGTGACTGTAGTTCTGGATAAAACAGATTTGTGTGCTCTCGACTGAATTAACTGTGCGGTTAGTTTTGGAATTTAAAAAATGTTTCTGGCACCATTTAAGTGTGTAAATATAGAGGGCGGGAGAGGGCAAGGCCAGCTATGTGATCCGCTCCCTGCACACAGCAGTCAGACAGAAACCTCAGAGGAACTAGTGTATGTGTGTGAGTATATGTGGTGTCTAGCACCACCCTGTGGCTGCTGACAGTATTACACACACCTCACCGTCTACTCCCCATAGCTCGGTAGGGGAAGATCTCAATTGCATACTCCTCGCGTCCTCTCTCCTCGTCACCTCCTCAGAATCCATTGGATGAGAGCTAGAAGTCCTTCTCCTCCAATGGATTTTGCGAGGAGTAAGTGATTAAGATCTTCCCCGGAGCTGTGCCTAGCTCTCTCTCTCTCTCTCTCTCTCTCTCCCCTGTGACTGCCACACCCCCGTGTGGCGACTGACTGTACTCTCTCGAACTCTCTCTCTATAGTGGAGAATGGAGAGCACTGCGACTTCACCGTCCTGAGGAACATGCTCATCAGGTACCGTTCTAACACACGCACACACTCCTCTGCATTATGGTCATGCTCCACTGAGTGTCCTGTTTTAAACGCTGCTTGAGCAGCAGCAGATGGCAGAGAGATTATGGTGCCAGTTTTCAGTGCCATGTTGTTTCTTACTGCTCTCTCTGACTGTTTGTCTTTTTAGTGTCTATTGTTTTTTACTGTAATGTGTGTATTGTTGTGGTTAATTTTAGTTTAAATAAAGATGTATTTGATTTGAGTGGTTCTTGTTCCAGAACCCACATGCATTTTAAATCAAGTTTAATTTGATTTGATCCAGAACCCACATGCAGGACCTGAAGGACGTGACCAACAACGTCCACTATGAGAACTACCGCAGCAGGAAGCTAGCAGCCGTCACATACAACGGAGCGGACAACAACAAGAACAAGGGACCAATGACCAAGTGAGTACTAACCAACAGTCGACCCAATGTTTTTGTATGTGGTGCTGTTTTCCATTTCTCTCCGTTCCAGGTCTTCTGTAACAGCGTGGATCAAGGGAAGGAGACGAGGCCCTGCAATAATATAATTCACTCCTCTGATCACAGGGACTAACACAGTCACCCACACACAGCCCAGCATCTGGGCTGGATCTAACACAGTCTCATAACCCTGTCCCACTGCTAATTCACAGCCAAGTACAGAGAACCTTACTAAAATGATGCACCGTAATATCACAGTAACCACCAGCATTCATTAGCTAGCTAATTGCTCTCTAACACATGATCATCATAATATCAGCATGCTAAGTGTGTGTATATTTGTTTTTGTTTTTTTAGATTTGACACAAATGAAGGCATGTAAGTGTCATTTAAGTTCTTCCAGAACCCCTTATGTTAGTTTCTACTGTCCCCCCCTCTGTTTTATCCTCTGCCTCGAACAGATAGCTGTGTTGTATAAAGATGCTGGTCTTTATTTTAAGCTAGAGGTTCCTACCAGGTCACGAAATGGATGATATCATTCTACGGCACTCTAGCAAACTGCCCAGAAGTCTTCAATGAATACTTGTTGATAGAATAGTTTCCGAAAGTCTTCCTGGAACATTGTATTTGTTGTCCTGTGATTAGGCTCTTGCTTTCTTTGTGTCACTCAGCATCCGTACCAGTAGAGCTTGTTGGTGACTTGGCGTTCACTAACTCAGCAACGCAATGGCAACGCTTGGCTTTACTAACACAGACAGAAATGGCTATTGAATCGCTAGGGGTCTTCCACATCCAGGGCCTTCCTCTCCCCTGCGTCTCATCCTCTTCCAGGCATAAGTGAATGCAAGAGAGATCAGTAATTTCCCACCCTGGCCCAAAGTCCCGAGTTTGACTACTCTGGGCTAGGGCTGGGGTGCAAGGCTTTAGACTGATGGATGTTGTGTGTCCACGTGCCTCAACCCTACAGGAGTCCCCTGGCCCAGATGGAGGAGGAGAGGAGGGAGCACGTGGCCAAGATGAAGAAGATGGAGATGGAAATGGAACAGGTGTTTGAGATGAAGGTCAAGGAGAAGATCCAGAAGCTCAAAGACTCTGAGCAAGAGGTACTGGAACCTAACAGAACATCTTCACACCACTCACACAAATCACTGAAATACTCTTATTTTGTGTGCCCCTTGTTAATTAGTTCATTTTCCAAAGAGCAATCTCACTAAAGACCATTTTGAATGGTTAAATTCTAATTTAATTTATCAACATAGAAAAGTGAATAGGCCTTATCTTACCTTACTACTACAAAATGCATCATTAGTAATTCAACATGTGTACAGTCCATAGAGGGCTTGAGCTGTAAATCAGAGGCAGACACGAAGCCCATCACTGCAGCTCAGAATGGCTTCCAGTTTCTCAGAGAAGAGCCACTGCTGGTCACTCCTCCAACTCCAAAGCCTCTACTCTCGTGCTGTACGATTCTGTCCAGGGTCTATCTCACTGTCGCTCTGTAAAAGAGCAACGTACTCTTCACCTGCGTGTACCAGTCAACCAGATGGTTCTGCTCCTGCTCAGACGGGTGCTGGCTGTGTTCAAGGAGCATGGCCAAGTGTCTGACCTGGGACGTCCAGTACTGCTCACACTGCCAGAGACCCGGGCTGTCCCCAACCTCTGCTATACATGAAGTCACTCTTTTTTTTTTTTTTTTTAAATGGAACAAGTTTAGGTAGGAGAAACAAGTCACGCGTCTAGTCTTGTGGCGTTGCCACCAATCTAAGTTCCAAATGAACGTTGGCGCCTTAAAACCAAATATTCTAAAATCAAAACATTCCACTGAAGCTGCTCCTTTTTATAATATCATCATATTCAAATGTTAATGTATTCTTATGATTTAGAATCACCAATGGAATGGCAGAATGCTTTCAAATCATCACCAAGTCTGAGTCTTAGCAGCAGACATGATGAAATGTTTTAATATGGTCATAGCTGTGATTACATCATACTCAGTCACACACATACTGTATATGCACATGCGCGCGCGTGCACACACACACACACACACACACACACACAATAATATAACATACACACTAGACTCGAGCCATGCAAATGGTGCAAACTGTCCTGTGTCCTGTCTGCAGCTCCAGCGGCGCCACGAGCAGATGAAGAAGAACCTGGAGGCCCAGCACAAGGAGCTGGAGGAGAAGAGACGCCAGATGGAGGATGAGAAGAACAGCTGGGAGGCACAGCAGAGGATGCTGGAGCAACAGAAACTAGACGCCTCCAGGTACAACACACTACTACAGCGCACTACTACAGCGTACTACTACACCCCTCACACTACTACAGCGTACTACTACAGCGTACTACTACACCCCTCACACTACTACAGCGTACTACTACAGCGTACTACTACACCCCTCACACTACTACAGCGTACTACTACACCCCTCACACTACTACAGCGTACTACTACAGCGTACTACTACAGCGTACTACTACACCCCTCACACTACTACAGCGTACTACTACACCCCTCACACTACTACAGCGTACTACTACAGCGTACTACTACAGCGTACTACTACACCCCTCACACTACTACAGCGTACTACTACACCCCTCACACTACTACAGCGTACTACTACAGCGTACTACTACACCCCTCACACTACTACAGCGTACTACTACACCCCTCACACTACTACAGCACACTACTACAGCGTACTACTACAGCGTACTACTACAGCGTACTACTACACCCCTCGTACTACTACAGCGTACTACTACAGCGTACTACTACACCCCTCACACTACTACAGCACACTACTACACCCCTCACACTACTACAGCGTACTACTACAGCGTACTACTACACCCCTCACACTACTACAGCACACTACTACAGCACACTACTACAGCGCACTACTACAGCGTACTACTACACCCCTCACACTACTACAGCACACTACTACAGCGCACTACTACAGCGTACTACTACACCCCTCACACTACTACAGCGCACTACTACAGCGTACTACTACACCCCTCACACTACTACAGCGTACTACTACAGCGTACTACTACAGCGTACTACTACAGCGCACTACTACAGCGCACTACTACAGCGTACTACTACAGCGTACTACTACAGCGTACTACTACAGCGTACTACTACACCCCTCACACTACTACAGCGTACTACTACACCCCTCACACTACTACAGCGTACTACTACACCCCTCACACTACTACAGCGTACTACTACACCCCTCACACTACTACAGCACACTACTACAGCGTACTACTACAGCGTACTACTACAGCGTACTACTACAGCGCACTACTACAGCACAGTATTACATGGAGCCAACCAGGTACAACACACTACTACAACACATACATTTCTATAGAACAGTATTACATGGAGTCAACCATGAACAATTATTCAATATCACACACTGTAGACACAGCTCTTTATGAAGAGCTCTGCCTCTTAATCAATCTCTCTCTCTCCTACAGGACCCTGGAAAAGAACAAAAAGAAGAAGATATTTTAACGTGTAACAATGTGCCTGTCCACCAACAACCTGTTACTGTGTGTGTGAAGGAGCAGCATGGTCTGTCTGGGAATGTGCCTGTCCGCCAACAACCTGTTACTGTGTGTGTGTGAAGGAGCAGCATGGTCTGTCTGGGGGAAGTTGGTTCTAACTGGGGATGAGATGATCCTCCATTAGACTCACTTTTAGACAGGCTCAGTCCTGGAACATGCTCCATCACTATACTTTTTCTACTCCTCAAAGACTTCTTATTCTTCCTGAAGTGGGCACGTTAGGTGGTTGTACAATCATGTTTTGTGGTTCACAGTTCAAGCACACACAGTCGCGCACACACACAGTCGCACACACAGAAAAACAAAACACACACAAGTATCAGTTCTTTCATGATTTCAGAGAGGATTTTATTTTATTTTTAAACCCCAGAATGCCACAAGACTGTTCTTTCACTTTCTTTTTCTCTTTCTAGATGACCTTGGAGACTGCACTGCTATGTTGTAGTGTTCTATTTAACGCCAAAATGACCGAACTGAGTAGGAAGCTACTCACCTCAAGCTACACACCTCAGGCGTTTGTTTTATAACAATTTTTGTTTTTCAGTTATTTAGTAGTCACATTTATTTTTTATTTGTTTACCCTCATCCCAAAATTATATGCTCTTCCATCTCTTGTAATTTAAATTATCTAGCCATGGACCCCATTGTATAACTTCAGTCATGTTAGAACGTTTCATTTATTATTATTTTGTCTGTTTTACATTTTTTGATTCTATATTATATTGGCCCTGCTACAGTAATCGTTTGTTCATTATTCGTTTCATATTTGTTTGCAGGCGTTTCTATTTTGGTCTTGGAGGTCTACTGTGCATATTGGATTTCACTCCAGCTGACACAGTAGGCCCCCTTGACCACGGCTAGGAAGCCCTGTTTTAGAAGACTGTGGGGAGGAATGTTTGGTTGTTGACTCAACCCGTTAACACAACCCTATTGTTGTTTACTTACAATGACTAAATAAAGAAGTCTATATTGACTGTAAATAAACAACTATGGGGTTCCCTTCCCTTACATCACATGTAACTTTATTCATGTACTGCATCTCTGTATTTTCTATGTGTTTTTTGTTTTTATAGTCACATAATAAACTTGTGATGATACAACCCAGTGTGGTTTTATTGAAATCAGTGTTTTTTTTGTTGAAGGTTTTTGTTAAGATGGAAGGGAATTACTGGGGGGAAGGGGGGTTAAATAAAACCTCCTTGCCAGTTGGGGAACCCTGCCACACAGTCATAGGTCAGGAGTATCAAAGCTATGATTGATCAGTCTTGGCACACACTTTCTCTCTGTGCCCTTGAACATTCTGCTCTTTAGAGCTGATTTACATGATCATCTCCTCATGGTGTGATCATCTCATCCAAACCTGAATTCTGCTGAGTAGAGAAATGCACTCAGATTCTGCTCGAGTCCATTGGGGAGATTGCTGGTTATCTTTGATGCCTTTTACACACATCAGGTGAAAGAGACTAAAGGTAAAAGTAGGCGAACAGGAATTCCTTGGTCAAGGAAATATAGTGCTTAGCACAAATACAAATAGGCCTACAAGCTGAAATAAATTGACTTGGACTTTTTCCTCATTGTCCAAATTCCTAGAGCCCTGTAGACTTAACTTTTTTCTTTCCGTGTTATTCAAACAAAAAGGGTCCCTTTGGACTCCCCACTGCTGTGTGGAACCGACACACACACTGCCCCAGCCACTCTAGAATCACGCCACAGCCACTCTGTCAGCTGGCTATGTTTGCCCACCTTTCTACTTGCTGATTGGTCAAGGGTTTTACCTGGCCATCCAGGTGATTGGTGCCTTGACCAATCTGAACAGACCAGTCTAAAGGTCCAATGTTTCAGCCCACACAGCGTGGTATTGACTGACCATTCGTGGAGACTGATGTAGGCCATGCATTGGACTGCCAGCAAAGAAAAAGTTAAACTGATGCCCCAGACGATTGTAACACTGTTCTGCAAAACATATTCTGTTGTATATTTGCTGTTACTTGCTGACTGAACAATGTAACAACTTTTGTTCATATCTAACTAAATATTATCTTGGGCATCTGAATAAGCTTCGGAACTATCCAGTTAGGATGGTTTTGAGACAAAACAATTGGTAAGATTTTACATCACACCCAGCATCGTAACATGTTTTGACATGGTCATAATATACAGTGGGGAGAACAAGTATTTGATACACTGCCAATTTTGCAGGTTTTCCTACTTACAAAGCATGTAGAGGTCTGTCATTTTTATCATAATGTGAATCACTTCAACTGTGAGAAACGGAATCTAAAACAAAAATCCATAAAATCACAATGTATGATTTTTAAATAATTAATTTGCATTTTATTGCATGACATAAGTATTTGATCACCTACCAACCAGTAAGAATTCCGGCTCTCACAGACCTGTTAGTTTTTCTTTAAGAAGCCCTTCTGTTCTCCACTCATTACCTGTATTAACTGCACCTGTTTGATCTCGTTACCTGTATAAAAGACACCTGTCCACACACTCAATCAAACAGACTCCAACCTCTCCACAATGGCCAAGACCAGAGAGCTGTGTAAGGACATCAGGGATAAAATTGTAGACCTGCACAAGGCTGGGATGGGCTACAGGACAATAGGCAAGCAGCTTGGTGAGAAGGCAACAACTGTTGGCGCAATTATTAGAAAATGGAAGAAGTTCAAGATGACGGTCAATCTCCCTCGGTCTGGGGCACCATGCAAGATCTCACCTTGTGGGGCATCAATGATCATGAGGAAGGTGAGGGATCAGCCCAGAACTACACGGCAGGACCTGGTCAATGACCTGAAGAGAGCTGGGACCACAGTCTCAAAGAAAACCATTAGTAACACACTATGCCGTCATGGATTAAAATCCTGAAGCGCACGCAAGGTCTCCCTGCTCAAGCCAGCGCATGTCCAGGCCCGTCTGAAGTTTGCCAATGACCATCTGGATGATCCAGAGGAGGAATGGGAGAAGGTCATGTGGTCTGAGGAGACAAAAATATAGCTTTTTGGTCTAAACTCCACTCGCCGTGTTTGGAGGAAGAAGAAGGATGAACACCATCCCAACCGTGAAGCATGGAGGTGGAAACATCATTCTTTGGGGATTCTTTTCTGCAAAGGGGACAGGACGACTGCACCGTATTGAGGGGAGGATGGATGGGACCTTCCCTCAGTAAGAGCATTGAAGATGGGTCGTGGCTGGGTCTTCCAGCATGACAACGACCCGAAACACACAGCCAGGGCAACTAAGGAGTGGCTCCGTAAGAAGCATCTCAAGGTTCCTGGAGTGGCCTAGCCAGTCTCCAGACCTGAACCCAATAGAAAATCTTTGGAGGGAGCTGAAAGTCCGTATTGCCCAGCGACAGCCCCGAAACCTGAAGGATCTGTATTGCAAACAAAGGTTTCTGTACCAAATATTAAGTTCTGCTTTTCTGATGTATCAAATACTTATGTCATGCAATAAAATGCAAATTAATTACTTAAAAATCAAACAATGTGATTTTCTGGATTTTTGTTTTAGATTCCGTCACTCACAGTTGAAGAGTACCTATGATAAAAATTACAGACTTCTACATGCTTTGTAAGTGGGAAAACCTGCAAAATCGGCAGTGTATCAAATACTTGTTGATATGGAGAGGTTGGAGTCTGTTTGATTGAGTGTGTGGACAGGTGTCTTTTATACAGGTAACGAGTTCAAACAGGTGCAGTTAATACAGGTAATGAGTGGAGAACAGGAGGGCTTCTTAAAGAAAAACTAACAGGTCTGTGAGAGCCGGAATTCTTACTGGTTGGTAGGTGATCAAATACTTATGTCATCCAATAAAATGCAAATTAATTATTTAAAAATCATACAATGTGATTTTCTGAATTTTTGTTTTAGATTATGTCTCTCATAGTTGAAGAGTACCTATGATAACAATTACAGACCTCTACATGCTTTGTAAGTAGGAAAACCTGCAAAATTGGCAGTGTATCAAATACTTGTTCTCCCCACTGTATGCTGCCGATGATCTATCAACACATTGACTGTAGCATTCGCGCGCCTAAAACTCTCGACCATTGCTATTCAAACTTTTGGAATGCTTACAAAGCTCTCCCCCGACATCCATTCGGCCAATCCGACCACGACACCACCTTGCTCCTCCCTTCCTATAGGCAGAAACTCAAACAGGAAGTACCAGTACTAAGGCCTGTTCAACGCTGGTCTGACCAATTGGAATCCACGCTTCAGGATTGTTTTGATCACGTGGACTGGGATATGTTCAGGGTAGCTTGCGAAAATAATCTAGACGCATACACGGATACGGTGACTGAGTTTATAAGGAAGTGTTTAGGAGATGTAGTACCCAATGTGACTCTTAAAACCTATCCTAACCAGAAACCGTGGATAGATGGTAGCATTCGCGCAAAACTGAACGCGCGAACCACCGCATTTAACCATGGCAAGGCGACTTTGAATATGGAAGAATACAAACAGTGTAGTTATTCACAATCAAGCAAGCTAAACGTCAGTATAGAGACAAAGTGGAGTTGCAATTCAATGGCTCATACATGAGACGTATGTGGCAGGGACTACAGACAATCACGGATTATAAAAGGAAAACCAACCAAGTTGCCAAGACCGACGTTTTGCTTCCGCACAGGCTAAACACCATCTTTTCCCGCTTTGAGGATAAAACAGTGACTGGGGCTCTACTTCCCCGTGGCCGACTTGAGTAAAACATTTAAATGTGTTAACCCTCGCAAGGCTGCCGGCCCAGACGGCATCCCTAGCCCCGTCCTCAGAGAATGCGCTGACCAGCTGGCTGGTGTGTTTACAGGCATATTCAATCTCTCCCTATCCCAGTCTGCTGTCCCCACATGCTTCAAGATGTCCACCATGTATGTTCCTGTACCCAAAAAGGCAAAGGTAACTGAACTAAATGACTATCGCCCCGTAGCACTCACCTCTGTCCATCATGAAGTGCTTTGAGAGACTAGTCAAGGATCATATCACCTCTACCTTACCTGCCACCCTAGACCCACTTAAATTTGCTTACCACCCCAATAGATCCACAGATGATGCAATCGCCATCATTCTGCACACTGCCCAATCCCATCTGGACAAGAGGAACACCTATGTAAGAATGCTGTTTATTGACTATAGCTCAGCATTCAACACCATAGTACCCTCCAAGCTCATCATTAAGCTCAAGGCCCTGGGTCTGAACCCCGCCCTGTGCAACTGGGTCCTGGACTTCCTGACAGGCCGCCCCCAGGTGGTGAAGGTAGGAAACAACACCTCCACTTCGCTGATCCTCAACACTGGGCCCCACAAGGGTGCGTGCTCAGCCTCCTGTACTCCCTGTTCCCCCATGACTGCGTGGCCAAGCATGCCCCCAACTCAATCATCAAGTTTGAAAACGACACAACAGTAGTAGGCTTGATTACCAACGATGACGAGACAGCCTACAGGGAGGAGGTGAGGACTCTGTGAGTGTGGTGCCAGGGAAACAATCTCTCACTCAACGTCAACAAAACAAAGGAACTGATCGTGGACTTCAGGAAACAGCAGAAGGTGCACCCCCCCTATCCACATCGACGGGACCGCAGTGGAGAAGTTAGAAAGCTTCAAGTTCCTTGGCGTACACATCACTGACAAACTGAAATTAACCACCCACACAGAGTGTGGTGAAGAAGGCGCAACAGTGCCTCTTCAACCTCAGGAGGCGATAGAAATTTGTCTTGGCACCTAAAAGGGTTCTATGTCACAGGAAGGCCACCCGAGCCACTGCCTGTTCACCCCACTATCATCCAGAAGCGAGGTCAGTACAGGTGCATAAAAGCTGGGACAGAGAGACAGCTTCTATCTCAAGGCCATCAGACAGTTAAACAGCCATCAGTAGCACATTAGAATCTGCTGCCTATAGGCATAGACTAGAAATCACTGGACACTTTAAGAAATGGAACACTAGTCACTTTAATAATGTTTACATATCTGGCATTACTCATCTCATATGTATATACTGTATTCAATACTATTCTACTGTATCTTACTCCATGCCGCTCGCCCATATGTGTATATAGTCCTAATTCGAAGTACTTTTTAGATATTACTAGAAGCACAAGCATTTCGCTACACCTGCATGAACATCTGCTAAACACTTGTATGTGACCAATAAATTTTGATTTGATTTAATTTGACAAGTAGGCTACGATGTAATGGAATGTTTTACCTTGTGTGGTAGGTTTTGTGTGTTTTGACAATCTTATGTAGATGTCATAACCAGCCATAAAATAACGCAATATACATACTGTATATGTCACAACAGCTCTAAATATGTGTCATGACAGTGTTATGACCATATTATGACAAATTATGTCAGCTATTATAACACAGTGCAGTAATATCTAACAAGTACTATGAATTAGGACTATATACATATATGGACACTACTTGACTCTGGGTGCCAAGTAAAGGTTTCCAAAAGAGATGATAGTGATAGAGGAATTGACTGATCGTAATAGTTAAGCAGTAAAAGCCTGCCAATAGATATTGGGTCCAATGTGGATCGGCACCCTTTGACACAGAAAGCTGTGTTGGCATTGGTGTCTGTCTATTGACCACATCATCCCAGCCAAGTCAAACTGGACAAGGGTCAAGGTTCATGTCTTTCTGGCCCTGTGCTCAGTCAGTACGCCTGGAGCCATGCAGTCCAGAATGAACATCCCTACAAACCAGGTGTTAATCATTTATATTGAACTGAAAATAATTGCCAATTAATCCACTCAAAGTAATTGCATCACACATATACTGTATTGACCTGCTAGGGAGCAATGAAGAAACTGAAAAAAATATCTTCCTCAGCTTTTCTATCATCTCTGTGTATTGTCACCTTGAGGCCTGCCTCAGTTGTGGGCTTTCTCTAGCCACTGTAGGTATAAGGATCCCTGACTATTTACAGTGCCCTATTACCTGTATGCCTCAGTGGAGTGGTTAATAATGCTAAATCACTGGCATCAGCAGTCTCTTGCTGCCCAGTCCATGGGAAACTGGATCCAATCTTTGATCTTTGTTACATAACACTGTACGATACTCCGATCTCCCTCGCTGTCCACACCGCTCTGTGCCTTTTTGTAGTCTCTCACCCCTGAGACCTCCTTCCTGCAAAATACTGTTCCATAGCTGGTGAAACACCAGGGCTCTTGCTAAATGCAGTCCCCTGACTTGGCTTGCACGGTCTGTTCTGCTTAATAGCTCGTTTTGACAATGGCCTCCTTTGGTTTTTTGGAGCTCTGTGTGTGTGTTGTGTGCTGGAGTGTGTCCAAGCAGACAGACAACAGAGGGAGAAGAATTACCACTGCGGCTGTCAACAAGTTTAGGCTCCTTTCTCTGTGTTCCCATGGCTTGGACAAGGCAACACATAAACACACACACACACACACACACACACACATTTGCGAGGGGGGATGCTGTGGGATTATTTAAGATACTCTTTGAAGAGGTAGGTTCTTGGATGTTTTCGGAAGATGGGCAGGGACTCTGCTCTCCTAGCTTCAGGGGGAAGCTGGTTCCACCATTCGGGTGCCAGGACAGAGAAGAGCTTGGACTAGGCTGAGCGGGAGCTGCTCTCCTGTAGAGGTGGGAGGGCCAAGAGACCAGAGGAGGCTGGGGTTGGGGTGTAGGGTTTGAGCATAGCCTGAAGGTAGGGAGGGGCAGTTCCTCTTGCTGCTCCCTATGGATGCGAGTGTCGATTGGCCAGTGGAGTATGCAGGGGAGCGGGGTGACATGGGAGAACTTGGGAAGGTTGAACACCAGGTGGACTGCTTCGTTCTGGATAAGTTGCAGGGGTTTGATGGCACAAGCGGGGAGCCCAGCCAACACACACAGTGTACTCACTTAGTGTGCCACACTCATTTCTCTCTCTCGTTGTGCCATAATTGTCTGTGTGCATCTCTGACTGCGTTTACACAAGCATCCCAATTCTGATATATTTTTCACTAATTGGTCTTTTGAACAATCAGATCAGCTCTGAAAAAGATCTGTTGTGATTGGTCAAAAGATCAGAATTGTGCTGCCTGTGTGTACATTCTTAGAGAAAAGGGTTCCAAAAGGGTTCTTTGGCTGTCTCCATAGGATAACCCTTTTTGGTTCCAGGTAGAACATTTTTGGGTTCCATCTTGAACCCTCTGTGAAAAGGTTCTGCATGGGACCAAAAAGGTTCTGTGTGTGGTGCTTTGTTGCTTTAGGCACATCAGTCTGTGGTTTTGTTCACAAATAAAAGGAACGTTGGTATACTACTGCTCAGCGCCGCGGGTCCAATCTATAAACCATGACATACCTAGAACCAAAAAGGTTTCTCCAAAGGCTTCTTCCATGGGGACAGACCCTTTTAGGTTCTAGATGCCTGTATCCAAAGCCATTTACAGTTGGTGAGTGCATAGTATATGATCCCAGTGGGAATTGAACCCACTAGCACCAGTCTTGCCAACTGAGACACACTTGGAAATATGTGTCTATGTCCACATGGGCAAGTTAGTTTTAGTGTTGATATGATCAGAGTTATTGAAAGAAGTTGTATAGGGTTTAAGAAGACAAGATGTTGGTTGTCCTCTGGTCACACTCCAGCTCCATGCCCTGTAGACCAACCTTGACCTCTCTCTGCAGGTCAAGCTGGGCCAGGAGCCTTGGCTGCCACAACTAGATGATTGGTAAGTCAATATTGTCTAAGAAGTGGCATGGAACAGAGCATAGGGTTATTGGCAGAGGAAGACGATACCTCGATATCTGTCTGTTCATCACTTATGATATCTAAATCTCAGCTATTTTTGGCTGTGTTCACTTTGTTTGTTTTGGATTATGCAAAATTATAAAACTGTTTTTGTACATCTTGTTTTGTGTTTTTTTTTAATCATCTGTAGACACTGGGCTCCCGAGTGGCACAGCGGTCTAAGACACTGCATCTCAGTGCTAGAGGCGTCACTGCAGACCCTGGTTCGATACTGGGCTGTATCACAACCGACCGTGATCGGGAGTCCCAAAGGGCAGTGCACAATTGGCCAAGCATCGTCTGGTTTTGGTTAGGCCGTCATTGTAAATAAAAATTTGTTCTTAACTTAACTTAATAAGACATCATACAGATGTATTACTTGTTGGCGTTTTCTCAGTGATTCTGACCTTGGTATTGCGTAATAAGAGCAGGGTTGAAGTGAACGTGGAAGTGTTCTGACTTTGAGGAATGTCATGAAACAATCTGATGCTATATATGTGAACACTGCATGCAGTGCTGGTGGGGGTACTGTACTGGTGTAGGCTGCATGGCGATCAGATAGCTTCCTGTCTACAGCTTCCTGGTTTATGCCAGGGAGATTCATGGGCAGGGGTGGCCTAGGTTTGCTGAATTAGGTGTACTTAGTGCAGGGCTAGAGCAAAAGCCTGCATACACAGTTCCAAAAGGGAAGTCCACTGCTTTGTTATGCTGAACCCTCACTGCATAACATCCAGATTGTTTTTAATTAAGACTCCTAACAAAATAATACAATAAAGTGTTGTACAGCTCTGTTACGTATGTAGTTCAGAAAGCATTATACAATTCAATAGCTTATCGATCACCAACTTTATGTCGCTAGAGATGAAATCCAACACAATATAATTTTGGCTCATCTAAAATGCAAATGAGATGCTAATCAAATCAGAAGAGAAATAAAAAAAACTGTAATGTAGACATTACTTAGTCTGGCTGTACATTGAAATTGAATGGAGAGGGACAAAACAGGGCCTAGCTAATTTGTTTCCATTTTAGAGAGAGAGAGAGAGAGCCTGGTGGCTGTGGGCTATATGAAGCTTTGAAATACCAATGTATACTATATCCCTGCTTGCACAGTGCACGCATATCTGTGTATTTATTTTACTGAAAATAAATTAAGTGTTGTAACACTATTTGAAATGCAAAACTGAGAACACGTTAGGGGCTTCTGTGACTATGAACAACATGGAGACACGTTTGAGTATTATTTGTGGCTGTGTGTAAAAAGTAATGTCACACATATTGTACTGAACAAAAATATGAACGCAACATGCAACAATATCTAAGATTTTTCTGAGTTACAGTTCCTATATGGAAATCAGTCAATTGAAATAAATTCAGTCTATGGATTTCACATGACTGGGCAGGGGTGCAGCCATTGGTGGACCTGGGAGGGTATAGGCCCACCGACTTGGGAGCCAGGCCCACCCAATGGGGAGCCAGGCCCAGCCAATCAGAATAAGTTTTTCCACACAAAAGGGCTTTATTACAGAGAAATACTCCTCAGCACCCAACCCCACCTCCCCTCCCCTCCCCTCAGACGATCACTCAGGTGAAGAAGCCAGATGTGGAGGTCCTGGGCTGGCATGGTTACACGTGCTCTGCAGTTGTGAGGCCGATTGGGCGTACTGCCAAAATATCAAAAACAACGTTGGGTTTGGCTTATGTTAGATAAATGAACATTGAATTCTCTGACAACAGCTCTGGTGGACATTCCTGCAGTCAACATGCCAATTGCACACTCCCTCAAAACTTGAGACATCTGTGGCATTGTGTAGTGTGACAAAACAGCACATTTTAGAGTGGCCTTTTATTGTCACCAGCACAAGGTGCACCTGTATAATGATCATGCGTCTTGATATGCCACACCAGTCAGGTGGATTATCTTGACAAAGGCTAAAATGCTCACTAACAGGGATGTAAATAAAATTGTGCACAAAATTTGAGAGAAATACGTTTTTTGTGCATATGGAACATTTCTGGGATCTTTTATTTCAGCTCATGAAACATGGGACCAACACTTTACACGTTGCATTTACATTTTTGTTCAGTGTATTTTATGTTATAGTCATATCCATTGCATCTTATATCTCAATTTTATTTTTAATAATCGCTTCTTTCATAGAAGAGAAAAGAGGATGAGGTGAAAAAAAATATGATGGAATCTCATTTCATTAAAAAACGCACGTTGTATGTAGGCTGCCTACTTAATCGAAATAAATCCTGTGTAACCACCTGTGTAAACTTCTGACCCGCTTCAGAGGTGTCAAACAGAGACCAAAAGATTAGGAGATTTAATAGAAAATCTAATTTTAGGGTTTTGATGTGGATTAAGTGTTTTATAACCCGTTGATTAAGTAATATTCCTTATAACACATACAATGGATTATACCTCTCCACGGTTGATTAATCCTTTTGTAAAGGAATTTTCTTTATGCAAGTGAATGTAGCCTAGACTAAACTATTAGGTCACATTTTACAAGTGATAGCCTGTATTGACAGCTCTTCTCTCTTTAGATTGTAACCATTTAAATGTAAGCATGTGTTCTAACGTACACTGCATCAGAAGTCATTTTTCAAGGACAGAGTAGAACGTGTGGACAGAATAAACGGATTCGTCAGTCAGGTTAGAGCCACGCCCCCCCCACCCCCCACCACGCCCCCCCAGCTGGCGTTTAATGCGAACACAGCATCAGCACGCCACCGGACAGTTCCTCTAGGCAAGCTGACCGGTTAATATACCTGACTATTCACCAAGGAAATAACACCAGTAGGCTTCATGACAAAAATGAAGTGAGAGACAACTAAACAGCTAAGGATTTGGACCTGCGAGGGGAACCGTTTCGAACTGCTGTTTTGTGCGTAAACCTTTCTTGTGCGTATTTTCTATCTATTTTAATCCAGAAAAACTAACGATTAAACACACTACGGCTCATATGTCTGTAAATAAGTAAAATCTCACGTCTACAACTGTCTTGCATGCAGGGCATGTATCTGAGCAGGAGTCGATCAATCACACTGTAGGCTACTTTTCCACGTTGCGCGCCTGCTACTGTGGTGCGGCTGCCTTCGCCGAACTGCCCGGTCTGGACTGTTAGAAGCCACGGTGAATTGCACTGCCAACTGAGCCGAAACCATGGGTGGGAATTTGGGGTGCCACCGCTCGATACCCAAAGACCCGACGGATTTCAGCAACGGCAAGCGCAAGTTTAGCGCCGCGTGCAACTTCAGCCACATCCTAGTGAACCAGGAGCGGTTGAATATCAACACGGCCACCGAGGAGGAACTGATGACTCTACCCGGAGTAAACCGCATGGTAGCGCAGAATATCGTGCAGTATCGGGACTGCATTGCGGGGTTTAAAAAGGTAGAGGACTTGGCTCTAGTGAGCGGAATTGGTGCCGGCAAACTGGAGATCATCAGACTGGAAATATGCGTCTCGAGCAGGACGAGTTCGTCCCAACACTCGCCGTCGTCTCTGCGTAAAGACTTCGAACCGCACCTGTCATGCACAGGTATGAACATTAACACCGCCACACCGGCGCAGCTTATGAGCATCCGTGGCATTACGGATAAAATAGCGAAGAACATAGTAGAATACAGGATAGAAAACGGTCCTTTTAAAAGCATCGAAGACTTGGTGAGGGTCAATCACATAAACTCGTCTCTATTGGACAAAATCCGTTTTCAAGTGTTCGTGGAGCGTTCCAGAACACCTTCTACCAATACCAACGGTGGGTTGACATACACCACCCAGTCTCATCCGAGCCCTACATCGTTCAGTCTCCGGAGTGAGGACCTGGATCTTCCACCCAAGGCCCCGACTAGGATCATGTCTGTGCGGCCCAACGTAGAGCCTCCGTCGGGGATGCGGGAGGGGAAGGCGGTGGTCAGGGTGGCTACCTGGAACCTTCAGAACTGCTCCTGTGAAAAGGCCAACAACCCTGGCATCAAAGAGGTCGTGTGTATGACACTGCTTGAAAACAAGTAAGTATTGATCTTAAACCTATAGACAAACAGTCAATTTATAGACATATGTTGTCCTGACATAATGACATGATGTCCATTATACGTTGTAGATTATACTGAGTTTACAAAACATTTAGGAACACCTTCCTAATATTGAGTTCTGCACCCCCTTTTGCCATCAGAACAGCCTAACTTTGTTGGGGCGTGGACTCTACTCCGCTTGCTCTCAGACTAGACATAACATAATACATCTAAATCCGAGAAACTCATTAGTATGATATGTTATTTGGTATGGTTACATAAGGGTGGATGGGTGGGCATATAATGCAAACGTCTAGCAACCCAAATGTTGCGAGTTTGAATCTCATCACTGACAACTTTAGCATTTTATGTAATTCGCAACATTACTACTTTTTTGATACTTTGCCACTACTTAGCATGTTCACTAACCCTTCCCCTAACCTTAACCCTATTAGATAACCCTAACCTTAACCCTTTAACCAAACTCCTAACCCCTAACTTAACTAATGTTAGCCACCTAGGTAGAATTCGTTACATATCATATCTGAAATTTGAGGAGTGGTTGAAAAATTAGTTTTAATGACTTCAACCTAAGTGTATGTAAACTTCCAACTTCAACTGTATACTATATATATATATATATATCTATCTGTGAAGCATTTATTTGGGCTGCAATTTCTGAGGCTGGTAACTCTAATGAACTCTGGGTTTTCTTTTCCTGTGGTGGTCCTCATGAGAGCCAGTATCATCATAGCACTTGATGGTTTTTGCGACAGCACTTGAAGAAACTTTAAAAATTCTTGAAATTTTCCGGATTGACTGATCTTCATGTCGTAAAGTATTTATGGACTCTCGTTTCTCTTATTTGAGCTGTTCTTGCCATAATTTCGACTTGGTCTTTTACCAAATAGAGCTATCTTCTGTATACCATGCCTACCTTGTCACAACACAACTGATTGGCTCAAACGCAAGAAGGAAATAAATTCCACAAATTAACTTTTAAGAAGGCACACCTGTTAATTGAAATGCATTCTAGATGACTACCTCATGAAGCTGGTTGAGAGAATGCCAAGAGTGTGCAAAACTGTCATCAAGGCAAAGGGTGGTTATTTGAAGATTCTCAAATATAAAATATATTTAACACTTTTTTTTGGTTACTACATGATTCCATATGTGTTATTTCATAGTTTTGAGGTCTTTACTTTTATTATACAATGTAGAAAATAGTAAAAATAAAGAAAAAAACGTTTGAACGGTAGTGTGTGTGTGTGTGTGTGTGTGTGTGAGTGTGTGTGAATGTTTAAGTAGGTGTGTGTGTGTGGACATGTTTAACTATACTTGTAGGGACCAGAAATCCTAAATAAAAAAAATCACACACACACACAAAATGTTTAATTAACAAAAAAAAACTAATTTCAACCCTAAGCCTAAAAATAGCCCTTTTCCTTGTGGGGACCCCACTTTTTCAAATGTTTTAGTTTGTATGTTTACTATTCTTGTGAGGATTTCTCGTCCCTACAAGTATAGTTAAACATGTCCACACACACACCTACTTATGCAAAACTTCAAGCCCTAAAGGCACAGCAATCAGAGAAAGCAAAGCCCTTTACAATGACTATGACCACCTTTAGCACAGTACTTTGACCCCAAAAACTTCCACTCTTCCTCCTCTGTACTGTTTTGGAAGCAAAAGCTATTTTCAAGGCTCTGATATTCCCCTGGCTGTCCCTCCCTTTTCCTGTATTCTGTCAGCCTGTAGGTGGGGGTCCTAGCTGGGGACATGGAGGGGAGAGGGAACGATGGGAGAGAGGTGTGGGGGGGTGGGGGTGGAGGGAGAGCGGTGGATTTGAATAGAGCAAGGGAAGAAAGAAGGGGAAAGGGACGTGTAGCGAGAAGTGTGTGTGTGCGAGGGAGGTGGAGAGGGTGTTGTCTGTTTGCTTAGCGCTGAGCTGTGGAGCGAAAGATCAGTCTGATACTTGAGTTTACAGTGCAGGCTGAGCTGGATTGTCTTGGCCTGCCTCCAGCTAGCACAGGGAGCGAGTCACTGGAGTTCAATGAACTCCTCCGCTCTGCTCTGTGCTGCACCACACGGAACCAAGGGTTCGACAGACAATCGTCTACCAGTGCCGCCAGCCTGACGCAGCCTTGGAGGAGAGGAACACCCCTCGTGTTATGTTTTAATGAGTCAGCTGAGCGGTTGGTCTTCATACTACCGATCCCTGGCTGAGACACAGACGGAGACTAAGGGAACAGGGAAGTGGCCCCATCAGGCTGACTAGCTAGTAGGGACACATCTAGTAGGGACACGATAGGGAGGTTACTATAGGACAGGGATAGGGAGGTTACTATAGGACAGGGATAGGGAGGTTACTATAGGCTAGCAGGGATAGGGAGGTTACTATAGGCTAGCAGGGGGTTAATACAGTTCAGCAGTATGTAGAATAGAGCTGCTGATTCAGAATAAAAACAAGTAGTCTGGTTAAGATGTTGAACAGCTGTGTTATTGACAGACTCCAGGGATACCCTGTCTGTGTACTATTGTTGTGTCAGGGAACAGTAGACGAGGGAATGGTAGGCCACAGAAATGCGGTAACATCAGTTTTGCAAGATCGGTTTGCGTGCCATGCATTGCGATTATCGATTTGCGCACATTTTGTTTTTCTTTCACTTTGGCTGTCACAAGAGGCAGCTTTGGGGATATGTCTATGTCAGTGTTGTGCAATAACTACTGTGGAAATTAGATTTGGACATAAATCAGTCAATTGAGAATCAACATAGGTTAACCGTGGACTTGCAGCTCTAGCGAAAAAAAAAAACCCACATGCTGCCCTAAACACAGTCTCTCTCACCCTAGGTCAGCCTCTACAAGGTTAGTGGGAAAGGGTTTAAATGGGTCTGAACTGACTTGGATGTACTAAGGAAACCGCTCTTGTTTTTACACTGAGGGCAAACTAACAACGGCTTTCACTGCAGTTTGAACTTCTATACAAGCGACTCCACCACCCCAAGGCATGTCTGACACACTCAGGACAGGAGTGTGAATTAGAGACCTGTTCATCGTTAATGAGGTTTGTCATTAGAACCCTGACAGTGTTTCTGATCTAAATCCAGTCAACCAGACCAACCCAATAACAGAAACAATGGGTTCTGTGTTCATCTGAATGGACATGATCTGATAAGGGGAAAATCGGATCAGCGTATCTACATATTCTAAGGTCAGTTTTATCAGTCTCGTAATGTAATCATCCAATTACTCCCATCACCAAACAATCTCTGGACAAGATCTTCTCGACGACTCCTAAACAGATTACGGGTATTACAGGTCAGCTGTGTTCTCTCACTTCTAATATTGAAGCGTTATGTTCTGTATTGGGGTCGTTCCATTTGATTTGAACAAAACTTTCCATACACATTTGCCCATGAAGAAGTGGTCAGAAAGTGATTTTATTTTTGACTTGAATGCCAAAACATTTAGGAAGGAGGTGCTCAAAGTTGACCCGTTTTGCAACACTGCGAAAGATTAAAATGGTTGAGTTTGTTATCATGTAATAGCTTACAAACTGGGTTGCCAAACTGTTCCTGAAAAAAACACAGCTTCCTGTATTCAAGAGCATACTGTGTCTCAACCGTTGTTGAGCAAAACGCAAACACCTCAGATTATGTAAAATGGGGTCTAAGCTATAACGTATGAGTTTACACGGTTTTAGATAATTTACGTTAAAGGCAGGGGGTTGGCGCTGCCTGCTCTCCACTCGCCATGTTAATCCCTATCCTAGTGCATGATGGGAAGGTCACATCTACATCTCACTCACAGCAGCAGCTGTTCTCTCCCCTGACCCACAGAGCAGACTGCCTGCTAAAACAGACATCATGACTATGTGCTGGACTCTGCTGCTATGGTACACACCCTCTGTGCATCCTAATGAAATCTGGAGCTATCAGAGGCACAGTTTCTCTCAGCCCTCTCAGCGTGTTTTGTGATGGTGTGTGTGTGTGACTCAAGATTGATGCTGAGGTCATGAGCCATGGTGTTTGTAGTGTTGGGGAGGTCGACGCTGACCGTAGAGTGTGTGTGTGTGTGTGTGTGTGGAGCTGGTGCTGAGTTTTAAGATCACAGAGGGAGAAGGCGCTGGTGGAAAATTCCATTAGCGCAGCAGTTTGTGGCCGATAGTAGGACAGACTGCATGAGAAGCATTACCCAGAAAACAGTGCTTCTGTCAGTGCCAGGACGGGATGCATCCTGCCCAGTCCCTCCTGTAACTGTAACCAGTTTGCAATTTACACTGTTAAAGTCTGCCTTGAAACCAGTATTGCACTGATTCTCAATTGACCCGAAAACCAAGCTACACTGATACACCATCATCCCTCAAACCAGTCTGCACTTATACACAACTATCTAGTCCAGTACACTCTGAGACAGGATTATTCCAAGGTGACCTTTGTGTTGAAGCTCATTTAATTGTAGTTACAAAACTGTATCAGCGTTATCAGATTTACTCTGTTGTTTTCCTTCATTGTGTATTCAGTGCGTGTGTGCGGACGTCTATGGTAGGTTCCCTACCCTGGTAAATCAATCTAAGTTTCTGCGTGACAGTGGTTATTTTCTCAATTGCAATGACGCCATTGAGGGATTACAGTTTCTCTCTGAGCCGTATATAGTGTGTCTCTGCTCTCCCTCTTTCTCTGCTGCAGTGCGGATCTTCGTGACCTTTGCTGCAAGCCCTCTTCATCTTTTTTTAATTTGTGTGTGTGTTTGTGTGCGCTCTCTCACTTGTTTGTACATTGCAGTAGAGACTTATTTTTCTTTCATCGTTGACAGGGGGTGCATTTGTTAATCTGCCTATCCTGTTGAGCTGTGAGGAGGATTGAGTGAGGATTTGAGGAGTTTGAACACGGTATACTGTTTTATATATATACAGTACCAGTCAAAAGTTTGGACACACCTACTCATTCACGGGGTTTTTCTTTATTTTGATTATTTTCTACATTGTAGAATAATAGTTAAGACATCAAAACTATGAAATAACACATGGAAAAAGTAAGTACACCCCCTGGAAAGTTCTCCTTTAAAAAAATATATACAGTGGGGAGAACAAGTATTTGATACACTGCAGATTTTGCAGGTTTTCCCACTTACAAAGCATGTAGAAGTCTGTAATTTTTATCATAGGTACTCTTCAACTGTGAGTGACGGAATCTAAAACAAAAATCCAGAAAATCACATTGTATGATTTTTAAGTAATTAATTTGCATTTTATTGCATGACATAAGTATTTGATACATCAGAAAAGCAGAACTTAATATTTGGTAGAGAAACCTTTGTTTGCAATTACAGAGATCATACGTTTCCTGTAGTTCTTGACCAGGTTTGCACACACTGCAGCAGGGATTTTGGCCCACTCCTCCATCCAGATCCTTCAGGTTTCGGGGCTGTCGCTGGGCAATACGGACTTTCAGCTCCCTCCAAAGATATTCTATTGGGTTCAGGTCTGGAGACTGGCTAGGCCACTCCAGGACCTTGAGATGCTTCTTACAGAGCCACTCCTTAGTTGCCCTGGCTGTGTGTTTCGGGTCATTGTCATGCTGGAAGACCCAGCCACGACCCATCTTCAATGCTCTTACTGAGGGAAGGAGGTTGTTGGCCAAGATCTCGCGATACATGGCCCCAACCATCCTCCCCTCAATACGGTGCAGTCGTCCTGTCCCCTTTGCAGAAAAGCATCCCCAAAGAATGATGTTTCCACCTCCATGCTTCAAGGTTGGGATGGTGTTCTTGGGGTTGTACTCATCCTTTTTCTTCCTCCAAACACGGCGAGTGGAGTTTAGACCAAAAAGCTCTATTTTTGTCTCATCAGACCACATGACCTTCTCCCATTCCTCCTCTGGATCATCCAGATGGTCATTGGCAAACTTCAGACGGGCCTGAACATGCGCTGGCTTGAGCAGGGGGACCTTGCGTGCGCTGCAGGATTTTAATCCATGACGGCGCAGTGTGTTACTAATGGTTTTCTTTGAGACTGTGGTCCCAGCTCTCTTCAGGTCATTGACCAGGTCCTGCCGTGTAGTTCTGGGCTGATCCCTCACCTTCCTCATGATCATTGATGCCCCACGAGGTGAGATCTTGCATGGTGCCCCAGACCAAGGGAGATTGACCGTCATCTTGAACTTCTTCCATTTTCTAATAATTGCGCCAACAGTTGTTGACTTCTCACCAAGCTGCTTGCCTATTGTCCTGTAGCCCATCCCAGCCTTGTGCAGGTCTACAATTTTATCCCTGATGTCCTTACACAGCTGTTTGATTGAGTGTGTGGAGTCCGTTTGATTGAGTGTGTGGACAGGTGTCTTTTATACAGGTAACAAGTTCAAACAGATGTAGTTAATACAGGTAATGAGTGGAGAACAGGAGGGCTTCTTAAAGAAAAACTAACACGTCTGTGAGAGCCGGAATTCTTACTGGTTGGTAGGTGATCAAATACTTATGTCATGCAATAAAATGCAAATTAATTATTTAAAAATCATACAATGTGATTTTCTGGATTTTTGTTTTAGATTCCGTCTCTCACAGTTGAAGTGTACCTATGATAAAAATTACAGACCTCTACATGCTTGGTAAGTAGGAAAACCTGCAAAATTGGCAGTGTATCAAATACTTGTTCTCCCCACTGTATATATATTTGGACAGATGGATATGTAATCTTCACTTCAACACTATTGACAGATAAAGGTTAACCAGATTAACAAATCACACCAAAAAAAAAAAAAAAAAGGTTGAAAATGTTATACAATTAAAACAAAAATGCCTCTTCCTTATGGGGAAACAGTTAGTACACCCCTACCTTTACCATCACATAAAATGGCTAAAATTTGAATTAGGTGTGCCAAAACAAGTGCAAATGAAACTTAAGAGGGTCCAGCCTTCCATAAACATAAGAAAATCGGTCTGCTTTGGTCTTAACCATATGGGTGTGTGGTAACAAATCATTCAAAGATCAAAAGACCAACCTGAGGCCCTCAGAAGAAAGATTATTGATGCCCATAAGTCTGGGAGGGGTTACAAATCCATTTACAAGCAATTCAAAGTACATCATTCCATTTCCAAACAATTCGAAATACATCATTCCACCCGTCCGACGAAAATTCCAGACCACTGGCAAACTACCTAGGACTGGTCATCCCACCAAAGTCAGCCCAAGAGCTGACCTGAAAGATGCTCATAGAAGTCTCTAAGAACTCCAGGGTAACATCAAGAGATCTACAGGCCTGTCTTGCCACAATCTATGTCTAAGTGCATGGCTACACTGTCAGAAAGAGACTGCACAAACTTGGCCTACATGGGAGGTCAGGAAGGAAGAAGACTCTGCTCTCAAAAAATAATATCAAGACACAACTGACTTTACCCAGGTGTTATCTGGCAAAAGTCAGTTGTCTTGATATTCTTTTTTTAGAGCAGAGGCTTCTTCCTGACCTCCCAACTTTGAGCACCTCCTTCCTAAATGTTTTGGCATTCCTCAAATATGTATGGAAAGTTTTTTTTATTAAATTTTTTTATTTTTTCAAATCAAAACTGTGGTGGGTAAGCAAAAGCATCAAACCATTTGAAGACTGCAACCAATAAAAACAAATAATAATACGTTTCTCAAGTGCTGGATATGGAGTGCTCCTTCACAAATGGGTCATTAGTACATTATGTAATAATTAGTCTCCATTTTACTATCAGTCGATTTTATATGACCGTGAAATGGTCTCATATCTCTGGGTGGACTCTGCTGTCTGTTCTTATCGGTTTAGTCTCGTCGGTCATCCCTGCCTTATCTCTCGTTTATGCTTTTCATTTAATTCCCTCCTTCGTTTTATTGACTGGGTGCTCCAGTGAACCACCTCCACCTACTCAGTCCTGAGCAGAGAAGACCGGGAGGCTAACGTTGACATGTCTTTTTTTAATTTTTTATATATATTAGCAGATGTGGCTTTGCACAAAGGGTCAAAGTCAGAACAGATGCAACAGCAGTGTTGTGAGGTTCAATAATAACTGCTGGAAAACCACCAACCTACTGTACTTGAGACATGTTATGAGTGGAGAGTAGCAGGGCGCTAATCCTGCTAGTCCCAAGGTCTCCATTCACATCCACAGTGACTTAGCTGTATGCTAGAATTAGAATCAATCTAGGCTAAGCTGTCCTGTCTGTCTCGTGATACATATTCATGTACTGGACCCCTGGTTCCAAAACTGAAGGTTGAAGAGTCGAGAGTTCAAAATTCAGCATTCCGGATCGGACAGGGTGAGGGGCCTAACGTGAAAGAGAAGTTTCCCCAGGCTGTTGAGTGGTGGTAGAGCGAGGGAGTCCACTGCCCTGTGGGTGGCGCTATCTTAGGGAGTCATTTATTGCCCAGTGCAGTAGCTAGGTGGAGTAGCTAGGTGGAGTGAGCACCTGTGGGACCTGGCACCAGGTGAAGTAGAGACCTTCATATTGATTGATTGCCGTGATGCAGAAAATGCTAATTGAGGATGGTGTTTCTTGTGATTAGCATACTAAGGGGAGAGCGGGGCAGTATGGACTGTAATGATACACTATTGAGAAGCCTGAATCCGTGTCTGTTGGCCACTCACCAGCTTGTAGGACCACACAATATGAGATCATGTCATGCCAAACATCCCCTCAGCCAATCTGGTACCCAACATTCGCTGCATCACATGACGTTAGTCTGTCACAGCTACGCAGAACCGACTCATTTAGGGACGTCATTATTACTGCCCTCTACATTTCTCACACATCTTGATTGTGTCTTACATCCATAACTGTTATCCCAACAGATTGTATTTGTCCATGGAGTACATGTGGCCCAGTTACACAAATACTTTCTGAATGAAAGCAATCCGTTGAAAGGCTTTTTTCTAATGATTGGCATGGGAGCTAAGCTTGTAGTGGCCTCTGCAGTGGCAGCAGTTTTTCACAAATAGAACCCCCCCCCCCCCCCCCCCCACCCCTGCCAACAGAACCTCAATTCGCCGCCTCTTTTTAGGATTTGTGTGTGTGTGTGTGTGTGTGTGTGTGTGTGTAATTACCTAGCACATAGAGAAAGCATCTTCACAATTGGCATAAAATACACTAGACTACATGCTTTAGCCTGGAGAAAATGGAGTCTCGTTTTTCACTGCCGTAGATTTAATTATCTAATTAAAGTAAATCAGCCTTGATCAATACTGTGGACAGGGGGCCATAAAACACTACCTGGTCAGCATTGGAGACCGAGGGTTTGCAGTAAACCGTAAGGAAGCGCTGTAAAATATTTCTGTAATGGACATACTGGAACAGTGGTGTGTGTGTGTTATCCCATCTGTGAAATAGGCCTGTGAAATACCTCTTCAGTTACAACTGTTGTCCATAGTCTAAGCCCTCTGTTGAAGATACATTTTTATGAATCCTATTACCAAATTAGGTTTCTTTTGGGCCCGTTTTGTCTGAATGAGTCAGAGAGAGAGAGACTTAGCCCATGCTTTTTTCTTCATTTTTTTTTAATCATGCTGACTAGTGGACTGGAAAAACAATTTGAAAGTAAACAGATGAATGTTTACAGAATAGTAAAGTAGGTTCTACTCTCTCTGCATCAATGGGTTTGTATATACAGGACCAGTCAAAAGTTTGGACACCTACTCATACTATTTTCTACATTGTAGAATACTAGTGAAAACATAAAAACTATGAAATAGCACATATGGAATCATGTAGTAACCAAAAAAGTTTTAAATATATTGTTAAACACAATATATTTTAGATTATTCAAAGTAGCCACCATTTGCCTTGATGATAGCTTTGCACACTCTTGGCATTCTCTCAACCAGCTTCATGAGGAATGCTTTTCCAACAGTCTTGAAGGAGTTCCCATATATGCTAAGAACTATTTTCCTTCACTCTGCGGTCCAACTCATCCCAAACCATCTCAATTGGGTTGAGGTTGGGTGAGTTATGGAGGCCAGGTCATCTGATGCAGCACTCCATCACTCTCCTTCTTGGTCAAATAGTCCTTACACAGCCTGGAGGTGTGTTGTAGGGTCATTGTCCTGTTGAAAAATCAACTGATTGTCCCACTAAGTGCAAACCAGATGGGATGGCGTATCGCTGCAGAATGCTGTGGTAGCCATGCTGGTTAAGTGTGGCTTGAATTCTAAATTAATCTCCAATAGTGTCATCGGCAAAGCACCATCACACCTCCTCCTCCAGATTTCCACCGGTCTAATGCTCGTGTTTCTTGGCCCAAGCAAGTCTCTTCTTCTTATTGATGTCCTTTAGTAGTGGTTTCTTAGCAGCAATTCGACCATGAAGGCGTGATTCACGCAGTCTCCTGTGAACTGTTGATGTGTCTGTTACTTGAAATCTGTGAAGCATTTATTTGGGCTGCAATCTGAGGTGCAGTTAACTCTAATGAACTTATCCTCTTCAGCAGAGGTATTTCTGGGTCTTCCATTCCTGTGGCGGTCCTCATGAGAGCCAGTTTCATCATAGCGCTTGATGGTTTTTGCGACTTGATGGTTTTTGCACTTGAAGAAACATTCAAAGTTCTTGAAATGTTCTGTATTGACTGACCTTCATGTCTTAGTGCTCTTGCATTAATATGAACTTGGTCTTTTACCAAATAGGGCTATCTTCTGTATATCACGCCTACCTTGTCACAACACAACTGATTGGCTCAAACACATTAAGAAATGTTAATTGAAATGCATTGCAGGTGACTACCTCATAAAGCTTGTTGACAGAATGCCAAGAGTGTGCAAAGCTGTCAAGGCGAAGGGTGACTACTTTGAAGAATCTCAAATATAAAATATACTTTTGCTTACTACATGTTGTTGTGTTGTCTCTCTTGTCGTGATGTATGTTTTGTCCTATATTTATATTTAATTATCCTGAGCGACTTATAGGAGCAATTAGGGTTAAGTGCCTTTCTCAAGGACACATCAACAGATTTTTCACCTAGTTGGCTAAGGGATTCGAATGAGCGACCTTTCAGTTACTTGCCCAATACTCTTAACCGCTAGGCTACCTGCCGCCCACAGTCCAAAGTCTACTCTTCCCCCCCCTGCCTTTCTCTGCATGATAAATGATTTGCTTGCATCCAAAATTGCACCTTATTCCTTAGATAGATACTTTATTGATCCCCCAGGGGGGTAAATTTCATTGTCAAGCAGCTACAACAAAACACAGGGCAGGTGCAAAATGCCACAACGAAAGTACACAAAAGACAGATACACGGTACATGATACATAGAGCGGCAGTATGAAAAAGTATAGAAATACAAGATATCTGGAGTGCAAAAAAATAAAAGCTATAAAAAAGACATTGCATAGTATGGGTGGTTGGCTGAATATGTACACTATACATTGGTGGATGTTGGATGGTTAACTATACTATACAGGTTGATGGCAGATAAATACTTCAGTAGCTAAAAATGCGTATGATATGAGCGAGGGTAATAATAGTTTACTTAATAGACAGACTGGCTAAATGAACAGGTAAGTGAACATTTTGCATGGTTAAATTAGCTGTACAGTTATGTATACAGTTATATTTACAGATAAGTGAATACTTGCATGGTTACACAAACTGTACAGGTAAATGACAGGAAGAGATATTTTAATAGCTAAATGTGTGTATGATATCATTCAGGGTAATAATAGTAGTACACTACTTTGGATCAGCGCCACTGTGCAATAGTGCACTATGTAGGGAATAGTATGCAATTTCATTCATATCCATTGAAGTTAGTTGTCACATGGTGCCTCCGGGTAAAAGACTGAGTAATGTTATGTGTTGGAGAGTCAGGAGCATCCTGAATGTGGACTGAGGCCTTCTGTGTTTTCTCATAACTGTTGTGGTTGTTGTGTAAATAATACAATAGCCTCTCCTCTCTATTACCATAACGTGTGTGTGTGTGTGTGTGTGTGTGTATACACTACCCTATCATATTGCTAATAATAACAAAAAAGTCAGCTTGGTTAACAGAGATGATTCTCCGCTGTTTTATTGATGCATCCATGTGTCTCGCTCTCTCTCTCTCTAGCATCACGTTACTGGCAGTCCAAGATCTGGTAGATCGGGAGGCCCTTGACAAGGTACAGTGTAGAAATCCATTAGTTCACCAGTACAGATCATCTTTATGTTTGATAATTATGAGATTCTCTTGACAGTAAAAACATGTAGCAAACCTCGCTCCCTTGTTTGCTCTCTATCTATCTCTCACCCACTTAACCTTCTATTCTTTCTCAATTACCCATAATTCTCTTTCTCCTTCTCTCTCATTCTCTTCGTCTCTCCTGCTTTTTCTCTTTCTCTCTCACAGATGTTACTGAAAGTCTGCTCCAACGCTGAAATAAACACCAATATCATTTAGACACCGGCCAACATATACTTGTAAACACACAAATGAAGTCTTCAGACTAGATCTGATCTGTTATCTGTAGATCTATCCATTTAACTAATTGAGTAAATATTCACCAGATATCAACCTCTTATTGCTTGAGTATGGTACAGCAGGCAGTCCCTAGATATGACCTTCTCTGACTCTTTCCACAGCTACATTCTCTTGACCTCATTGCCAAAGTAGAGCACAGACATGCATAGAGAACCCCTAATGGGTTGAGGACATTACATAACATCCAAGAGAGAGGGAGAGAGAGGGGGAGAGAGGGAGAGGGAGAATACATCGATTCCTCTTTCCACTCGTCTTCCACAGATCAAATGTTCTCTCCCTCCCTCTATCTCTGCAGTGCAGGCAGTCAGTGAGTCACGAAGTGTGAATGGTTCTGATTTCACACTATGTCCAAACCCAAAGGCTACGCAATCTGCCAGAGACTCTCTGTCACTGCTCTAACATCACATCTGTCCTCCTTGTCATATTCCCCCAACTATTTAGTCAACTCCCTGTAGGGATTCTTTAACTCCCCAATGGAGTTCCACAACTTGAATGTAACATAACATTTCAAAACTGAAATGACATTTTCTGGCTTAACTTCCATTTGAGTGTTCCCCCTATAATCAGACAAAACAAGATAGAACTGTAAATATATACTTTAGCCCATATATTTTGGGGAGCAGGGCCGGCCATGGACGTTCTGCCGCCCTAGGCAACACAAAAATCTTCCGTCCTAGGCAACACAAAAATCGGAATTTTGACAATTGCCTGCCGCCCTCCAGCGCCCCTGATCGGCTACTACACCACCGGCGCCCCCCAGGAGAAGCGGGTTGGGGCGGGAACTGCAGCAATGCTATGAGCTGGCAACTGGAGTGCCGCCGGCGGTGTAGTAGCCGATCAGGGGGGCCGGAGGGTGGCAGCCAACTGTCAAAATGCCGCCCAAAATTCAAGTGCCGCCCTAGGCGATCGCGGAATATTGCCTTATGGGAGTGCCGGTCCTGTTTGGGAGGTATTTTGACGTTTTATTGACAGATGGAAATTAGAAAATGAGGTGGGGAGATGGATGAGGGATGCAGTATAGAATGTGAGAGGTGGATCGTGGGTTTGAACTGCTGTCTCCAGGGGCATATGTGTTCCAGGGGTGATAGCACTACCACTAGACAAGCCCCCAACACCAAAATACAAACTTTGATTGGCTTTCTATTGGTTTCTGTCATTTGTTTACCTTTTGTAGTGTCTGCAAATATGAAGTCTCCATCTGTGATGCAGCATCATGCACCACACGCTATGACATTATGACTAAAGCGACAGTTTGAGTTGGCATATTCACTGACAGTTTACATTTTTCACTGTTTAGTCACTCTAAGCATGTGTAGCAGTCTTAGTCACTGTTTTCTTGATCTGTTTTGTAGCTAAGGAACCTTCTGTGGTTTGGTGAATTACTGCCCAATGATGAATCCTGTCCCGTTAAATATGACTCTTGGTGTTCTTCTAGTTGTTAACCAGACTTTGCTAGTGTGAGGTACAAAAAAACTTGACTGTGTCAACCTGAGTTACATTAGGGCTGAGGTTGACTGACAGTAGGGACTTTCACACACATTTTCTTAACCCAGTGCTATCATTAACCCTAGGATAAATCTGACCGAGGTGGCTTACCCTTGTTTCACACAAACACTTGTTAACCCTGGGCTAACCAAACAACAAGCAGTAGTAGAGTAGCATGGTGGGGATAGCCATCATGTAGCCAGTTGGTTACATCACAACCACACTATTTACAATATTCACCCACACTAACACACCCCCTACAATATCGCTGTCTGTCTTCCCGTTTCACACTCCCACACATTTCCTTTGTATTCTCTCCCTCAGACTTGTTCTGTATTTATCTATTTTAACACCAATAGTGAAACGTTGTGGACGTGTGGATTTGCTATGCTTTCCTTATTTCCATGACAACAAGTAACTTTCTGGAATAAAGCTTTGATTCCTCTTACTCACTGCTGCTAAACATCCACGGTCTCCATGGTGATCAGATAGTGTTTTATGGCCCCCCTGCCCACAGTATTCATCAACGCTGATTAAGAACAGTAGAATACACCAGGTGCAATTTCGAAATGTGGTTTGTGCATCAACAGTTTCTCTTATGTCAGTCACTCAATTAGCCCATGTCAGCTAAACATTTTTAGATTGGTAAATTAGTCTAAACTTCTAGTAATCATGTTAGTCAGTCTCACTCAGATGTCATATTAACTGCAAACATTTCTCTCCGCTCTATGGCAACATGTGTGAAATTTATTTATAAAATTACAAAATCTTCTCTCCACCCCATGGCAAAAATGTGTCGAATTACACAAAATTAACTAAGACGTAAAAGGAATTCTTTACGGGGGGTTTGGCGGCGCAACTGCGGTCCTGCATGATAGTTCAGATTATTAATATTTGTATTTTATTTATTATTATTTTCTTTTGTGGCCCCACCCCCATCAAAGTTGCCCATCATTGTGCTAGATGATTACACACACACACATTCACAGGTCTCGGGAGCTGCGCCAAGGCCTCCTCTATACCCATGTCTTGGTTCATCACTGCTTGAATTATGGCTGTGTTTGTTGTTCCTGGGTAGAGCTGTCTTCCATCCATCCTCATATCTCCCTCCACTTCTGTCGGATCCAGGCGTCATGGCGATAGTAAATCCTGCTTGTTTTTTTTCCGGCTGCCATTTTGAAACTTTGTTATTAGCACAATTTATTGTGGGCTGCTTGGCGCTGTCAGCCTGAGTTGGTGCTCGACATTTAATAGGGCCTACAGGAGAGGATGATAGGGTTTATTGATGATAGTCACACTGTGGTTAAAGACCCAGGCACGGCACCCTCTGCTTTCCTGGTGCCCCACAGGGAAGCTGTCCTTCTGGGACGTATAGTAGACCTAGTAGCAGCTCAGCCAGGGAGAGTAAGAATGCAAGGCAGACTTTCTCCCTCTCCCATTTCATCATTGCCAAACTATTCAGTGACCTTTTCGCATGTTACAACACTACTGGTGTCTGGTGCACCCTGAAATACACTTTTCTGCGTCTATTTCCTGTAGGATATGGTACTACTTGAGGTAATTTCAAATTGTATCATTTTAAGTCTAAAGGTATTATTTGAGGAGACATTTCAGTTATATTTCACGTCATATTAAAAACGTCCCCCATTTTTTATTTTATAGTCTTATTTTCTGTGGCTATTTTAAGAACAGATTGTAGAGGACATAGTGTTGACCATAGTTGTGATGTACTGCTCTGTGTAGTCATACACACCCTAGATCTATTGCAATGCTCGCTTCATAAAAATAGAATGACTAGAATGTAGAATGGCTACTAGACTATTTCTATGGGGTACTGTCCTGTCCGGTGTAATAATACGTACCCCAAATCTATTGTGTTGCAGTTCTGTGTGGAACTGAACCAGGGCTCGTTGGACAGTGTGAGGAAGTGGAGCGGACCACGGGGGATCTGGAAGAGTAACGTCTCTGAGAAACCCACAAGACTGTCCAACAAGGTAGGGTTTGCTGATTACTTTCAGTCTTTCTTGCTTCTCTCTCTCTTTTTCCATCTCTCTCCCGCTCTGTTTCTCCCCCCATAAACCCCTTTCTCACATCCCATCTGAAATAGACCACCCATCTCAATAGTTCACACAGCCCAGAAGTAAACACAGCCATTTTTAGCTAACTACACTCTCAAACAACCTTTCTACGCTCATTAAACAGAACCTACTAAGTGGCTGTTATCAGTGACCAGATGTAGCAAAATAGATCCCATGATCTAAGGCCTGCTGTAGGGGTCAAAGGTCTAGTGCAGTGTGATTTTAAAGATAGCTTGATTTATGGGACCCTTAGAGAGGACCTTTCAGTTCCCATAATGTCTGTCCAAAACCACCAAGAATCTCTCTGAGAGGACACACGCACGTACACATACTCTGTATATTAAGAGGGCCAACCAGGAAACACCCTTAGTGATATAGTACATAGGCTGAGCTCTGGCTTTGGGAAGTTCACTGAAGACTGAGTTGACTCGAATACTGGTTCAAGGGCATCCTGGAAGTTTAACTAGTCTCCTCTCTTCACTCCTGTCTGTTGTCCTCCCTTCCCTCAGGGAGTCTGTTATTCCTCTGACTGTGTCTCCTGTTGTCCTCTCTCATCCAGGGAGTCAGTTATTCTGGGTTCCTGTGGGACAGCTCTTCTGGGATTGACATGAAAGATGCTTCGGTCCTGGATAGTCCTGTTGTCAACGGCAATGGGATGCACCCCCACCCCCGGCCGTATCTCGCCCACTTTTATGTAAGTCAACAAGTAGTGTGTGTTTGGTGGGAACTCCCTAAACTGACATTACGAACAGAACACGTTACTCATTTTATTGCCCCTATCAATACCATTATAACCATATACTGTCCTGCCAGAGACTAACATTATGTTAATGGTAAATATGTGACTAGGTTGGTTCGTTGGAGCTGACAATGGTCAATGTCCACATGAGAGCTCCGGCTGGGGCTGGAGAGTCCAACAGTAGGAACCACCACTCTGAGGAGGTCAAGGCCCACAGACTGACCTCTAGTATCCAGGACACACTGAAAGGTCAGTAGATGAAGGTCAAAGGTCACTATATTGACTTGCCTAGCTAAATAAAGGTTACATTTGTTTTAAAATCAAATCTGTATTTTCTAAGCTTACGTCCCCTTTCTCTTCCTTTATTCTCACCATCTTTCTCTTCATCAGTGGTTTATTGTATTAGTTTATTTGCCCTAGTTACAAATCTAATGTAGCTACATGGCTAATGTCCATCTGTGGTTTATCTGTGTGACAGGTCAGAAGGGCCTGGTGGTGTTGGGGGACTTTGGCCTGCCCCCCCAGAGCAGTGAGCTGGACCAGCTTAGGAAGGAGAGGCTGAGCCCCCTTGTGCCCCCCAACATGTTCACCAACATCAGCACCCGCTCCCCCCAGGGCTCCCTCTGTCTGGACAACATCTGGGTCAGCAAGTCACTGAAGAAGATCTACGCAGGTATGTCTGTCTGTCTCATGTCTACGCATGTAACTGTGTGTCAGAATATGTAGCGTTCATACCATTCTAGTTATACCAACTGCAATAACATGCCAATCTAACCATTTCCACATGAATACTAGATTTGCATGTGTCTGTTAGTGTTATGAGCTTGTCTATGGAGTGATTTGTGTGTCACCAGGAATTTAATCTGAACGGGTTACCCTCTGACCTGTATATTTCTCCATGTGTGTGCTGCCCCCTGTAGGACACTGCCTGGTGGTGCGAGAGGGTCTGACCAACCCCTGGATACCTGACAACTGGTCGTGGGGCGGGGTGGTGTCCGACCATTGTCCTGTCATGGCCGAGTTCTTTGTGGACGTGGCGCAGAAGGAGCTGAGAAACAGAGTTGCCGTGGTAGAGAGAGGAGAAACTACGTTGAAACATGAACGGTGACGGCGGCTCGCTGTCGCCACGGGGATACTGACGTGACTGTTGTGGCACGGGGATGTGATATCAGACTGACTTGACTTTGCCCTGGACTGGATCCTGCTTTGGTCTGGGTCTTGCAGTGGATCAAAGGGTGGATTTGATTTACCTGACAAATGTGAAATGAAGCACCGAGATTGCCTTTTTTAGTTTCCTTCATCAATGTTTTAAAATGTATATGAAATAAAAGAAATTGAATAGACATTCCCTTTCTGTGTCAAGTATGCTCATCTTTGATATGAGATCCAACCATCAGAGCCCTAGCATGTTCAATACAATATGATACAAGCAAACACAAATAATGTGAATTTCACATGATTTTGTTGTGCCTGTGAACTACCTAATGTAGCTATAGCCTATAGCTTGCACACTGATGCACAGTGAGTGAGTGAAATGGGAGGCTGGAGCTTGCGCTATTAAATCATGTAAACAGGCCAGTTTGTGTGTGTGTGTGTGTGTGTGTTGGAAGTGAGGCAACTTGACATAGAGCCCGGCAACCAATTACTAGTTCCTTTCAACACATTGTCTGTCCAAATGAAGACTCATGTCAAAGTATATAACGCTAATATTACTTAAATACGTGTTCAACTCCCTGACTCAATACTTGTTAGAATCACCTTTGGCAGCGATTACAGCTGTGAGTCTTTCTGGGTAAGACTCTACGAGCTTTGCACACCTATATTGTACAATATTTGCACATTCTTAAAGAAATTATACAAGCTCTGTCAAGTTGGTTGTTGATCATTGCTAGACAGTCATTTTCAAGTGTTGTCACAGATTTTCAAGCTCATTTTAGTCAAAACTGTAACTAGGCCACTCAGGAACATGTAGTCTTGGTAAGCAACTCCAGTTTGTACAGTCGTGGCTAAAAGTTTTGAGAATGACACAAGTATTGGTCTCTACAAAGTTTGCTGCTTCAGTGTTCTTAGATCTTTATGTCAGTAGTTACTATGGTACACTGAAGTATAATTACAAGTATTCCATAAGTGTCAAAGCCTTTCATTGACAATGACATTCAGTTTATGCAAAGAGTAAATATTTGCAGTGTTGACCCTTGAGACCTCTGCAATCCGCCCTGGCATTCTGTCAATTAACTTCTGGGCCACATCCTGACTGATGGCAGACCATTCTTGCATAATACATACTAGGAGTTTGTCAGAAGATGTGGGTTTTTGTTTGTCCACCCGCCTCTTGAGGATCGACCACAAGTTCTCAATGGGATTAAGGTCTGGGGAGTTTCCTGGCCATGGACCCAAAATGTCGATGTTTTGTTCCCCGAGCCACTTAGTTATCACTTTTGCCTTATGGCAAGGTGCTCCATCATGCTGGAAAGGCATTGGTCGTCACCACTGTTCTTGGATGGTTGGGAGAAGTTGCTCTCGGAGAATGTGTTGGTACCATTCTTTATTCATGGCTGTGTTCTTAGGAAAAATTGTGAGTGAGCCCACTCCCTTGGCTGAGAAGCAACCCCACACATGAATGGTCTAAGGATGCTTTACTGTTGGCATGACACAGGACTGATGGTAGCGCTCACCTTGTCTTCTCCGGACAAGGTGTTTTCTGGATGGCCCAAACTATCGGAAAGGGGATTCATCAGAAGAAATGACTACCCCAGTCCTCAGCAGTCCAATCCCTGTACCTTTTGCAGAATATCAGTCTGTCCCTGATGTTTTTCCTGGAGAGAAGTGGCTTCTTTGCTGCCCTTCTTGACACCAGGCCATCCTCAAAGTCTTTGTCTCACTGTGTGTGCAGATGCACTCACACCTGCCTGCTGCCATTCCTGAGCAAGCTCTGCACTGGTGGTGCCCCGATCCCGCAGCTGAATCAACTTTAGGAGACGGTCCTGGCGCTTGCTGGACTTTCTTGAGCGCCCTGACGCCTTCTTCACAACAATTGACCTCTCTCCTTGAAGTTCTTGATGATCAGATAAATGGTTGATTTAGGTGCAATCTTACCAGCAGCAATATCCTTGCCTGTGAAGCCCTTTTTGTGCAAAGCAATGATAACGGCACGTGTTTCCTTGCAGGTAACCATGGTTTGATTTCAAGCCCCACCCTCCTTTTAAAGCTTCCAGTCTGTTATTCTGACTCAATTAGCATGACAGAGTGATCTCCTGCCTTGTCCTCGTCAACACTCTCACCTGTGTTAACGAGACAATCACTGACATGATGGCAGCTGGTCCTTTTGTGGCAGGGCTGAAATGCTGTGGACATGTTTTTTGGGGATTAAGTTCATTTTCATTGAGTATATGCAAATTGCCATCATCAACACTGAGGCAGCAAACTTTGTGGAGACCAATACTTGTGTCATTCTCAACTTTTGGCCACGATTGTATTTGGCTTTTGTGTTTTAGGTTATTGTCCTGCTGAAAGGTGAATTTTCTCCCAGTGTCTGTTGGAAAGCAGACTGAACCAGGTTTTTTAGCCCAGCTATTTATCCACATTCTGATAAAAGTTGTGTCCCTGTAACAAAACTCCCTACTCCTTGCTAATGACAAGCATACCCATATCATGATGCAGCCATCTTACAGATAATTGCATGGGTGTGGTACAGAAAGTCATTCAAAAATCATGTTATGCACATTTTTACTCCTGAACTTATTTAGGCTTGCCATAAGAAGACCCAATTTTTCAGCTTTTCATATTTTATTAATTTGTTTAAAAAAATCTAAAAACATACTTCCTCTTTGACATTATTGGGTGTTGTGTGTGTGTGTAGGCCAGTGACAATCTCAATTTAATAAATTTTAAATTCAGGCTGTAACACAACAAAATGTGGAAAAAGTGGTGTGAATACTTTCGTCTTCGATAATGCTGCTCCTTGTGCTGGTTTGTTAGTGTTTCATAGCCCTTGTTACAGTTACCAGGTAGTGAAAGTAGCTTTCTGTGGGTGGAGATTGATGTAAAAAGTTCATATTCCCCAAGTAGCCATACAACAAACTACCATGAGCATCTCTCATTTAATTGGGCCTATTAGATAAGTGTTTGCTCTATGCATCGGAAAGGGACCGCGGTTTATAACCTATAGTATAATTTAACAGGTGAACAGACAGTTGATCTTTTGCATTGTGCAGCATATTTAGGTTAATCTAATCTCATTTAGGTCAGACATGCCTACAGCAAATGTCACTGAAAAAAAAAAAAACATTCATGCCAACACCTACATTGATATTTCCTTTAGGTATACTGTATTGGCCTAATTCCAATACTTCCAAAGTATACAGCAAATAACAGTTTAATTGTCACCATGAAAGGTGAATTCAGGCAGAGTTACAATGCTTGTACAGATGTATAACGGGAAATGTGTATTCGGAAAGTATTCAGAACCCTTGACTTTTTCCACATTTTGTTGCGTTACAGCCTCTTTCTAAAATTGATTAAATTGTTTTTTTTCTTCATCAAGCTACACAGAATACCCCATAATGACAAAACAAAAACAGGTTTTTAGAAATGTAAGCAAATGTATATTAAAAAAAAAAGATATCACATTTGCATAAGTATTCAGACCCTTTACTCAGTACTTTGTTGAAGCACCTTTGGCAGCGATTATAGCCTCATGTCTTCTTGGGTAAATACGGCACACCTGTATTTAGGAAGTTTCTCCCATTCTTCTCTGCAGATCCTCTCAAGGTCTGTCAGGTTGAATGGGGAGCATTGCTGCACAGCTATTTTCAGGTCTCTCCAGAGATGTTCGATTGGGTTCGAGTTTGGACTCTGGCTGGCCACTCAATGACATTCAGAGACTTGTTCCGAAGCCACTCCTGCGTTGTCTTGGCTGTGTCTCAGGTCCTGAGTGCTCTGGAGCAAGTTTTCATCAAGGATCTCTCTGTACTTTGCTCTGTTCATCTTGCCCTCGATTCTGACTAGTCTCCCAGTCCCTGCTGCTGAAAAACATCCCAACAGCTGCCATCATGGTTAACCGTAGGGATGGTGCCAGGTTTTACTCAGATGTGACGTTTGGCATTCAGGCCAGAGCATTTTGTTTCTCATGGTCCTTTAGGTGCCTTTTGTTAAACCCCAAGAAGGCTGTCATGTGCCTTTTACTGAGGAGTGGTTTCCGTCTGGCCACTCTACCATAAAGCCCTGATTGGTGGAGTCGTAGAGATGGTTGTCCTTCTGGAAGGTTTTCCCATCTCCACAGAGTTACTCTGCAGCTTTGTCAGAGTTACCGTTGGGTTCTTGGTCACCTTTCTGACCAAGGCTCTCCCCCCCCCCCGATTGCTCAGTTTGGTCAGGCCGCCAGTTCCAAACTTCTTCCATTTAAGATTGATGGAGGGACCTTCAATGCTGCAGAATTTTTGGGATGCCCTTCCTCAGATCTGTGACTCAACATCATCCTGTCTCGGAGCTCTACGGACAATTCCTTCGACTTCATGGCTTGTTTTTTGTTCTGACATAGTACACTGTCAACTCTGGGACCTTATATAGACAGGTGTGTGCCTTTCCAAATCATGTCCAATCATTTGAATTTACCACAGGTGGACTCCAATCAAGTTGTAGAAACATCTCAAGGATAATCAATGGAAACATAATGCACCTGAGCTCAATTCAGTGTCTAGTAGCAAAGGGTCTGAATACTTATGTAAATAAGGTATGTTTTTATTTTTTATAAATTAGAAAACATTTCTAAAAACCTGTTTTCACTTCGTCATTATGTGGTATTGTGTGTTATTTGCACTATTGTTTACATTGTAGAATAAAAGTGAAGACATCAAAACTATGACATAACACATATGGAATCATGTAGTAACCAAAAAAGTGTTAAACAAATATTTTATATTTGAGATTATTCAAAGTAATCACCCTTTACCTTGATGACAGCTTTGCACACCCATGGCATTCTCTCAACCAGCTTCATGAGGACCGCCACAGGAATGGAAGACCCAGAAACACCTCTGCTGCAGAGGATAAGTTCATTAGAGTTACCAGCCTCAGATTGCAGCCCAAATAAATGCTTCACAAAGTTCAAGTAACAGACACATCTCAACATCAACTGTTCAGAGGAGACTGTGTGAATCAGGCCTGCATGGTCGAATTTCTGCAAAGAAACCACTACTAAATGACACCAATAATAAGAAGAGACTTGCTTGGGCCAAGAAACACGAGCAATGTACATTGTCCTTTGGTCTGGAGTCCAAATTTGAGATTTTTGGTTCCAACCGCAACCAAATTTAGACCGCAGTAAAATAAAAGCAGCCAACAAGTTCTCAGCATATGTGGGAACTCCCTCAAGACTGATGGAAAAGCATTCCAGGTGAAGCTGGTTGAGAGAATGCCAAGAGTGTGCATAGCTGTCATCAAGGCAAAAGGTGGTAATATATTTTGATTTGTTTAACACTTGTTTTGTTACTACATGATTCCATATGTGTTATGTCATAGTTTTGATGTCTTCACTTTTATTCTACAATGTCAAAAAACTAGTTCAAATAAAGAAAAACCCTTGAATGAGTCATATACATATACACCCCCTGTCCAAACTTTTGACAGGGGGTGTATATATATTATTTTTATTTAACTAGGCAAGTCAGTTAAGAACAAATTCTTATTTATAATGACGGCCTACCCCGGCCTCCCCTAACCCGGATGACACTGGGCCAATTGTGCACCTCCCTTTGGGACTCCCGATCACAGCCGATTGTGATATGGCCCGGGATCAAACCAGGGTCTGTAATGACGCCTCTAGCACTGAGATGCAGTGCCTTAGACCGCTGCGCCACTCGGGAGCCTGTCTTGTTCCAGATACTGGGGGCCTTTATGGCTGCTTTGAACTGTTTAGGGATAGTATTGTATGAAATATTTTAATTTAGGCAAGTTTGCATTATGTATAACTACAGTATTTTATTGAGAAATACGTCATCATTCCTCTGTTCATAATCGTTACCCAGACATTGGTGTCTTGCAAAGGGTGTAATCTTTATACCTTTAGGATATAACTGTTTAAAATTCCAAATCCCACTATTGGATTCTTGATAAAGAAATGTGTATGTTTAATGTTAATGACTAAGATGTTTCACCCTGAAACTGTGTAATGTGTGAAATGTATTAGAATTACAAGATTATGATTCTAAGAATGTGCAAACATAGACAATGTTGACACCAGGTTAGAATGTTACCATTTGGTAAATGAGTCAGGATGTGGTTAAGACAATGAAGGAGACAGACCATTTGTGAAGGCTGTTAGGCCTGCAGGAGATTATGCGGCCATAAAAGTTCACAGGGCCCCATCCCTCAGAATTGGGGCCTGGTCTTCGAGGTGTGAGTAAACATTAGCAACTGAGATAACAAGATAGGGTCTTTGAAGGCAGATCCTGAGAACTTGCAGGCCATAAAAAAGGGTGGAGACTTTGCTGACTGAATTTTATAAAAGGCTTTGTGTTTTTTCTTTCTAGAGAACGTTCTCTATGAATAAAGACTGACCATTGCAAAGCTGGAGCTCTCTCTGTATTATTTAAACAAACTGAAGGATTTACAACCTTCAGGATACAGATAGAGTTATAAGAGTTCCTTTAGAACATTGGGATAGAAAATATCGTGACAATTCTCCCCTTTCACATGATGGTCCCATCAAGTCCATCATTTGGTGTTGTTTTTTCTGGATGTACCCCCTCCAGCTCCACTGCCTGCCTGCTCTCAGTGGCCTGTTCCTGGGCTGAGGACTCTGAGATGTGCCCCTTGTCTGGATGGTGTATCTCAATGAGGAGCTCGTAGATCAGTGTGCCTACCAGAGCGCCGGCACAAGTGGCCACTAAAGGCACCCACCACCAACTACGTCCCGCCCTGAGAGGGAAAGAGAGAAACCGCAGGTAAAGATGTTACTATCTGTATCAGCGTAGACTACACAATGTCAAAGTAAAATTCTTTGCGTTCAGCTTAAAATCCTCATGTGAGCAATTTCAAGATCCCCCATCTAGAAATGCCTAATATTAAAGCACTTGTTTGGTTTGGTAAACAACGGCATTAAGAGTGTCAAAATATGTAGCAGAACTGACTTACCTAAACACCTCGTCCCCCCAGCCAGCGATGTATGTGAACAGTCTAGGCCCGATGTCTCTGGCTGGGTTCAGGGCGTAGCCACTGTTGGAGCCCATGGAGACTCCGATCACCAACACCAGCGCCCCCACCAGCACCGGCTCCAGACCTGCAGGCGCCGGACTGTTCCTGCTGTCCCCCAGAGCCAGGATACACACCATGAGAGCAGCCGTGCCTACCACCTGGAGGAGGTGAGCCGGTTAACCACTACAGAGCAGCGGCACCATGATAAGACTAACTATGAAGGCTGAGGCGTCATTCAACCTCTCCCAAATTACTGATCAGAAAACAGCCCTTAGTAAAAGAGCTGATTGAGTCTTCCAGGTACAAATACATTCCCTATGTGTTTATGTTAGTTATCCTATATTCATGTAAACCCAGAAGGTGGTTCAGGTGGTTCTGACCTGGTCCACGATGCCACCCCACAGGCTCAGGTAGTCAGCAGGGTACGTGGAGAAGATGCCTGCTGTGGCTTTGGGACCGCTCACGGTCAAGTGACCGTCACTGTAGGTCTGTATAGCATCTGTGAATGGAAACGCGCACACACACACTATCATGCTCCACTCATAACTTTTGGTTTCTAGTTTTCAAGATTGATATTCTACATTTTGCCCTTACCGTAGTACTGCAGGGCTACAGTGGCAGCAGCCATAAAGGCCCCCAGTATCTGGAACAAGACGTAGAAAGGCAGGCGTGTCCAAGGATGCCTGCCTAGAAAGCAGAGGCTGAGAGACACTGCAGGGTTCAGGTGAGCACCTTCGAGAGAACAATACAACCATTATTTGATAATGTATCAATTATTTTATCAAGATATGGCTTCTTTCTGTCCTCTCCCTCATCCACATGTATACAGTAGATTTACACTCGTAGACTTTACCTGACACCCCACGGGAAACATAGATTCCAAAGGTGGTTCCCAGAGCGAAACCCAGATTGATTGACAGGTAGTGACCTTTACTGTTCTCAGATGTCGTTACCTGTGCAACGGAGCCACATCCAAACAGCTGCAGTCACATGACACAACAAAACAAAACAAGGCATGTATCAGAGGAGTACCATCCGTCATGTATCATATGCAGTGAGTGTGTCATGCACATATCCCCATTTTCAAACTACTGCTTGAATTTGAATGTAAAATAATCTCAGAATTTACTGTCACTCATAATAAATCAGGTAACCAGGAAGGCCTATATGAAATATCAGTTGAAAGTGGTTCCCCATTCGTCGTCTACTCAAATAGTGGGGGAAATGCCAAGGCCAGTCTTTACAGTCCTCTGTTCTGAAGAAGTGTATCGCTTTATGATTTTGTTCCGCGCTACAATTTTTATTGACCCTGGCAGGAGCAACAAGGCATTCATCTCAAGGCTTGGGGCATGTTCAATAGGGCAGAACGTTAATACAATTGCAAGCCGAAATGTACAAACATCATTCTCTTTCCAAATTACACACATCAATCTAATGATTTGGGAACTCCTTCCCACACCTCTCCTTCCACTCTCGCTCTCTGTTTTGCTCTCTCTCTGGGGTCAAAGTCCTTGGTTAGCCATTGTGACAATCCATTAATGGCAACAAATGGGTTTTTACAAGCACTTACAACTCAAAACAAGATCAGAGCGAGACAGCGTGTGGAAGGACTGGAGATTCAAATTAGAACAATAGAAAACATTGCCAGTTAAAGTTATCCTTAGTTGGATGGCACCTGCACTGTCCCTTCCACCATTCATTGTACTTTGACATACTGACCGATGGACAGATGTCTTAGGCTAACAAAAAAACAAACAAACATCTGAAGGATACACACCAACACGTACACATACAATCCTTGAAGTACTACAATCCTCTCCCTCTGCCTAACCTCAACCCTTACAACTGAGGTACAGAAGGACAAGTGGCTCCAACCATTCCTACCGAGCAGCATGTACTGTACCTGCTTAAAATCTAAACAGAAAGCTTTCAACTGCCCAGAGTCAGAAAGTTACTCACAATCAGGATGTAGACCCCCAGGCACTCAGCCAAACACTCTCTGGCAAGGCTACTCCTGATTCTAAATGTTTTTAGCAGTCGGTCCATCCCTGTAGTGTCTTGAGTGTCATCAGTACTACTATGTAACTTGGACAGTGAACTCTTCCACTCCAGCAGACTATTAACAAGTTCACACAGACTCATACCTCAATCCTCTACGTCACTTGTTTTATGGTCTGTCTGAGGCTTGTGTATGTAGAAGTGTTATCACTCTGTGGGTCGTTCCAAGAATAGAGTACATTTTGCGTCCCTTATAAGTAGGAATTGTGCACCAATATTGAAATTCAAAAACAATTTATATTAAATGAAGAGCCCTTTAATATAGACCACATGGACATTCAATAAATCTTGACATGTCCCTTGTCAAGTTGTTTCTAAGAAGACTAGATCAGCGTTGATATTGCAACTAGATTGTGGCTTCTATCGATGTAATTGTCTGCATCATTTTCAATCCCCCATATTAATTTTATAAATGTATATTTTCCTAACCCTACCACTCCTCCCCTAATTGGAGTAAACTAATGGCCAACAACACTTAGACTTCCACTTCCAGTTTATACCTACTATGTACATTTTACAGACACAATGTATTTTACAATAGTTATTTTTGTTTGTTTTTAGTCCCATCCTTCAGCTACCCTCAACCCCTCCCATCTATCTCTGAACACCATCCAGTTTTGATTTCTATTTATCTATCTGTATGGCACATCTGTAAATATTTTGGTCCTTAAATGAAACTGGTATACTTTTTTATTTATCACAATTTTCTTTAACGTATATTGGTCTCTAATGCTTCAGGGCCGACAGACAAGTTCCTTACTTACACCCCCTTCCACTTGCCTCTTCCATTTTTGCGATAATGCTGCAATTAGTTGGTTGTACTTTTGGATAGAGCTAACATTTCCATATATTTTTGTTAGCTGCATGAGTGACATGACTCCACCAGATTATACCGTTTAGATTTTTTTTCCCCAATTAGTATATTTGAGTTTAACCATAATATTTGTTGTATTATAAAGTTCTGTCTTTTCTGGTGGATTAAACTGAAATTGCAACCAACTTTCTATGAGTTGTTTTAAAAATAGCGATACTTTGGAGATTATTTCATTTTCAAACAACTGAAAGTGAGAGGTTGTAATCTGAATAAAAGGGGAAAAGGCCATTCTTGAACACTGGGTGAGATATTCTTACTAATCTGCTAGAGAACCAGTTTGGATTTAAGTATAGCTTTTGTATGACTCAATTATTCTGTATACCACCCCTACCTTGTCACAACACAACTGATTGTCTCAAACGCATTAAGAAATTCCACAAATTAACTTTTAACAAGGCACACCTGTTAATTGAAATTTATTGCAGGTGACTACCTCATGAAGCTGGTTGGGAGAATGCCAAGAGTGTGCAAATCTGTCATCAAGGCAAAGGGTGGCTACTTTGAAGAATCTAAAATATCTAATATATTTTGATTTGTTTAACCGTTTTTGGTTACTACATGATTCCATATGTGTTATTTCATAGTGTTGATGTAGAAAATGGTAAAAATAAAGAAAAACCCTTGAATGAGTAGGTGTGTCCAAACTTTTGACTGGTACTGTATACAGTTGCAAGAAAAAGTATGTGAACCCTTTGGAATTACCTTGATTTCTGCATAAATTGGTCATGCAATTTGATCTGATCTTCATCTAAGTCACAACAATAGACAAGCACAGTCTGCTTAAACTCATAACACACAAATAATAAAAAATGTCTTGTCTATATTGAATACATAATTTAAACATTCATAGTGTAGGTTGGAAAAAGTATGTAGGCTAATGACTTTTCCAAAAGCTAATTGGAGTCAGGAGTCAGCTAACCTGGAGTCCAATCAATAAGACGAGATTGGAGATGTTGGTTAGAGCTGCCCTGCCCTATAAAAAACACTCAGTTTGCTATTCACAAGAAGCATTTCCTGATGTGAACCATGCCTCGAACAAAATAGATCTCAGAATACCTAAAGAATTGTTGACTTGGATAAAGAGTTCTCTAAAAGTTCTCTATCTCTAAAAGCCTTGATGTTCATCAGTCCACAGTAAGACAAATTGTCTAGAAAGTTCAGCACTGTTGCTACTCCCCCTAGCAGTGGCCGCCCTGCAAAGATGACTGCAAGAGCACAGCGCAGAATTCTTAATGAGGTTAAGAAGAATCCTAGTGTCAGGTAAAGACTTTCAGAAATCTCTGGAACATGCTAACATCTCTGTTGACGAGTCTACGATACGTAAAATACTAAACAAGAATGGTGCTCATGGGAGGACACCACGGAAGAAGCCACTGCTGCCCCAAAAAAACATTGCTGCACGTCTGAAATTCGCAAAAGAGGCAAAATATTGTCTGGACAGATTAAACTAAAGTTGAATTGTTTGGAAGGAACACACAAATCTATGTGTGGAGAAAAAAAGGCACAGCACACCAACATCAAAACCTCATCCCAATTGTAAAGTATGGTGGAGGGAGCATCATGGTTTGGGGCTGCTTTGCTGCCTCAGGGCCTGGACAGCTTGCTATCATCGACGGAAAAATGAATTCCCAAGTTTATCAAGACATTTTGCAGGAGAATGTAAGGCTATCTGTCCGCCAATTGAAACTCAACAGAAGTTGGGTGATGCAACAGGACAACGACCCAAAACACAGAAGTAAATCAACAACAGAATGGCTTCAACAGCAGAAAATACGCCTTCTGGAGTGGCCCAGTCAGAGTCCTTTTTATTTATTTATTTTATTTTTATTTAACCTTTATTTAACCAGGAAGGCCAGTTGAGAACAAGTTCTCATTTACAACTGTGACCTGGCCAAGATAAAGCAAAGCAGTGCGACAAAAACAAGAACAACACAGAGTTACACATGGGATAAACAAACGTACAGACAATAACACAATAGAAAATCTATGTACAGTGTGTGCAAATGTAGTAAGATTAGGAAGTTAAGGCAATAAATATAACATAGTGGTGAAATAATTACAATTTAGCACTGGAGTGATAGATGTGCAGATGATGATGTGCAAATCAAGATACTGGGGTGCAAATTAGCAAAAATAACAATATGGGGATGAGGTAGTAGGGTGGGCTATTTAAAGATGGGCTGTGTACAAGTGCAGTGATCGGTAAGTTGCTCTGACAGCTGATGCTTAAAGTTATTGAGGGAGATGGTAGTCTCCAGCTTCAACGATTTTTGCAATTCGTTCCAGTCATTGGCAGCAGAGAACTGGAAGGAATGGTGGCCAAAGGAGGTGTTGGCTTTGGGGATGACCAGTGAAATATACCTGCTGGAGCGCATGCTACGGGTGGGTGTTGCTATGGTGACCAGCGAGCTGAGATAAGGCGGGGATTTACCTAGCAAAGATTTATAGATGACCTGGAGCCAGTGGGTTTGGCGACGAATATGTAGTGAGGGCCAGCCAACGAGAGCATACAGGTTGCAGTGGTGGGTAGTATATGGGGCTTTGGTAACAAAAAAGTAAGTTTTACAAGGGCATGTTTGGCAGCATGAGTGAAGGAGGCTTTGTTGCGAAATAGGAAACCGATTCTAGATTAAATTTTAGATTCGAGATGCTTAATGTGAGTCTGGAAGGAGAGTTTACAGTCTAACCAGACACCTACTATAGGTATTTGTAGGTGTCCACATATTCTAAGTCAGACCCGTCGAGATTAGTCATGATAGTCCGGCGGGCGGGTGTGGGCAGCGTTCGATTGAAGAGCATGCATTTAGTTTTACTAGCATTTAAGAGCAGTTGGAGGCCACTTGAAGGTGTCACGGTGCGTATACATGGGACGGTAAACGGAGCGCTGGTGAAGTGTCATCCTTTTATTGAATGAGGTGTTCTCTCGAGGCATTCAAATCAAAGGAGAGTATAACAAACATAAACACGATTACAAACAAAACACGGTGACTTACGTTGTGGCTGCTGGCAGTGCAGACAAACACAATGAACAATGATCCACACACAGGTGGCTGTGTGTGGTGACTAAATACACTCCCCAATCAGAGACAACGCTATACAGCTGTCTCTGATTGGGGATGATAATCTCCCTAATAGTGTGTGAGAGCTTGGTTGTGTGCCTCTCTCCTCCCCTAGGTGGGAGTAAGAGGCCTTACCACAACCAAGCCCTCACAGTACCCCCCCCCTAAGGTGCGGACTCCCGATCGCACACAAAAAAATCCCCCCTCTCCTGAAAGAAAAAATGTCCAAAACTCTAGGGGGGACATGGCGGGGTACTGAGGTGGTTGCTGGTGGGGGCTCCGGTTCCGGTTCCGGGCGTGGCACAGGCTGTGAGAGTAGCTTCTCTCCTACCTCTCCGTTGCACGCCCGGTCCGGTCCGGACCCCGGCGCGATGGTTCCCCCCTCAGTACTCCCGCCTTCCACCAAGTCCTGTCTGGACCCTGGTGTGGGAGCCCTCGACCCTGGAGAGGGGCTGACAACCGGCCCCGGACTGGGCACCGGTGGAGCGGACTGCTCCTTCCCTGGAGCGACGTAGACGACCGGCCCCGGACTGGGCACCGGTGGAGCGGACTGCTCCGGCACTGGAGCGACGCCGACGACCGGCCCCGGACTGGGCACCGGTGGAGCGGACTGCTCCGTCACTGGATCGACGTAGACGACCGGCCCCGGACTGGGCACCGGTGGAGCGGACTGCTCCGGCACTGGAGCGACACAGACGGCCGGCCCCGGACTGGGCACCGGTGGAATGGACTGCTCCGTTACTGGAGCGACGTAGACGACCGGCCCCGGACTGGGCACCGGTGGAGCGGACTGCTCCTTCACTGGAGCGACGTCGATGACCGGCCCCGGACTGGGCACCGGTGGAGGAGGCTCCAGGCCTTGAGCTGTGGCTGGAGGCTCCGGGCTGCTGACCTTCGCTGGAGGTGGCGGAACGCTGACCTTCGCTGGAGGTGGCGGAACGCTGACCTTCGCTGGAGGTGGCGGGGCGCTGACCTTCGCTGGAGGTGGCGTGGCGCTGACCTTCGCTGGAGGTGGCGGGGCGCTGACCTTCGCTGGAGGTGGCGGGGCGCTGACCTTCGCTGGAGGCCTCGGGCTGCTGACCTTCGCTGGAGGCCTCGGGCTGCTGACCTTCGCTGGAGGCCTCGGGCTGCTGACCTTCACTGGAGGCCTCGGGCTGCTGACCTTCACTGGAGGCCTCGGGCTGCTGACCTTCACTGGAGGCCTCGGGCTGCTGACCTTCACTGGAGGCCTCGGGCTGCTGACCTTCACTGGAGGCCTCGGGCTGCTGACCTTCACTGGAGGCCTCGGGCTGCTGACCTTCACTGGAGGCCTCGGGCTGCTGACCTTCACTGGAGGCCTCGGGCTGCTGACCTTCTCTGGAGGCCTCGGGCTGTTGACCTTCTCTGGGGGTCTCGGGCTGCTGACCTTCTCCGGAGGTCTCGGGCTGCTGACCTTCACCGGAGGCCTCGGGGTGCTGACCTTCACAGGAGGCCTCGGGCTGCTGATCTTCTCCGGAGGTCTCGGGCTGCTGACCTTCTCCGGAGGTCTCGGGCTGCTGACCTTCACAGGAGGCCTCAGGCTGCTGACCTTTACAGGAGACCTCAGGCTGCTGACCGTCACAGGAGGCCTCGGGCTGCTGACCTTCTCCAGAGACCTCAGGCTGGATGCCGTGCCCACCCTGGGCACCGACGCAGAGGTGGTCTTCAGCCCTGCAGCTGGTCTGGCTGTCGGCCCCAGACTGGGCACCGACACGCTATGGAGCTCCTGCTCCACAGCGGGACTGAACGTCGTCGGCGCCTCGACTGCTCCGGACCCCAGCCTTCCTCCACCGAACGATAATAGGAGTGTTCCTCCTCTGTAATTTTTCCCATACCGAGGAGGATATCTCCTAAAGTAATACCCCGTTGCGTCCCAGGGTGGTGGAGCGACGTAGACGACCGGCCCCGGACTGGGCACCGGTGGAGCGGACTGCTCCTTCACTGGAGCGACGTCGATGACCGGCCCCGGACTGGGCACCGGTGGAGGAGGCTCCAGGCCTTGAGCTGTGGCTGGAGGCTCCGGGCTGCTGACCTTCGCTGGAGGTGGCGGAACGCTGACCTTCGCTGGAGGTGGCGGGGCGCTGACCTTCGCTGGAGGTGGCGGGGCGCTGACCTTCGCTGGAGGTGGCGTGGCGCTGACCTTCGCTGGAGGTGGCGGGGCGCTGACCTTCGCTGGAGGCCTCGGGCTGCTGACCTTCGCTGGAGGCCTCGGGCTGCTGACCTTCGCTGGAGGCCTCGGGCTGCTGACCTTCGCTGGAGGCCTCGGGCTGCTGACCTTCACTGGAGGCCTCGGGCTGCTGACCTTCACTGGAGGCCTCGGGCTGCTGACCTTCACTGGAGGCCTCGGGCTGCTGACCTTCACTGGAGGCCTCGGGCTGCTGACCTTCACTGGAGGCCTCGGGCTGCTGACCTTCACTGGAGGCCTCGGGCTGCTGACCTTCTCTGGAGGCCTCGGGCTGTTGACCTTCTCTGGGGGTCTCGGGCTGCTGACCTTCTCCGGAGGTCTCGGGCTGCTGACCTTCACCGGAGGCCTCGGGGTGCTGACCTTCACAGGAGGCCTCGGGCTGCTGACCTTCTCCGGAGGTCTCGGGCTGCTGACCTTCTCCGGAGGTCTCGGGCTGCTGACCTTCACAGGAGGCCTCAGGCTGCTGACCTTTACAGGAGACCTCAGGCTGCTGACCGTCACAGGAGGCCTCGGGCTGCTGACCTTCTCCGGAGACCTCAGGCTGGATGCCGTGCCCACCCTGGGCACCGACGCAGAGGTGGTCTTCAGCCCTGCAGCTGGTCTGGCTGTCGGCCCCAGACTGGGCACCGACACGCTATGGAGCTCCTGCTCCGCAGCGGGACTGAACGTCGTGCCCACCCTGGGCACCGACGCAGAGATGGTTCCCAGCCCTCTGGTGGGGCTGGCTGTCGGCCCCAGACTGGGCACCGACGCGCTATGGAGCTCCTGCTCCACAGCGGGGCTGAACGTCGTGCCCACCCTGGGCACCGACGCAGAGATGGTTTCCAGCCCTCTGGTTGGGCTGGCTGTCGGCCCCAGACTGGGCACCGACGCGCTATGGAGCTCCTGCTCCACAGCGGGACTGAACGTCGTGCCCACCCTGGGCACCGACGCAGAGATGGTATCCAGCCCTGTGGTTGGGCTGGCTGTCGGCCCCAGACTGGGCACCGACATGCTATGGAGCTCCTGCTCCACAGCGGGGCTGAACGTCGTGCCCACCCTGGGCACCGACGCAGAGATGGTTTCCAGCCCTCTGGTGGGGCTGGCTGTCGGCCCCAGACTGGGCACCGACACGCTATGGAGCTCCTGCTCCACAGCGGGGCTGAACGTCGTGCCCACCCTGGGCACCGACGCAGAGAGGGGTTCCAGCCCTGTGGTTGGGCTGGCTGTCGGCCCCAGACTGGGCACCGACGCGCTATGGAGCTCCAGCTCCACAGCGGGACTGAACGTCGTGCCCACTCTGGGCACCGACGCAGAGATGGTTTCCAGCCCTGTGGTTGGGCTGGCTGTCGGCCCCAGACTGGGCACCGACGCGCTATGGAGCTCCAGCTCCACAGCGTGACTGAACGTCGTGCCCACTCTGGGCACCGACGCAGAGATGGTCTCCAACCACAGAGCTGTGCTGGCGACCGTCGCTGTAGCCTCCGTGCGAGGAGTAGGCACGGGGCGTACTGGACTGGGGAAACGCACCACTGGTCTGATGCGCGGCGCTGGCACGGGTCACACCGGGCTGGGGAAACGCACCGTTGGTTTGGTGCGTTGAGCTGGTACAGGTCGCACCGGGCTGTAGACACGCACCATAGGGCTGGTGCGTGGAGCAGGCGCGGGCCGTACCGGGCTGGGGAAACGCACCGTTGGGCTGTTGCGTTTAGCTGGCACGGGTCACGCCGGGCTGGGGAAACGCACCGTTTGGCTGGTGCGCGGAGCAGGCGCGGGCCGTACCGGGCTGGGGAAACGCACCGTTGGCTGGGTGCGTTTAGCTGGTACGGGTCGCACCGGGCTAGTGTTGCGCACCGATGGTTTGGTGCGCTGAGTCGGTCTCCTCCTCCTCCGACTCTGGACCGGCGCTGGAGGCACCGGACTGGGAACTGGCGCTGGAGCACGACTGTCCCTGTCGTGCCTACTCCACCGCCAATCCCCATCCTGTGAGGGTTCTTCCGGGAACCCCCACGAGTGAGGGAACAGAAGCACATCGTCGTCGTCTTCCTCCGACTCCTCTCTGTACTCCTGCTCCCATGGCTGTAGGGGCTCCTCCAGGAACCCCCACGAGTGCAGTGGTCGGGGCTCTTCTCCCTCGATCCCCGACCACCCCCATAGCCCCCCCCCAAAATCAGTTTGAGGGGTTTTCTGGACTCCAGGCTGGTCCTCAGTTCTAGCCCGGTGACGTGTCCTCCGTCGTCGGCGCCTCGACTGCTCCGGACCCCAGCCTTCCTCCACCGAACGATAATAGGAGTGTTCCTCCTCTGTAATTTTTCCCATACCGAGGAGGATATCTCCTAAAGTAATACCCCGTTGCGTCCCAGGGTGGTGGATCATTCTGTCACGGTGCGTATACATGGGACGGTAAACGGAGCGCTGGTGAAGTGTCATCCTTTTATTGAATGAGGTGTTCTCTCGAGGCATTCAAATCAAAGGAGAGTATAACAAACATAAACACGATTACAAACAAAACACGGTGACTTACGTTGTGGCTGCTGGCAGTGCAGACAAACACAATGAACAATGATCCACACACAGGTGGCTGTGTGTGGTGACTAAATACACTCCCCAATCAGAGACAACGCTATACAGCTGTCTCTGATTGGGGATGATAATCTCCCTAATAGTGTGTGAGAGCTTGGTTGTGTGCCTCTCTCCTCCCCTAGGTGGGAGTAAGAGGCCTTACCACAACCAAGCCCTCACAGAAGGAGTGTTGTATGGCATAGAAACTCGTTTGGAGGTTTGTTAACACAGTGTCCAAAGAAGGGCCAGATTTATACAGAATGGTGTCGTCTGCTTAGAGGTGGATCAGAGAGTCACCAGCAGCAAGGGCGACATCATTGATATATACAGAGAATAGAGTCGGCCCAAGAATTTAAACCTGTGGAACCCCCATAGAAACGGCCAGAGGTCCGGACAACAGGCCCTCCGATTTGACACACTGAACTCTCTCTGAGAAGTAGTTGGTGAACCAGGCGAGGCAGTCATTTGAGAAACCAAGGCTATTGAGTCAGCCGATAAGAATGCAGTGATTGAGTCAAAAGCCTTGGCCAGGTCGATGAAGACGGCTGCACAGTACTGTCTTTTATCGATGGCAGTTATGATGTCGTTTAGGACCTTGAGTGTGGCTGAGGTGCACCCATGACCAGCTCGGAAACCAGACTGCATAGAGGAGAAGGTACGGTGGGATTCGAAGTGGTCGGTGATCTGTTTGTTAACTTGGCTTTCGAAGACTTTAGAAAGGCAGGGCAGGATGGATATAGGTCTGTAACAGTTTGGGTCTAGAGTGTCTCCCCCTTTGAAGACAGGGATGACCGCGGCAGCTTTCCAATCTCTAGTGATCTCAGACGACACGAAAGAGAGGTTGAACAGGCTAGTAATAGGGGTTGCAACAATTGTGGCGGATAATTTTAGAAAGGAAGGGTCCAGATTGTCTAGCCCAGCAGATTTGTAGGGGTCCAGATTTTGCAGCTCTTTCAGAACATCAGCTATCTGGATTTGGGTTAAAGAGAAGCAGGGGTGGCTTGGGCAAGTTGCTTCGGGGGATGCAGAGCTGTTGGCCGGGGTAGAAGTAGCCAGGTGGAAAGCAATGGCCAGCCGTAGCAAAATGCTTATTGAAATTCTCAATTATCGTAGATTTATCAGTGGTGACAGTGTTTCCTTGCCTCAGTGCAGTGGGCAGCTGGGAGGAGGTGCTCTTATTCTCCTGACCTCAACCCGATTAAAATGCTGTGGCATGATCTCAAGAGAGCAGATCACACCAGACATCCCAAGAATATTGCTGAACTGAAATAGTTATGTAAAGAGGAATGGTCCAAAATTCCTCCTGAACATTGTGCAAGTCTGATCCGCAACTACAGAAAATGTTTGGTTGAGGTTATTGCTGCCAAAGGAGGGTCAACCAGTTATTAAATCCCAAGGGTTCACATACTTTTTCCACCCTACACTGTAAATGTTTACACGGTGTGTTCAATAAAGACATGAAAAACAGAATTGTTTGTGTGTTATTAGTTTAAGCAGACTGTGTTTGTCTATTGTTGGATGAAGATCAGATAACATTTTATGACCAATTTATGCAGAAATCCAGGTAATTCCAAAGGGTTCACATACTTTTTCTTGCCACTGTATATGTATAAATCTATTAATCGCCAAATGTATTAATCTAAAAAAAAATGATATATATTGTAAAATGTACGGAACGGTTCTACATTTATTAATGAGACCCTGATAACTGGGTCACGATGAGTACGCGCAATCTTCCTCCCAGACAATGGTGGCTTTTAACAGATCAAAGCTGCCCTGTAAAAGCCCCAGAAACAGGGTATGAAAAACAGTCAAGTGATCTTCTACAACCCACTGAGTTTGATTTGTTCATTTTTATTAATCTTGAGTTTAGGGATAGTGATGGAATGTAGCCTCTTAACAGAGGTTAGTGAAGTGGGCCAGTAACCAGAGGGTTCGAATCCCAGGGCTGGAATGGAATTATAACACTTCAACACCCACATTAAAAAATATTATGGTAATCGCTGTAGTGTTTTTGCAGAATTTACTGTAGTATTCTCTGTAGTATACTGTAGTATTTACAGTTAACTATAGTATAAATACTGTAGTAAAAGACAACTGTAGAATATACTATAGTAATTCATGTCGTTTTTTTGCCTATTGTAGTATACTATTCACTGTCGTTTTTGCATACTGTACTATATGGCAGTATTTACTGTAGCGTTTTAGTTTTATTGTCTTTGACATAGAAGTGGAGGCTTGCTTTCTTTTCTTCAGGAAACCTACTGGAAAAATACTAAAAGAGCACATTTTCCATAACCTGTAGATAGGTAGGACTGGGGTTGGGACGGATAGTTCAGAGCTTCAGCTCTTTTCTATAACCTGTAGGGAACACAACATGGTCTATACATGTCATGTAGGTTTCTCACTTGTTGGTGGCACTAACTGTGATATGGAGGAGAGGAATGGGCTGGGTAAATGCAAATCAAACACTGTAGTATTTACTATAATTAAAAAAGTGCAGTGTCTTTTATCTCCCAGATAATACTGTAGTGTTTACTACAGCTCAACAGCTTTTAACCCCAAGCCATAAGACTCCTGAACAGCTAATCAAATGGTTACCCCTAAATTAGCCCAAGTAACCGGTGCCACTGCACATTGACTCTGTACCGGTACCACCTGTATATACCACCTGTATACCACCTTTGCATATATATTTTTTTTTACTGTCATTTCACTTATCTATTGTTTACATAATAATTAATAATTATAATTATTTTTTACTTAAACTGCACTGTTGGTTAGGGCTTGTAAGTAAGCATTTCACTGTAAGGTCTACAACTGTTGTGACAAATAAATGTGACAAACTTTGATTTGATTTGATTCTACAGTATTTTACAGCATTCTATAGTAAGTACTACACTACACATGATCGAGGGATACTACAGTGTGTAGTATTAGTATTCTACAGTATACTACAGTTTACGATAGAATTCTATAGTAAGTACTGTACCATTTTATAGTAAACTGTTATATTTTGTCATGTGGGTGGACATTTAAAATGTATCTTTATCAGTATCCTAAAAAGGTAGACCTGGCTTTCCAACCAGATGAGTAATGTGAAAATAAGGACAATTCATCTCTGAGGTTCCTATTTGGAAGCTGTGACATCCTGAAGGTAAGTGTGTTCGGGAAAGTGTTGAGCTCTGCTCTTGTGACAGCTTATCCGTTTCAGTTTAGCCAAGTTCTTCTGTGCTTTGGGGATGTTACATCCTCTGTTTCTATGGTTAAATCACTGGCAGCATCATGTATTAAAGGATGAGGAAGTTCAGAGGGAACCTTCGGTCTGTGATGTCATGTATACAATCATACACCCCCTGTCAAAAGTTTGGAATATTACTCATTCAAGTGTTTTTCTTTATTTGCACTAGTTTTTACATTGTAGAATAAAAGTGAAGACATCAAAACTATGACAAAGCACATATGGAATCATGTAGTAACCAAAAAAGTGTTAAACAAATCAAAATATATTTTAAATCAAAATATTTGAGTAGCCACCCTTTGCCTTGATGACACCTTTGCACACCCATGGCATTCTCTCAACCAGCTTCATGAGGACCGCCACAGGAATGGAAGACCCAGAAACACCTCTGCTGCAGAGGATAAGTTCATTAGAGTTACCAGCTTCAGAATGCAGCCCAAATAAATGCTTCATAGAGTTCAAGTAACAGACACATCTCCACAACTGTTCAGAGGAGACTTCATGGTCTTCATGGTCGAATTGCTGCAAAGAAACCACTACTAAAGGACACCAATAATAAGAAGAGACTTGCTTGGGCCCTAAGCAAAATTCTGCTAAGGGGCCCTCCTACCTGACCCGTGAGCCATGTAAACCATTTGCCATTGCCACACAGTCACACCTGACACCCCAGTGCTCCCACTACAATCCTCCCCTCTTTAAAACAGTTTGCTCCATCTGTCGGTCTAAGAATAAGTAGTTCTATAAAGAACAGAATGAGGTATAAACTAACAATATTTATTGAATATAATATGGTCACAGCCAGAATAGCTTGCACTCCTAGTTACAACTTAGCAAACACATTAACATAGATACACCATATCATAGAGAAACGCCACATATCAGCTGCCTGGTAATTAGTCCAGTCCTCACAATATTATATAATTAGCTTTGTCTATACAACGTAAACATAAGCCTATAGGCTAAGGCTGCAGCTATATGTCTCAAAATAGTAAAATAAAACCTATACAGCTGTGTGATTAACTTTGGTTCCCTCTACAACCTGGGCATTTTCAGCATCAGCATGGGCACCAGTCTATCTGGCCTGTCTGAGAGATTGAGAAAAATGTAGAAAGTATGTCACATAGTTAGTTAAGCAGTCATTTACACAAATGCACTTCTGCCATACAATCTTAAATGTTACTAAGTGTGACAAACTTAAGCATAGCACCTGTAAATTATAGATAACAATGCTATTATCTATAAGTGCCTTCACGCCCATATATTGTCTGGACTGGTCCCCACAGAGGTTGCTGCAGGAAAGCGTGAGTTTCATTTCGGGCACGCGCATATGAATGCATGTTCACGCACGACGTGGTTATCTTTTCTGAGCTGCAGTTTATAAACACTGTTGCCCATTTTTTATTTATAAATGTTTTTATTTAACCTTTATTTAACTAGGCAAGTCAGTTAAGAACAAATTATTATTTACAATGATGGCCTACCAAAAGGCAAAAGATCTCCTGGGTTTAATGATATACGGGAGACGATGATCTGGATTCACGCGCAGAGCGCTGTTCTTTAATTATCATCAGCAAAGGTGCAATAGGAATCAGGCAGAGATCGTAGTCGGTAGGCAGTCAGAGTTCATACGCGGAAGAGGCAGTGATCGGGGCAGAAGCACAGGAGGGTAATTCCGGGAATCAAAAAGGTTCAGGAGACGAAGGTCATACACGAGGAGACTACGAGAGAAGAACAATATTGAAAATAACAGGCTTAGTATGTCACGACAGCAAACAATACCTCACAGGGAAACAGGGACTGAGGACTGAACTAAATAGGTAGTTGATGAGAAGCAGGTGTGCTCGGGGCAGGTGGAACTAGTAAAGGAAAAAACGAAAACCAGAACTGGGAATGGAATGAAAAAATAAAAGCACTCAGAAAGGATGCAGACAGCAAAACCTCACAGTACTCCCCCCCCCACGGGAGGCTCCCGACGACCTGGACGGCCGAGTGGGGGCAGGCGGACGGCCCCGCGGTCGAGGGGCGGGACGGTCAGGGTGGTCACGATGATAAGCCAGAATCATGGCAGGATCCAGAATGTCTCGGGCTGGGACCCAGGACCTGTCTTCCGGCCCGTACCCTTCCCAATCCACTAGGTAGTGGATACAGCCACCACGGCGCTTGGAGTCAATGATGGCATGGACGGCATACGCTGGTTCGCCACCGACGTCTATGGGCGGAGGCACTCTATGACGGTCCACCGGGGGATGTAGAGGGCTAAACCTCACTGGCTTCAACAAGGACACATGGAAGGATGATGAGATCCGATAATGACGGGGTAATTGAAGTCTGTAGGTGACAGGGTTGAGACGATGGCTGATCTTGAACGGGCCTATGAAGCGTGGCATCAGCTTTTTGCAGGGGAGACGGAGTTTAAGATCCCTCGTAGATAGCCACACTCGCTGTCCGGGGTGCATTAATGGAACAGACCGACGACGTCGATCGGCAAAACGCTTCTGAGAGCGGGAGGCTTGATGTAGATGCCGGTGAGCAGTTTCCCACACCTTCTCACTTCGCTTGAACCAGTCATCCACCGCTGGTACAGTACCGGGCTCTGTCTCCCACGGGAACATAGGGGGTTGGTAACCGAGCACGCACTGGAAAGGGGTAAGACGGAGAGAAGAATGAATGAGCGAATTCTGTGCGTACTCGGCCCAATGTATGTACTTGCTCCAGTCATGAGGCGCAGAAGAGCAATGTTGGCGCAGATACCGTCCGATCTCCTGATTTAGGCGCTCTGTCTGTCCGTTGGTTTCAGGATGGTACCCGGAAGAAAGGCTGATGGTAACTCCCAGTCTCTTGCAGAAGGCCCGCCACACTCGGGATATGAACTGGGGGCCCCGGTCCGAAACTATATCCTCCGGGATACCGTATAGACGGAACACCTGTTGAAACATGCATTCTGCTAATTCCAGGGCAGTTGGGAGGCCAGGTAGCGGCACAAGACGGCACATCTTTAAAAATCTATCTATTATGACAAGTATAGTGGTAAACCCTGTGGAGTCGGGTAGGTCGGTGATAAAATCTACAGATATATGGGACCATGGTCTGTTGGGTGTTGGTAGAGATTGTAGCTCCCCCGCAGGTAACTGGTGAAGGCTTTTAGACTGAGCACATATTGGGCATGAGAGAACATAGTCTCGGACGTCTGACACCAGAGAGGACCACCAGTATTGACGGGAAATTAATTCCACGGTCTTAGTAACACCCGGATGGCCAGATCCCAGAGAGGTGTGAGTCCATTGCATGAGTTGGGGTCTCATAGTTGCTGGCACGTAGCTTTTCCCTATAGGCACCTCGGGGGGTGCAGGGTCAGAGAGAAGAGCCTCTTGAATGGCCGACTGAAGTTCCCAGCGAATGGGTCCCACCACACAGGAGGGAGGCAGGATGGTTTCTGGAACAGGCGGGCGCATAGGAGGGTCGAACTGGCGGGATAGAGCATCTGCCTTAACATTCTTCCGCCCAGGTATGTATGTAACGGTGAAGTGGAACCGAGTAAAAAACAGGGCCCAACGAGCTTGTCGAGAATTCAACCTCTTTGCACTACGAAGGTATTCTAAATTTCGGTGGTCCGTTAGGACAGAAAAAGGATGTTGAGCTCCCTCTAACCAGTGACGCCACTCCTCCAAAGCCAGCTTGATGGCAAGGAGCTCCCGATTTCCGACATCATAATTCCTCTCAGCGGGTGTCAGCTTCTTAGAAAAGAAGGCACAGGGACGTTGTTTAGGGGGTGTTCCCACCCGCTGGGAGAGTATTGCCCCTACTCCGACCTCCGATGCATCGACCTCTAAGACAAACGGGAGAGAGGAATCGGGTTGACAGAGAATGGTTGCTGAGGTGAAGGTACGCTTCAACTCGTCAAAGGACTTGTGGGCTGCCTCCGTCCATTGAAGGGAACGGGCTTTCTGGCTGGTGAGAGTGGAAAGTGGAGCCGCGGTGATGCTGAAATTCCTGATAAACCGTCTGTAGTAATTGGCGAATCCAAGGAAGCGTTGTAATTCCTTGACGGTCGAGGGTTTAGGCCAGTTCTTTACCGCCGTAATCTTGTTGTCATCCATTTGGACTCCTCCTGGCGTGAGTACAGACCCTAAAAAGTTGACAGTAGTGACGTGGAAGGCACTTTTCTCAGCTTTAACAAAAAGGTGGTTGTCCTGAAGTCTCTGAAGAACTTGTGTGACATGCTGAATGTGGTCAGACATGGAATAGGAGTAAATGAGAATGTCGTCTATATAAACGATGAGGAATCGGTTAATCATGTCACTGAAGATCTCGTTCATAAATGATTGGAAGACTGAAGGGGCGTTGGTTAGACCGTACGGCATGACCAGATATTCATAATGCCCTCTAGCAGTGATGAAGGCCGTTTTCCACTCGTCCCCCTCTCTTATACGAACAAGATTGTAGGCGCTCCTGAGATCTAGTTTGGAGTAGATTGTGGCCTTTCCGACTTGCTCTAGGGCAGCCGGAATCAGGGGTAGGGGATATCGGTTCTTTATGGTAATGTCATTGAGTGATCGATAATCTATGCAGGGACGGAGTCCTCCATCTTTTTTCCCCACAAAGAAGAACCCGGATGCCGCTGGGGATGTGGATGGGCGTATGAAGCCCATTTCAAGAGTCTCATCTATGTATTTCTCCATAGCTTCGCTTTCAGGCAGAGATAGAGGATAGACTCGCCCTTTACGAGGTGATGTTCCTGATCTTAGCTCTATAGCGCAATCCCATGGGCGGTGTGGTGGTAGTACGGAGGCCTTTTCCTTACTGAAGACGTTACGGAATTGTGAATACACAATGGGAATGTCTGCAGGGGTGATAGAGACGGAGTCCTCGATGGAGGTGGCTCTACATGGGACCTTAATACACCGAGTAAAACAAGCTGGGGACCAGGAAAGGAGTTCACTTTCTTTCCACGAGATGGCGGGGTCATGGAGGCAAAGCCAAGGGTGACCTAAGATAAGGGGTTCATTGGGAGACACAAGCACTAATAGGGATATAGATTCCTTGTGCAACACTCCCGTCTGGAGGTTGATGTTCGGTGTCCTGTGTGTAACTAGGCCCTTTCCGAGGGGCTGCCCGTCTAAGGCATTGACTCTAAGGGGCGGATTGACAGGGATCAATTCAAGATTGAGTTCTTTGGCTAACTGTTCATCAATGAAATTACCGGCAGCTCCAGAGTCTATAAGCCCTTCGACTGATCGAACAATCCCATTAACCGATAGCAGAATAGGCAGAACAAGTTGTTTTTTCGTGAGATTTAAAAACTGAGACACGCCTACCTGAAGTGAAGCGTCGGGGTAATTCCTTTCCCTCCGAGGAGGACAAACAGGACAGCGGACCAACAAGTGGTCTCCTGCTCCACAGTAGAGGCATAGTCGTTCCTGCCGTCTTCGTTGTCTCTCCTCAGATGACAGGGGAGCGCGACCCAATTGCATGGGTTCAGGGGGGCTGGGAGGGCTTGGTGGTAGGCCTCGTGATGGTGTTCGAAAACTCTGTGCTGATTGAGTCCTCCATCGGTCGGCTAGAAGATTGTCGATAGAAATGGCCATTCGGATATACTCCCCTAGATCTGTTAGGTCTCCACGACAGGCCAGCTCCGCCTGTAGCTCCCGCTTCAATCCTCTTCTAAATACTGTCAGGAGAGCAGCGTCGCTCCACCCGCTACCGGCTGCCAGGGTGCGGAAGTCTAGTGCAAATTCAGCAGCTGAACGGCCTCCTTGTTGAAGTTCCATTAACAGATCTCCCATATGACGTCCACTGGGAGAGTGATCAAAAACCTCCTTAAATAATGCGTTGAACTGGTGGGCAGAAGAGAGTGTGGGGCTTTGGGCTGCCCATAATGCGGTGGCCCAGTCCAGGGCTTTGCCTGTCAAAAGTGAAACTATAAAGTCCACTCTGTCCTTATCTGAGGTGAAATTACCAGGGTTGTGGTCGATGTAATTTTCACATTGCATTAAAAATCCTATGCACTTCCCGGGTGTGCCATCGTATTTATTAGGTAGGCAGACAAAAGAGTGAGCGCTTGCTCCCGTGGCCTGAGCGGGAGATGTAGGCGAAAGCTTACGGAGTAAGTGGCAGAGTTCGTCTATGCGTTCTTCCTGCTGGGTTAGGCGCTGGTGCAGCTCCGCTGAATCCATTACAAAGGTGAGGTATTCTTTAATGATATACGGGAGACGATGATCTGGATTCACGCGCAGAGCGCTGTTCTTTAATTATCATCAGCAAAGGTGCAATAGGAATCAGGCAGAGATCGTAGTCGGTAGGCAGTCAGAGTTCATACACGGAAGAGGCAGTGATCGGGGCAGAAGCACAGGAGGGTAATTCCGGGAATCAAAAAGGTTCAGGAGACGAAGGTCATACACGAGGAGACTACGAGAGAAGAACAATATATTGAAAATAACAGGCTTAGTATGTCACGACAGCAAACAATACCTCACAGGGAAACAGGGACTGAGGACTGAACTAAATAGGTAGTTGATGAGAAGCAGGTGTGCTCGGGGCAGGTGGAACTAGTAAAGGAAAAAACGAAAACCAGAACTGGGAATGGAATGAAAAAATAAAAGCACTCAGAAAGGATGCAGACAGCAAAACCTCACACTGGGTGACAGGGGCTGGGATTAAAAATATAAATAAATAAAATATAAATATAGGACAAAACACATATCAGGACAAGAGAGACAAAACAACACTACCAAAAGAGATACATAAGACAACAACATAGCAAGGCAGCAACACATGACAACACAGCATGGTAGCAACACAACATGACAACAACATGGTAGCAACTTAACATGATAGCAGCACAAAACATGGTACAAACATTATTGGGCCCATCAACAGCATAAAGGGCAAGAAGGTAGAGATGACAATACATCACGCAAAGCAGCCACAACTGTCAGTAAGTGTGTCCATGATTGAGTCTTTGAATGAAGAGATTGAGATAAAACTGTCCAGTTTGAGTGTTTGTTGCAGCTCGTTCCAGTAGCTAGCTGCAGCGAACTGGAAAGAAGAGTGACCCAAGGATGTGTGTGCTCTGGGGACCTTTAAAAGAATGTGAGTGGCAGAATTGTATGTGGAGGATGAGAGCTGCAGCAGATATCTCAGATAGGGGGGAGTGAGGCCTAAGAGGCCTAACAGAGATGACCAGTTTACAGAGGAGTATAGAGTGCAGTGATGTGTCCTATAAGGAGCATTGGTGGCAAATCTGATGGCCGAATGGTAAATAACATCTAGCGGCTCGAGAACACCCTTACCTGCCGATCTATAAATTATGTCTCCGTAATCTAGCATGGGTAGGATGGTCATCTGAATCAGGGTTAGTTTGGCAGCTGGGGTGAAAGACGAGCGATTACGATAGAGGAAACCAAGTCTAGATTTTACTTTAGCCTGCAGCTTTGATATGTGCTGAGAGAAGGACAGTGTACCGTCCAGCCATACTCCCAAATACTTGTATGAGGTGACTACCTCAAGCTTTAAACAATTAGAGGTAGTAATCACACCTGTGGGGAGAGGGGCATTCTTCTTACCAAACCACATGTCCTTTGTTTTGGAGGTGTTCAGGACAAGGTTAAGGGTAGAGAAAGCTTGTTGGACACTAAGAAAGCTTTGTTGTAGAGCGTTTAACACAAAATCAGAGGAGGGGCCAGCTGAGTATAAGACTATCATCTGCATATAAATGGATGAGAGAGCTTCCTGCTGCCTGAGCTATGTTGTTGATGTAAATTGAGAAGAGCGTGGGGCCTAGGATTGAGCCTTGGGGTACTCCCTTGGTGACAGGTAGTGGCTGAGACAGCAGATTTTCTGACTTTATACACTGCACTCTTTGAGAGAGGTAGTTAGCAAACCAGACCAAAGACCCCTCAGAGACACCAATACTCCTTAGCCGGCTTTCAAGAATGGAATGGGCTACCGTATGAAAAGCTTTGGCAAAGTCAATAAAAATAGCAGCACAACATTGCTTACAATCAAGGGCAGTGGTGACCACATTGAGGACCTTTAAGGTTGCAGTGGCACATCCATAACCTGAGCGGAACCAGATTGCATACCAGAGAGAATACTATAGACATCAAGAAAGCCAGTCAGTTGATTATTGACAAGTTTTTCCAACAAAATAGAAATTGGCCTATAAGAGTTAGGATCAGCAGGGGAAAAAGAGGGAGAAGTATCAGGGATAGTTGCATTAGAAGGGGTGGCAGATGAGGAAATGTTGGATGGGCAAGGAGGCATGGCTGAGTCAAATAGGAATCCTGACTTAATGAAGTGGTGATTAAAGAGCTCAGCCATGTGCTTCATGTCAGTAACAACCACATCATCAACTTTAAGGGACATGGGCAGCTGTGAGGAGGAGGGTTTATTCTCCAGGTCTTTAACCGTTTTCCATTAGAGAACTTTTCCTTAAAGTAACTAACTTTGGCTTTCCGGATAGCCTGAGTGCACTTATTTCTCATTTTCCTGAACGAGAGCCAGTCAGCCTGAGTAAGCGTGTGCCGGGCCTTTCGCCAAATGCAATTCTTGAGGTGGATCACAGTCGAACCAGGGGCTGAACCTGTTTTTAATTCTCATTTTCTTTATGGGGGTGTGCTTGTTAACAATACCACTGAAAATATAAAAAAAGAAGGTCCAAGCGTCTTCGACAGAGTGGATAAAGCTGATTCTATTCCATTTTACAGAAGCCAGTTCATGAAGGAAGTTTTTTAGCAAGCGTCTATGACAAATCAGGACAGGTCGTTTCACTGAGCAGCCATTACGAACACAGGCTGTAAAACAGTGATCCCTAAGGTCATTACAGAAAACACCAGACTGATACCTATCAGGATTCTTTTTGAGGATTCCATCAAGAAGAGTAGCCTTTTCTGGGTGTTTGGAGTCATACCTTGTGGGATTGCTAATAATCTGAGAAATACCATTACTTTAGGACTTGGTCAGGTGGTTTAAGCATTTCCCAGTTTAGGTCACCTAGCAGGACAAATTCAGACTTAGTGTAAGGGGCCAGGAGAGAGCTTAGGGCAGGTAGGGTACAGGCCGGTGCTGATGGAGTATGATAGCACCCAGCAACAGTCAACAAAGAGTTATTTGAAAGTTTAATACTTAAAACCAGCAAATCAAATTGTTTGGCGACAGACAACCGAGCACTGAAGGTGATCCTTGGTAAAAATTGCCACTCCCCCACGTTTGGAAGATCTGTCTTGCCGATAAAGGTTATAACCAGAAAGGTTAACATCAGTGTTCAAAACACTCTTCCTTAACCACGTCTCAGTAATGACCAACACATCTGGATTGGAGCTGTGAACCCACACTTTCAATGGATCCATTTTAGGTAATAAGATTCTAGTGTTAAGGTGCAGAAAACCCAGGCTTTTACAAGAGCAGAAATCAAGGAAGCCTATATCAGAGTTGGGGCCCTTGTGTAATTTGCGGGGCCTTACGCAACTTGCGTAGTGAGCGTATAGGGCTGCCTGGCTCTGCTTAGGCCAAGAAACACGAGCAATGGACATTAAACCAGTGGAAATTTGTCCTTTGGTCTGGAGTCCAAATTTGAGATTTTTGGTTCCAACCTCAACCAAATTTAGATGGTTTGGGATGAGTCGGACCGCAGTGAAGGAAAAGCAGCCAACAAGTGCTCAGCATATGTGGGAACTCCTTCAAGACTGATAGAAAAGCATTCCAGGTAAAGCTGGTTGAGAGAATGCCAAGAGTGTGCAAAGCTGTCATCAAGGCAAAGGTAGCTATTTGAAGAATCTCAAATATAAAATATATTTTGATTTGTTTAACACTTTTTTGGTTACTACATGATTCCATATGTGTTATGTCATAGTTTTGATGTCTTCACTTTTATTCTACAATGTAAAAAATAGTGCAAATAAAGAAAAACTCTTTAATGTGTAATATTCCAAACTTTTGAGCAGGTGTGTATCCTCAGTAAGAGTATTGTTACTATCGGTCAACACTGGCTGTGTAGGATTAAAGTAAAGGCTGTGTGTGTTTAAAGTAAAGTGCACCTTTTGTAATCTTCATAATTCTAATTTTATCATTGGTATATAATGTTGGGGGTTGAGTTGGCGCTTTCTTCAGTTTTTAAGTGATTCTTCACATATCACAGTCAAATCATATTGCTCCCTAACAGAGTTATGGAGAAAGTAGTGGATGTGACTTCCCTCTAGTGGTGAAAGATGTGGAATGCAGAGGCTTCTCCTGCCCACCTACATTTATCATCATCTGGTTTCCATGTTAAAATGAACCTGATTCCAACCTGATTCCACACAATAACAGCCAGGTCAAGCTTGACCGATATAAACACCAGTGGAGGCTGCTGAGGGGAGGATGGCTCATAATAATGGCTGGAATTGAGTCAATGGAATGGTATCAAAAACATGCATGTGATTGATACCATTCCATTTACTAAATGCCTCCACTGATAAACACCCATATCTAACCATAGAAAACACCTCCTGACCAGCCCACACTATGTTGTGCCCTCAAGTAGGACAAGCACATATCAGTTTAACAAATCAGGGCACACCAGTAGAAAAACTAAAACAAGCATTTCTTATTGGACAAGCTCACATAGTACCTCCCTGTTTCGGCCTGTTTTCTTCCATTTCGTGCCTAGTGAATACAACCCAGGTTCTATGGAGCAGAGTGGAATACGACCCAGGTTCTATGGAGCAGAGTGGACGCCCAGGATAAGAGGCCCTGTTCTTGTTGGTGGTCCCCGTGTAGACAGAGGCCTATTGTCCAGCATGTCAGTGCTTGTAGGTGCCAATGAACATGGAGCCCCAATGGAGTCCAGTTTCACAGCGAAACCGGAGATGAATTAATGGGACAAGGTGACTGCAACACCTCTGGCCACCTCCAAGGTGATGGATCCACTTTATTAGGGTTTCCCAGGGCTTCATTGAACATCAGGAGGTATTAATACAGTACAGTTATAGTACGATAAAATACAGTGCAACATCACTTATAAAAATACAGTTGGATCATTCCCAGGGCCATTTGTGGTGAAGTAGCGGCAGCAAACTTGGTACCTACAACAGGTCAAAATTAGCCTGGTCCCAGATCAGTCTGTGCTGTCCTGCCAACTCCTATGGTCATTAGATATAATTATTGGCAAGACTGCACGAACTGATCTAAGACCAGGCTAGGAGGAAGTGTCAATAGAACAATGTTTATCAAATATCACAGTGTTCAGTTCTAAAAACAGGTACCAAAAAGCAAGAACATCAACAACCTGTCAATCATGTTTGACCAAAAAGAGAAAAACATTACAGTACAATATTACTGTTATACTGTACCTTTAAAAACACTAGGCCTATTGGTTGGTTTTAAAATGCAGCAAGGAGAGTTCATCAGTGTAAGGTTTTAAGGTTATCTCTAAGGAAACGGACAGAAACAAAGCAGTCCAAACTTCATAGGTGAAAGGTTATAAATGCTGCAGAGAAAAGTGCAAAACTTAAGACTGTGGGTGTGTTTGTAGCGATTGATGCTGCTTGCACCAAGGTAACCTCTTGCCAAATATGTCAACGGGGCACAAATACATATGATCCACAATGCATTTCTAGGCTATCCCAAAACTACTATCTCAGCACTATGCTGCTGTCTTGTGCTTCGTTAGGTTGTCTCTTCCACATGCCTTTCTCTGGCACATCATGAATCAGTGTTGTGCTTTTATGATACCATAGCCATCTCTCTCCTGCATGTCTCTCACTGCAGCCGGATCCTGACAAACACACATATTCTCTAGTTCATCTGTCACAACAGCAACCAAACAAGGGCACAGTACAACTCTGTTTAGAAACATTAGTATAAGAACCCATTAGTCTTTGGAACAGGAGATTGAAAATAGAAGTACACTTAGCTTTGGGGTGCAAGAGAGCAATGGAGAGAGATGGAGAGGGAATCCCTACAGTATGCTGCACTGGTCATGTCACGTCAGACAGCTACCATACGTGGTGGAAAACCAGTTTACAACCAGGAAATGACATCATCATGACATCACATGCCATTTTGCCTGTTGGGGGTGGTAGTGACCGTGATTGACGCAGGGTTGTCACTGTGGATGATGTCACTGACTTTAATGAGGTTTTTTGTAGCTCAGTAGCTTCGGTGGAGATGTGGCATGCTGGAGGGTCAGGGGTCACTTATTTCTGGGCATGCTCAGATGAGCATATCGTCACTTCTCATGGGGTACCGGGCTAGAAGGACCCGCAAACTCACTTACTCCAACACATACCTTTATAAACAACCTTATAACAACCTCTATGCCTTTGTTATATACAAAACGTTTGGATCCCAAATGGATCTTGGTCAGGTTGCTGTTAACCGAAAAAAGCTATGTGTTGGAGTAACTGAGTGTGCAGCCCTCCATGTCTCAGATGAGCCCCCTGAGCTCCTCGTCAGTCAGCTGGTTCACCTCCATGATCTTCTCCAGCTGTTCAGCGTAGCACGCCGTGTCCTGCAGGAAGTGAGGTATCCTCACATGCTCCATCAGCGCCAGGCCTTTCAGCCGATCCACATCCTCGTACGACACCTGGGCAAGCAGACAGACAGAAACAATCGAGATCACGCTAATGTATATTAGAACAAGCGAAACAAAAACAGCAGACAGACAGAAACAATCCAGATTGAATTTGTGCTAATATAATAAAAGCAGGTTTCTATTCAACAGGGAGCGCCACTGGCCAACCCTCCTCCTGGCAGGGTTTTGTTCCATCCCTACTCTTAACACACCTAGAACTGCGAATCTATGCTCTGATGAGCAGCTCATTAGTAGAATCAGATGTGCCAGAGCAGGGCAGGAACAAAAGCCTGCATACCAAGTAGCTCTTTAGCAGGAGGGTTGGCCACCTGTGCTATACAGATATGCCTAGAACAGACAGCAGTAACACTGTAAGCCCATCTGTGTGAAACACATTGAGTCACGTGTTCCCTCTCTATGCCTGAAGTCATTCTTCTTCTCGGGCAGAATAATATGGTCTGCTCTGCTTTCTCCTCATGCTTCTGTAGTTATGTAAGCCTAGTCAGCCTGGCATCTCATTCAATTTCATGCGGAAATAAGCATTGACGTTATGGTGAAAGGAGAGCGAGGAAGACAGGAGAGCGATACAAAAGCTGTACAGTCAAACACATCAAACATATTGCCTTTGTGTCTCCTGTCTGCAGTGTAATGAAATTATTTTAAAAATAATCATTATACACAAAAAGGCATAGGATGCAGACCACAGGATACAAATTGGTGACCTTGGTAACCGGTTAGACAGCCTTCTGATAAACCTACCCTTGCTATGTCTAGGTGTCCTAGTCTGACACATTAAACAGACCACCTGTTACCCACCTTCCCCAGGGACATGAGCAGCTGGAAGTCAATCTTCTCTCTGTGTCTCAGGATCTTCAGGATGCCATCCAGGTACACCTGGTCCTTACTGAAACAACCTGAGATATACAACCACAAGCCCATGGAGATGACATCAGTACGTACGGAAACAACATGAAATATACAACCACAAGCCCATGGAGATGACATCAGTACGCACTGAAACAGCCAAGTCCACAATCATTACATCAGAACTTCAAAACACCCCAGGCCTGGTAGAAAATGCTGACTCAAGTAGGAAGAAAAGCTCAAGTAAGAGATAGGTGTGTGGCTGCATGCAGGAATGCCTATGTACAGATGTAAGATCTTAATTTGATCACCCTGTTGCAGGAGAACTTTCCTGCAATACAAGACATTTAAAACGTGTAGTATATTGGAGGTTTAAAAAGGCTTCTGAAGCTTGCAGTTTATACTTTCAAATTTCAGACTTGATTTTCCCTTACAAAATATGTATCAACCCCAACAAAAATGTCCATTAATTATAATCCACATAATATTTCCCATTTCCTGTTGCTGCAGGATTATTTTCCTGCTGTAGCAAACTGGCTCAAATTAAGACACTACATCTTCATGGGTGTGTGAACAAATGGTTGTGTCTGTGTTAGTTACCTGGCTGTGCAGTGTTGGTCTGTCCCCTCTTGGCTCGTACACAATAGTCCCAGCGTGTGTTGGGGTCCTGGACGAAGCGTCCCAGGCTGTGGAACAGCTGAGAGAAGGACATGCGGCTGGCCTGGTACACAGTGTAGTAGAGCAAGGCAGCCCTCCACAGGGTAGGGTCCTTACGGAACAGGACAGAGTGGATGCTGGCCAGCCCCTCCTCCGTAGGGTTCAAAGGTCGGAGGTTGTGCTTCTTCCTGCCGACTCCGCTGTTCCACGGCTGCTGGGCGTTGTTGATGCCCCGGAAGTAGTGTGTGCCTGGGGAGAGGGCACAGACAAAGGAAATGATCACAGTGACTATATTGCACCAACGGTTTAAAGAGACCCAAGCTGACCTCATCTTAGAAGAAATAACAGTGCTGCTGAGTACAGCAGAGCAAACTAGTGGGCCGGTGAATTACTGTGCAGCACACAGCAAGTTCAGTATTGAGTGGTTCAGGACCATGAGTAATGATTGTGTTCATTTAAATGTGCTGTGGTTGCGGAAGTGCCTCTTATCAACCAATACATGTTTTACACCTAGCACTCCTGACCCATTCTCCCTGATCCAGGACAACTGTGTGCATTATGTTATCCTTAAAAGACATTACTGTGTGGCTGTAACACAGGAACAAACACTGGGATTTGTGCACTTAACCCTAATTTGCTCCAGGGGCGCCGTACTACTATGGCTGACCCTGTAGAACAATGTAGGCTATCATTGTAAATAAGAATTTGTTCTTAACTGACTTGTTGTTGTTGTTAAATAAAGCTTAAATATATAGATATATATATATATATACATTTTTTTTTTATAAACCTTGACAAAACTATGCACCCCTAGAGGTATGATGAAGTTATAGTACCAACCGATCTCGTGTCGTAGCATGCCCTCCAGCCAGTGTTCCCGGGCTGTGGCAATGTTGATGGTCAGAGTGGGCCGGCTGTTCACCACCGTCATGGACGCTCTGGAGAGGAGGTTGTCTGTCACGTTGACCACTATCTGACAACAGAGAGAGGGAGAGATGTTGAGACTCACTTTATTTGGAGCACTATCTGGCAAAGTTATGTGGTTAAGGAATGTCTACCTTAATAAGCGCTAGCAAGAAATGGGGTTACTAGAGTGCATTCGGAAAGTATTCAGACCCCTTGACTTTTTCCACATTTTGTTATGTTACAACATTATTCTAAAATAATCATCAATCTACACACAAAACCCCATAATGACAAAGTGTATTAAATATAAAAAACAGAAAAACCTTATTTACATAAGTATTCAGACCCTTTGCTAGGAGACTCGAAATTGAGCTCAGGTGCATCCTGTTTCCAATGTTCATCCTTGAGATGTTTATACAACTTGATTGGAGTCCACCTGTGGTAAATTATATTGATTGGACATGATTTGGAAGGGCACACACCTGTTTCTGTAACGTCTCACAGTGGACAGTGCATGTCAGAGCAAAAACCAAGTCATGAGGTCGATGGAATTGTCCGTAGAGCTCCGAGACAGAATTGTGTCGAGGGACAGATCTAAGGAAGGGTACCAAAACATTTCTGCAGCATTGAAGGTCCCCAAGAACACAGTGGCCTCCATCATTCTTAAATGGAAGACGTTTGGCCGCCTGGCCAAACTGAACAATCGGGGGAGAAGGGCCTTGGTCAGGGAGGTGACCAAGAACCTTATGGTCACTCTTGACAGAGCTTCAGAGTTTGTCTATGGGGATGGGAGAACTTTCCCGAAGGACAGCCATCTCTGCAGCACTCCACCAATCAGGCTTTTATGGTAGAGTGGCCAGACGGAAGCCACCCCTCAGTAAAAGGCACAAGCCAACTTTTAGTTTGCCAAAAGGCACCTAGAGACTCTCAGACCATGAGAAACAAGATTATCTAATCTGATGAAACCAAGATTGAACTCTTTGGCCTCAATGCCAAGCATCACGTCTGGAGGAAACCTGGCACCATCCCTACGGTGAAGCATGGTGGTGGCAGCATCATGCTGTGGGGATGTCAGTGGCAGGGACTGAGACTAGTCAGGATCGAGGGAAAGATGAATGGAGCAAAGTACAGAGAGATGAAAACCTGCTTCAGAGCGCACAGGACCTCAGACTGGGGCGAAGGACCACCTTCCAACAGGACAACGACCCTAAGCACACAGCCAAGACAATGCAGGAGTGGCTTCGGGACAAGTCTCTGAATGTCCTTGAGTGGCCCAGCAAGGGCCTGGACTTGAACCCGATGTAACATCTCTGGAGAGACCTGAAAATAGCAGTGCAGCGACGCTCCCCATACAACCTGACAGACCTTGAGAGGATCTGCAGAGAAGAATGTGAGAAACTCCCCAAATACAGGTGTGCCAACCTTGTAGTGTCATACCCAAGAAGACTCGAGGCTGTAATTGCTGCCAGGTTTCCTCCAGACGTGATGATTGGCATTGAGGCCAAAGAGTTCAATCTTTTATGCACATTTCTACTTCTGAACTTAATTAGTCTTGCCATAACAAAGGGGGTGAACACTTATTGACTCAAGATTTCTAAAAACATAATTCCACTTTGACATTATGGGGTATTGTGTGTAGGCCAGTGACCCGCCCAAAATATATTTAATCAATTTTAAATTCAGGCTGTGACACAACAAAATGTGGAAAAAGTCAAGGGGTGTGAATACTTTCTGAAGGCACTGTAGTTGACCCTGGATCTGTAGTAAGGGTTATCTTCTACCTTTCTCCAGGTAAAAGTTGCCATTGACCACAGATCTAGAATCAGATTACTCCAGCTGGTCCATGTTCTCTCACCTCCCCAATACAGCCCTCCTTTTCCATGTACTTCTTTACCAGGTGCGAGATACGGCTTTTAGTGAGCAGGTTGCCCCCTGTGGCCTGCTCAAACTTCTCATAGTTCCCATACTTCTGGAGGGCCAACTCCATGATATGCACCGCCTGCAGGCGGAGAGAAACACAATGACAGAAAACATTATGCTAAAATCTAATGATGGACTTAGGTGTTATCTTGGTAAAGATACAGCTATAAAGGCTTGATTCAGTTCAGGAGTGCAACTTATGTTGAGATGATATTGAGGTAAATAACAAGAACTTGACTCATCCTTCAGTTGATTTGTTTGGAGGGATATACTTCATAGCAAAGAGCTATCTATAATTAGGCTATATAAAGAGCTCCCTGTTAGGAATAGCACTTGGGAGATGTTTTGTCAGGTGGCAAGGCCAGGGCAGGTCAGGTCAGTGCTTTCTCCATTCTCTCTGTGGTGTGGTCAGGGCTGTGGACTAGGCCTAATAGAGACAGTCCCTACTCCCTACAAATCATTACAGAGATCCTCCTCTCTCTCGCCCCACAACACGCCACAGAGATCAAGTAGAGACCGGAAATCAAGTCAGTTCTGTTAAATGTACAGTAACTGTAGCTGTTACGCAATAGTACAATTAGCTGTTGAAGTCACACATAGTGTAAATTAGTTCCTGAAGCTTATCAGGGTTAGGATTACTGCATGAGGTAGCCTAATCAACATGAAGTTGGGCAGATAATGGCCACGCAGTTACAAACAATGGGAATGTGTAAAACGATACTAATGCCAGGAGAGGATGAAAGAAAACACGATAGCACAAACGTCAATGTCCACCACAGGATCACATTATTGCATTTTTTGAAGACGTCATTCAACAAGAAAGGCTGCCATAAGTTCCTATCAGTATACTAGTGTTACCCAGGTAGCTAGCACGCAACAGAGCACCTTAGGGGGTTGCTATTAACTTCTAACCACATTTGAAACAGTAGACCAGGCTACATTCTATTCATTCTATTGAACTATATGTTAGACAGCGAGCTATCTATTACAATCACTGTGAAGTACTTGAAAGCATATTTTCTTGGAAATTGATTTGTCCCTCAATTCATTCTTGTAGTAACATTCATGTATCCCATAACCTTTACGGTGTCGGATTTCTCTTGTATCTCTTGTTGGGGTAATCACAAAATGACTTTTAACATACTCACTCAGCTATTGATCTGTCGGTAGAGTAGCTTGTTGGCTATCTTCCCAGAATAAGGACTAATGTGGATAGCCATTTGATAAATACTAATGTGGATGGATAGTGCACAAAGGCATATTTTCTACCTCAATCATACAGCTCAGACAGAGAGAGCACTGATGTCTCTTTCCACCCTCTGATTGGTGTGCTAAGCTGGAGTTTCAAAGCACTTTTCCCCCCCAACTAATCTATCCAAGCTTGTCTGACAGGGTTTGTCTGCTGCCTGGCTGCGTGGCTTTCACTGAGAGGACAGATTTACTTCAGCTCAGTCCTGGGAGAATAAGAAGTTTGGCAGAGAGAAATTGTTTGGCCACAGGCTCTGGGCTTGACCCCTGGCACAATGTGCCTCGCTATCTAAAATCAGCCGGCTCAGCAGTAGCCTTGGGCACTTGGGACATGATTTAGGACAGGGATAGGTCACCTGTACCGACCTCTGGAAGTGCTTACTGTTTGTTTGTTGTGCCTAGTCTACCTCCTACCTTAGTTGTATAAAACTTGTCACCTGTCCTTAGACTTACACTACCGTAAAGTTTGGGGTCACTTAGAAATGTCCTTGTTTTTTAAAGAAAAGCATTTTTGTCCATTAAAATAACATCAAATTGATTAGAAATACAGTGCAGACATTGTTAATGTTGTAAATGACTTTTGTAGCTGGAAACGGCTGATTTTTTATGGAATATCTACATAGGCGTACAGAGGCCCATTATCAGCAACCATCACTCCTGTGTTCCAATGGCACGTTGTGTTAGCTAATCCAAGATTATCCTTTTAAAAGGCTAATTGATCATTAGAAAACCCTTTTGCAATTATGTTAGCACAGCTGAAAACTGTTGTGCGGATTAAAGAAGCAATAAAACTGGCCTTCTATAGACTAGTTGAGTATCTGGAGCTCGTCAGTCTATTCTTGTTCTGAGAAATGAAGGCTATTCCATGTGAGAAATTGCCAAGAAACTCAAGATCTCGTACAACACTGTGTACTACTCCCTTCACAGAACAGTGCAAACTGGCTCTAACCAGAATATAAAGAGGAGTGGGAGGCCCTGGTGCACAACTGAGCAAGAGGACAAGTACATTAGAGTATCTAGTTTGAGAAACAGATGCCTCACAAGTCCTCAACTGGCAGCTTTATTAAATAGTACCCGCAAAACACCAGTCTCAACGTCAACAGTGAAGAGGCAACTCCAGGATGCTGGCCTTCTAGGCAGTTGCAAAGAAAAAGCCATATCTCAGACTGGCCAATAAAAAGAAAAGATTAAGATGGGCAAAAGAACACAGACACTGGACAGAGGAAGATAAGGCTTTTTCTTGTCAACTCTGTCTAGAAGGCCAGCATTCCAGAGTCTCCTCTTCACTGTTGACGTTGACACTGGTGTTTTGCGAGTACTATTTAGTGAAGCTGCTTTAAAAATCGAGCTTAGCACACCAGTCAGAGGGTGGAAAGAGACATCAGTGCTCTCTCTGTCTGAGCTGTATGATTGAGGTAGAACTTGGATTAGCTAACACAACGTGCCATTGGAACATTATCATTGGAGTGATGGTTGCTGATAATGGGCCTCTGTACGCCTATGTAGATATTCCATAGAAAATCTGTTGTTTCCAGCTACAATAGTCATTTACAACATTAGCAATGTCTACACTGTATTTCTGATCAGTTTGATGTTATTTTAATGGACAAAAAATGTGCTTTTCTTTAAAAAACAAGGACATTTCTAAGTGACCCCAAACTTTTGAACGGTAGTGTACCTGCAACACTAATTGGCATGATAATTCACTCCTCAGCTCTCCACTGTTATAGCTGATGTGTAGGGAGAGGAGATTTATGGTTTAAAAGGGCCCGAAAAGCGCTATTAATTAATTGACATGGGTCTTACCTGTGTCAGGAAGCGGTCGGAGGCGTTGTTGTGGCGAGCCAACACCAGCGGAGACACAGGGTTGCTGTACTCAAACTGAGGATTGTAGCTGAAGTCCGACTTGAAGAACTTCACCTTCTCCTTCTCCACGTTGGACGGCTTGATGGCGGTGAGGATGCAAAGCTTCTTGATCCCGGCGTTCTCCCCTTCCCGCATCACCCCTCCTCTGGGCAGCGAGGGCAGCTTGGTACGGGGTGAGCTGGAAAAGCAGGTCTTTCGTGGCCGGGCGACAGGGCGGGGGGACAGGCCCATGGTGCTACCCAGGACTGTGATGCTGTGGGCTGGCTTGGGTCTGCTGGCGAAGCCCGCTGAGGCGGAGGAGAAGACATGTTGGTTGGAGGAGTGCCTGGTGTCCCTGGTGTCTCCGCTGCCCTGCTGGCCCAAAAGTAACAGAGGAGTTACAGACGGATGGCGGTGGTTATCGTGTGACCTGCTGGATGTAGAGGCACATCTCCCAGTCTTCTTGGGCCTGCGGTACGGGGAGTGCTTGGGGCTCTGTCTCTCCTCCTCTTCACCCTGCAGGAGCACATTATAGCTGCTGGTTCCCGTGGTGAAGAGGTCCTTGAGGATACTGCAGGACAGCTTCTCCAAGCACACCTGAGTGGGGCTCAGAGGCCGCTTGTCCGGCACTGTGGGGCTTGAGTACCTCTTAGAGATCTCGATCTCAATCTCTACCGGCACTGTCGAGCTCAGGAGGTACTTCTTAGACTGCTCCATCTCTGGCCAATGGAGCCTTTCTGAAACAACAAGTGATGATGACTGACCGAGGGTTGAGTCAGTAATACTGATGCAGCAGCTTACTTATTTTAGATTCTCTTACTCACTCACTGAACAGTACCTAGACTAATCCTCTTATAGAACAAGACAGAGGAGCTTCTTCAGTCTGCAGCCAGTTCAGCTCTAAAGCTAGACTTCTGTGAATTCTGTCATGTGTGCATGCGTTGTTTACAGAACCCAATAGAGGATTATTCAATATCTCAGAGGGTGATATCATTGGTTTAGGTTTGCAGTGCAACACTGACTCACTCAGCCCAAGGCAATAAAGGCTGCTACTATCCTCCTCCATTTCATAGAATCACAGTGCATAGATCTCAAATGGACATATCCAAATGGACATCTCCGACAACCTCTCCAGTTACAGCTTTATAGCAATTGTATCAGCAGTGCATAGTGGGACTATTATCTATGGTTCATTGATTTCTCTATGCACAAAGCACAGTCAGTTATGATGTAGACGGGTCACCAAATTATTCCCATCATGTCTCCAGAGTCTGACAGGGCAGCAGCCCTAGTGCAGAGCCTTGTGTCCTGTGCGCCAGTGAGCTGGATGACCAGGAGCATCATCACACTGTGTATAACTACTTTGTTCAGACAGGAGCACTGATGTGGAAGCTATGCAACCACTGCACTAACAACACAACCACTTCAGGGCTTCAGCAGATCACATGGCAACAACAGATTTAAAAAACAAACCATTTCAGACAACGCTACCCAAGCTGAATCATTCCAAAAGACGAGTCTATAGCTGGTCATGGAACAAATACATTAAGAATGGATAAACATCCCTTGACCATGTCAATGTTTTCTGCTTTATAACAGCAATGGGTGTCTATTGCAGTTCTACATGATGTTAGCTACACTATTATGTTCTTGCTGCACTGTAAAATAGCTTCATTTGGATTTTTAAGGCAGTGCAGTACTGACAAGTAATGCAATACAGTAGGTACCTACAGTTATAATTCATTGTTAGACTCGTAACAATGTTGGTGTACTTTTTACATTTGTGATTTTATAGATTTGTATCCTGCTGTTGATTATCTTGTGTATGTAAAGTGACTTTGGGTGTCTTGAAAAGTTAAGCATGTACGTTATGACAGCTTTATAATGTCTAAAAGGTCTATAATGTCAAGATCATCAGCAGACTTCATCAGCATCATCTACCATCCTCTGACCAGCTCCCTCCACTCAAGCCATAAACTGACCCTCTTCATCTTCAGAGGATGCAGCTTTCAAAGCCTTGGCCTCTATTTGTTGACCCGTCATGATAACGTTGTTGTTTTTTGCTCTTGAAGCGCTTTGAGATTCTATGAAAAACGCTATAGAAATGTAATACATTATTCATATTCAAAACATCCAATTAATGAGTGTCAAAACAACAACAGACAGTTTCAGAGTGAGTGGGAAAATGCAGCATATATGCAGCACAACTTATAAGTATTTTATCTGTTTGAAGTTCAGTGTCTCTGTTGTTGCTGGCTTTCTGGCCAGATTGAAAAGCTAATGTTAGCTCATTCAAGCAAATTCAAGTCATACACAGATAAAGTGCATACATACCGGTGACTTTTATTGATTCGAGCATTGATTCGAGTCTTTGTTCTGTGGAACACCTCTTGACAACAACGTATTCCAATCCAAGCAACAACAAAAAACGAGTACTGTAGCTAGCTAGCTGACAAGTTAACCGTAGCTAATGTAGCTAGCTTACCAGTTTGCCAACTGTCACTAACCTAACCTAACTAGCTGGTTTGATCAAACTAGCTAGATGGTCAACTAACGATGACGGCAGATAGCCAGCTAGCTGAGAGTGTCTTCACGAAAAGAAAGCTGTTGAGAGACTGAATAACGAAATGACAAAAGCTAAGAGCTGTTTCCATGGTGCCCGGGCAACGTCACACAGAAACGGTTGTGCTGATTCGATTTTTAGAAACTAATATTATTCCAATGTGTCGTTACAGTTTATACAGATTTGTATTATCTTTTTCAATTATTTTATTTTTTACCAAACCTCATACAAATTCCACCAACGTGTTTCATAATTGTTGCTTCATACAATATCTGCTTATCTGATTTCATGTATTTCTGAACGTTTTACATTTGTGACTCAGACTCAATGGCATAAAGAAAAATATATGCTTCATTTAACCAGGCAGGTCGAATTCCATCCCCCTCATAATGTCTCAATGAAGGTAGGCCCTTGGATTATGGGATTATAATGATGACAGAAGCACAGAACTACCCGAGTTTGTACTTTGGATGTCGTGGTCGCACGCACATTATGATTAATGGTTGCAAGTACGATTCGAAAATGTGTAATTTTATTTCGCAAGCATGTATCATGATATGTGAAAGATTTAACAACGGTCGCAAACTTGTAACTTGACATTTGAATACATTCAATAAGACTTGCAAGCATAAAGTACATTTACGAGTATGAATATTCAATTCAAGAATCAATTCAATTCAAGAATCAAAAATACACGCAGATTTTGAATCTCTCGCGCACTCTTGAGTTACGTCACTGTTGCAGCTGTCACCTTACCAATATATTCGTAAATGTGTAGAAAGTGTTGTACATTTGTAGAGATTTGCAAGTAAAAATGTGCGCTTTGGAAAATGTTTTTTAAAATGATGGGGAAGGATAAAACGGATGGAATTCCAGTGTTGGTAGAAGGAAACGTCATATCTATATCAAGTAAAGATGTGAGCACCTGTGTGATGTAGTGATGGGAAGTTCGGCTCTTTTCCGAGAGCCGGCTCTTTTGGCTCAGCTCCCAAAGAAGAGCCGGCTCTTTCGACTCCTGAACGGCTCTTAATTTAGGATTTTTTTGTAGGCCTTTATTTTACCCTAACTTAAAAAAAAAAAAATGGTTTGTGTGTTGAAAACCCTTTCATGTGCAGTGTTTTTATGCATTTATTTTGTTACAAAAGCATTCTTTTGTTTTTAATCATTTTAATCAAACATTTTTTTGCACAAATTAACAACAAAAAAACAGCAAATAAACAGAATTGAACTAGAACAGAACTAGAACCAAACTCAAGCAAACAGTATTAATGTCCTCAGTGAAGATTGGCATTCAAAAAAATCAGATGCCTCAGCTTTGATGGACTGATCCTATTTCTTCTTTCTGAGATTATCTGCCCTGTTTTTGAGAAGATTCTCTCTGAAGGAACCGATGTTGCCACAATACACAGTCTCCCTTCCATCACCTTCGCCAGGCGTGGAAAGACTGAGGCCTTGGCCTGCCACCAGCTCAGTGGGTCTTCTGCTCGTTGGATGATGGGCTCCTCAAGATAAGACCTCACCTCCAGTATAGCATCAGCTGTAGGATTTCTTCTTGTAGCATCTCCTGTAGCTCTTTCATCAAAAAGCCTCCAAACAACAGAGGTTTGTGGTTCCTCATACACTTGGCCTTCTAATGGCGGAGCTGGCTGGCTGCTAGGGGTGCATCTTGCTGCTGCACTAATTCTCTGAAGTGCCTCATCAACAGCTCTGTTGTCATTGAATGCAAGTTTTTTAAACCTAGGATCCAATAATGTGGTTTCTGAGTGGACAGTGTTGTACTCCATACGCAGAAATTTCCGGTCCATGGCTGAACAAAGAGCTGCAACCAATTCTTTCCCTTTCTGCATGGTTACAGTCTGTTGGGCTGTCACACGCTGCAAACCTTTGCATAGCAGGAGCATTTTTGAGGCAGAAACATAGCTGAGGGAGAGAAACAGCAACTTTTAAAATGAAGCTTTTTTTAAAGTATGTGGCATATTATATGTGTCACATTATACTGTATTGTTTCTGCAATGTATAATAGTGACTGAATGGTAGTAGTGAAAAAAAATGGTCCAAGGTACCTGTCTGCACTTATTTCCACAGTCACCTCCTCAAATGGTTGCAGGACGGTGCAGACCTCTTTCACCAGCTCCCATTCCTCTTGACATAGAGCATCAACTGGTGTGTTGATGAGGGCCAGGGTGGAGATGATGGCATCTTTTGTTTCAAGAATTCGTTTCAACATATAAAATGTTGAGTTCCACCTGGTGGCACACTCTTGTTTGGGCCTCAGTTCAGGCATCCCCATCTGGCACTGTGTGGACTTTAGCCTCTGTGTTGCAACTGTGCTTTTGTGGAAAAACTCCACAACAGCCTTCACCTTATCCACGGTTGGTTTGACCACCTTTAGGGCATCTCTAATCATGAGGTTTAGTGTATGTGCCAGACATGGGTGATGGGTCCACTTAAGAATTTTTATGGCTTTGGTGATGTTTGCTGCATTGTCACTCACACAGCACACTACTTTGTCCTCTACTTGCCACTCTTTTGCCACTCTTACTAGCTCATCTGCTAGGTTTTCTGCAGTGTGTCTCTCTGTGAACTCAAAGCAGTCCAAAAGGCAAGATGTCATCTTGTAATTTTCAATGAAGAGTGGGCTTCTGGAGAGGTAGGTCTGCCATGGATGCCCTAGTTACAGTTAGAACAGAGATAGCCAAGGCCCTGACAATAAAAGAGGTGATGATTGTTGTGTATTTGGACATTGAGAAAGCTTACGATACCATGTGGAGGGAATGGTTGTTGATCAAGTTGAGTGCATTGGGCATTTGGGGACTTCTGTATAACTGGATCATGGACTTCCTGTTCGATTGAGTCATACGGGTGAGGGTGGGGTCAGAATTGTCAATGCCTGGATACAGCCATTAGCCGTGGTATATTAGCCGCTATTATAAACTGGTTACTAAAGTATTTAGAGCAGTAAAAATACATGTTTTGTCATACCCATGGAATATGGACTCATATAACACTGCTGTCAGTCAATCAACATTCAGAGCTCGAACCACCCAGTTTATAATTAAGCATTAATGCTTGAGGGGGTGTGGTATATGGCCGATATACCACGGCTAAGGGCTGTTCTTTGCACGACACAACGCGGAGTGCCTGGATACAGCCGTTAGCTATGGTATATTGGCAATACACCACTAACACCCTAGGTGCCTTATTGCTATTATAAACTGGTTACCGATGTAATTAGAGCAATACAAATACAGTGGGGAGAACAAGTATTTGATACATGTTTTCCTACTTACAAAGCATGTAGAGGTCTCTAATTTTTATCATAGGTACACTTCAACTGTGAGAGACAGAATCTAAAACTAAAATCCAGAAAATGACATTGTATGATTTTTATATAACTAATTTGCAAAGTTTTAGACATCCAATTAACCATTGCATTACTGTTCAAAATGTTGTATCAAGTCTGCCCAAATCTGCTTATTGGTTTATTGATACATTTTCAAGTACAAGACTGTGCACTCTCCTCAAACAATTGCATGGTATTATTTCACTGTAATAGCTACTGTAAATTGGACAGTGCAGTTAGATTAACAATAATTTAAGCTTTCTGCCAATATAAGATATGTCTATGTATTGGGAAATTTTAGCTAGACCTGGCACCCTGCTCCAGACCAGCCATTACATTGATTGCATTAGCTAGCTGGCCTCTGATATTCATCCTAGCTTTACTATCAACTGGCTAGCTTTATCAGGCAGCTTTAGATGCGAGGGGAAAACAAATATATTTGCTAGTTAACCATCTAATTGATAAAGTTCATATAAATGCCATTACTTAGCTAGCTATCTAGCTAAATTGAAACTTCTGGAGGAAAGCTAGCTAGCTAACCCCCACCATCGTCACTGCAGTGTGTAATGATTGGCGCAGGAGACTTGGGTGGATCCAATCGCAGAGCGTAGTTTTAATGAACGTGACAGCACAGAGTTTACAATCCAGGTTAAATATAACAAAAAACGAGCTAAGCCACAAACTCAAAAAGGCCCAAGAAACGGGAACCAGCATGACTACTATAACAGGAAAACAATACCTCACAAGAGGCAACTGATCTGACACTGCTTATATACACAGAAACACAGGTGAAAGCAATTATGGAAAACAGCGTCATCAGGAGGGGCGATCCAAGACGATGGGACGAGCAGGTGAGTATAGGAGTGATGTCAGGGGCCTGAACCTTACACAGTGTAGATAAGACTAGCTATGTTTTAAAGACTAAAGGCAGCTGCCTCTAATTGGGGACCAACAAAACACAAACATAGAGTTTGCCAGAGCCCTCTCCTCTGTCAAGCCCTGACCTTAGCCACCAGATAAACATAGAGATGCCTGGCAGCATACCCACAGTTAGGACCTGACAGTTACTAACTTTTGAACACTTTTTGTCAAACTTATTCATTCCACTGCCTGTTTATTGATTAATTGCTGACTGAAAAAGTTGGCAAGAAAAATGCCCCACTCAATTTCACTGCAAATAGACTAGCTAGTTAAATGTAAACTGGTGACAACTTGATCAAGTTTATTGATATGTAAAACTGTTAACAAAAGTTATGCACATTGAAGGTAGTTGTGAGGTTCATTTATTCCCCCTCTACTCTTTTCCTCATGTTGAAGCACATACCTAACACCCAGACAGATGGAAAGAACTTGTTGAATGAGGTGTTAGTGAAGTGCTGGAACAAAAATGTCCATCCAGGTTGAGGCCTGCAACCAGCTGGAACATGGAGCACTCCATGTCAGTGTCAGTAAGTCATACATACTTTTTTAATATACAGTATACATACAGTAGCTAATTCTCCACTCATATGAGGAGTGGAGTAGCCCTATGCACCATAAACCTGTCTACTCCTGGAGTAACTTCCTGTCAGAGAGACAGATTAGAGGGTTTTGCTGGAGGCCCTGGGCAAATGGGAGGTCAGGGGTTAGGGCTTAGTGGTCAGAGGGAGTGAGAGTGAAGTTACAGACATGAAGATACAACTTGAACCACAGAGTAAGCCTACCTTCAAACCAAAACGCATGAAATGCATGTACAACACAGATGTTTGATGGGGTAAAACGATGTTGATGGATAGCCTTTGCAGCATAACACAACACAAGCCTAGCCCCCAAACACATTCCTCCCATTGAAGACCATTGAGTTGCTGCGTCTTTAACATATCCATTTGTCATATTGGAAGGCACCCTTAGTCCTCAATAATCAACAATGTAAATGTTAACTCTTCCGCTCTCTTTTTTAAGAGCATTCAGTACCTCTATCCATCGCTCTGCAGGTAATACGGAGACCGAATAGTCCAAGGACCTCCAGAGCCTTCAGACCAACTACTTGCAGAGAGAAGTAAGCTCCACGGGTGGTAATATATTTTATGCACTATGTAAACCTCCTTCACTATGCCTGTCTGTCTGTGTGATGACATATAGTATATTATCCAGGGCCACTGGTTACATTGTACTCACTCCAAAACTTGTGCGCTCTCCTCCCTACAAAACAGGGGTGTCAAACTCATTCTTTGGAGATCCTAGTGTCTGCTGGTTTTTGGTTTCTCCTTTCAATTAAGACCTAGACAACCAGGTGAGGGGAGTTCCTTACTAAACAGTGACCTTAATTCCTCAAAAAAAAAAAAAAAAAAACAACCTGCCGACACTCGGCCTACAGTGGCATGAGTTTGACACGTGCTCTAAAAGTCTCCCAGACTTTTATAAAAACTAACGTGTCCATCCCCCTATTAGCACATCAAAAAAACCTGCCACCCTTGTGTCAGCTATTAGCAGACAGTTCCCAGAGGTAGGATGTAACTATCAAGGCTTTAAATTGTCAAATTTAGGGGATGACCACCAAATGCAATAACGTTTTGTATAAACGACTCATTCGTGTTTTAATAGGTTACAAAATGATAACTTTTTCTTAACATGTTGTTCTACTCATTTTTACTAACTACTATGGTAACTTAAACATCTGACAACATGCAGACTTTCTCCATCAAGATAACACTTAGAGCTTATGATTCAAAAAGGTCTAAAATCAATGCAAGTCTCATATCCAGGGTGAATACATTTTGATTAATGTATATAAGCCATCACACAGGTGTGCCAACTAAAATATATCCCAGACAAGACTGAAGAATAAGACAAATAGCCTGCATTTAGACAGACATCCCAAGTCTATTTTTTTTTTACTAATTGGTCTTTTGACTAATCAGATCAACTCTGAAAAAGATCTGTGAAAAGATCTGATGTGATTGGTCAAAAGATCAATTAGTAGAAAAAATATCAGAATTGGACTGCCTGTCTAAACACAGCCAATCAATTTTAGAATAAGTCTGTAATTTAACAAAATGTGGAAAAAGTGAAGGGGTCTGAATACTTTCCGAATGCACTGTACACCCGCGATAACATCTGCTAAGTATGTGTATCAACCAATAACATTTTATTTGATGATTTAACATGGGTAGCTACTTCCTGAGATTTGATTGATGGAACAATCCAGCCAATGGTTAGGCGGCTATGGTTTTGGCAGAGAGAATGGATTGGTCAGGAGTAAAATATCCTGCCCCCAGAGCTGGTCAAATCAAATTTTTGACTTGCAAATCTGTTTCTACAAATGTACAAAACTTTCTACAAAACTTTTTACGAATCTCTCTGTAACGTGAAAACAGTGACATAACTCCGAACGTGTGCAGGTTCAAAATCTTCAAGTGTATTTTTGATTCACATCAGAATATTCATACTCGTAAATGGACGTGTAATCTTTCTGAAAATAAATGATGCTTGCAAATGTTATTAAATGTATTCAAATGTCAAGTTACCAGTTTGTGACCATTGTTATTTCTTTCACACATCATGATACAAGCTTGCGAAATTAAATTACACATTTCTCAATCTCAATGAGCGACCACAAAATTAAAAATACAAATGTAGTAGTTCTGTCATCATTATAATCCCATATTGAATGGCCAGTCTACAGCTGACAGACACACACACACACTGTTCTGTCCTACGTGTGTGTATGTGTGTGTGTGTGTGAGAGAGAGAGAGAGAGAGAGAGAGAGAGAACACTGTATATAGCCATAATATGACATTTTAAATGTCTTTATTCCTTTGGAACTTTTTTTTTTTTTGTTTATTATACAGTATATGCCAATAAAGCCCCTTAACATTGAATTGAGAGAAATACGCCCATCGTGTTTATCATTGGCTGTCGCGTGATTCCAACCGTCGGAGTCTAAGAACTGAACACGTCGCGGAAATTCAAATATTGAACAGAAAAAAAAGGGAAAAAAAGAGGAACATACGGAGGAGTCTGGAGAAACGACGGTGTAGAAGCTGTCCGCGTTAGGGAATTAGGATAGAAAAACCTCGATTATATCAACAGATTTGAACAAAGATCAACTCTTATCGGAATGGATCCGTTTACCGAGGTGAGTTTGTTTCTAGCTAACTGACTTTGTTAGCTGCCATGGCCAGATAGAACACATTTTTGCTCTTGTTGCATTGGATGAAGATGGTCAACTTGTTTGATAGTCACTTTCAAACCCATATTTGTAGCACTGAAATAATGTTGTAAAACCTGCATTCAAACCAATGTTAGCCACGTTAATTTACTATCTAGTGTGTAGATTTGGGACACATAATCTGAAGTCTGTGTATTGCTTGGTTGGAGCCAAACTAATACACCGTCTCCCGATGTGTCCCTATAACTAGGTAACTGGTAAAGTAACGTTAACTTGTTCTTCAACAAATGGAATTGAAATATGTTCTTGACTAAATAGTATAACTAACTTTGGCTGAATTCAAATGTAACGTTATAACCCTAACGTTAACTGAAAGTTGTTGGAATCGTTGCTAGCTAAGGTTAGATAGACAAGTCAAATATGTAAGCAGAAGTGACATCTAAACCCCGACACTTTATCCTGTTATAGCTGAAGTTAGCGAGCTACATTTCATCTTCATAATTCACAATACTGTTCTAAAATTGCATGCATAAGGCAGTCAGATGATTGTCATTTTGTCAAACCTCAGACCCTCTCCTAACGTGGGAACAGGGAGAGAGGAATCTGAGAATACTACAATTCCCTTAATTGGGATTGAATGGATTCGTTAGTCAAAACTAGTATGACGAAGAGACTAGTATGAATCCAGGAATGTGTTTACCCCTTCATTTCCATATAGCAGCTGTCTGTCAATTTCCCTTTCAGATGCACTCTGTCAACTTTATCAATTTGACCAAATGTGCCAGGAGGAGTGACTACAATTATTACATTTTTAAAAAGTCCCTCCAGTTGGGAACCAAGTGAGTCCTGACAACTCTGATATAGAAAAAGCAGTATACAAAATCCCTAAAATGTCCATTCCAACCAATAGAAATGCCCGGGAGATTTCAAGTCCAGTAGCCACGACATGTCAGGAGTGGCTCATTCCTATGGAATGACACACACTTTAACACGTTTTCCACACAGTCTGGCTGGGTGAGAGATGCTCAGGCAACTGAAACAGGCAGGAATGTGTTTCACTGTAGCAGCCAGAGCTCTGTCCCAGTGCAATAAATCATGCCTCAGGACTGTTTGTGTTGGAGGCCAGCTAGGGTTTTGCTGTACAGATAAGAACAGACAGGAGATGAGGCCAGGGAGGAGTGTAGAGACAACTGCAGCCTTTTATCTCAGCCAGACCCAGTAGTTTTTTCTTTACCCTGTCACTATTTTAAAGCCATAGACCCCCGCCATCCACTGCTCACTATGGGTGCAATAGAGCAGGAAAGGAAAACATACTAAAATGTTGCTAACTTAAGTTTACAGTGGTGTGGAATGTTCCTCAGTATGTCACTTTTATCTGTTAGTTTGTTCTGTATGGATGGTAAGGCAGGTTACACCTGAGTTATGTTCTCATTAAATTAATTTAAAATAAAGAAGAAAAAACAAGAACTGTGCAGAAGGTGCATTTTAAATGGAAATGTGTTATATTTTGTAATAAAGTGTTTTGCCTGTTCAGAAACTCCTGGAGAGAACCCGTGCTCGCAGGGAGAACCTGCAGAAGAAGATGGCAGAGAGGCCCACTGCTGCTAATAGACAGATGGCCAAGCGTGCTAGGGAGCCTCTGGCTGAGACCTGCAACAGCCTGGTCAAAGAGCCTTTCATCGAAAAAGGTAAGATCTTACACATTCTCAATGTGATTCAACTTAATTTCTCAATACATTCATTTTATTTGCTAGCCCAGTGTTCCCTCTGGCTGCGATAGTGAGTATTGCATCGATGGGAATTGTTTTAATTTAAACCATAGGTGGCTCCATTAGCCTTTAGGAGGTGGTTGAACTTCCTGCCCTGCAAGTGCAAATCTTTCCATACAGGAAGTTTGACCTTTGAAACGGCTCACTAAGAATGATCTGTTCAAATCAATCACAGGGATGGGCTGCTCTATGTATCATGTATCTGTCTTTTGTGTACTTTTGTTGTGGCATTTTGCACCTGCCCTGTGTTTTGTTGTAGCTGCTTGACAATGAAATTTCCCCCCCGGGGGATCAATAAAGTATCTAGCTATCTATCTAAGGCTGCAGCGGTGTCTGCTTTATTCAAATATAGACAATGGTGACGTTTCAAATCGTATGTATATTTGTGAGCTTTAATATGATACTCAAGGCAAATACTGATATTAATTTTGTGTATTGGAGATCTCCCAGTGTGTAAACTTAACTCATGGTCTTTCTCACTTGACCCCCCTAGCCCCCCACACGTCCACCAAGTCCTCTCCCTCAAAGCGGTGTCGTTCAGGTGAACTTGGCCAGCCTACCATTATTGGTGAGGAGAACAGGAAGCCTTCGGTTACTCCTCGCACCCTGACAGACCCCCAGAGTGACCAGAAGCCCCCAACAGGCCCAGCCAGCATCCGCTCTGCCTCTTCTTCTCTGGAGAAGGTGGGTGTCCGCCCTCTTGCTCTCGTTCCTGAACCAGAGCCCATGGTGGCAGTAGAGCTTGTCCCAGAGCAGGACAGGGCCAGGGAGGTAGCACGCCCTACCCCAGAACCAGAGAAGGTAGCTGTGAGTGCTGCTCCACAGCCACAGAGGACCAGAAATGTGGAGGTGGTGCCTGCTAGCCCGGTTCTTCAGAGGAACAGAGAAGAGCAGAGGGAAGCTCCCACCTCCTCTACCCCTGCTGCCATGAAGTCTCGCCTGGCCAGACTGGCTGAACAGAGGCAGTACTGGGACTCTGAAGGTAAGGATCATGGCCTGTTGACTAGCTAGATAATTTCATTTGTACATGTAGCACCTGCTTAACCTTTACAGATCGCCCGAAAACTACAATTTTTACACATCTAATATCAGTTTGGAATTGGACTACACCAATCATAATAAAAACATTTGTTTTTGGCTTACAAATATGAATGTGTATATTCTTTCCTTCAAGGTACCTCTACGATTCCAGACATCCCAGCAGATCTGTCCCCATTAAAGAGCCAGACCCTGCTGAGGCAGGCTGTGGCCCCGTTCCCCACACCCGTCCCTGCAGCTGCGTCCTCAGAAGCACCCATTGGCCCAAAGGCTCGCCTGGCCAACCTCGCTGCCAGCATTGGGTCCTGGGAGGATGACCTCAGCCACGCGGCCCCTCGCAGCAGCACCAGAGACAATGCGCAAGGGAAGCCTGGTAGTTTCAGTACCGCCACCCCTGCTTGGAGAAGAGAGGCTGATGCTGGGGCCAAACCCATCTTTGCTGCTGCAGACCGGACACAAATGAGTCCGTCATCAAACAGCCCGCCTGTTATGGACTCCAACCAGGTGAGTCATAATGCGACAGTTGGCTTAGTTATTGATGTACATAACGGTGGTGTGAGTAATATGTCCATGCATGGGAGAGACTGATTCTATAGAGACATATTGAATGTGAAAAAGATTCAGAAGTGGAAATGAACATACAAAGTGGTGATGCTTTGCAAGAATGCGGTGTGCATTAACAACTTATTTTAAATAGTTGTCAACGCACATGCACCTTTTTTAATCATTTCTCTCTTGCATTTCTTCAGCAGCCTTTCAACTCCCCAGTCAACTCCACTAAAGCGGTTCCCCCTAGCCCCCATAAGACTGAAGTACCTGAAGCCAGACCAGCTCGACAGACCGGTCTCCCCTCTCCTGTATCCAGTACCCAGAGGAGTTACCAGGGGAGAGCCTTCGCCCCCAGCCCCCAGAAAGGGGCTCCCTCCTCAGCCTCACCTGTCCCTCAGAGCCCCCTGAAGAACCAGGCACTGGAGGTCAACGCTAGCCCCAAGAAGCCAGAGCTCCCCACAACGCTCTCGAACACTGGTCCCTCTGTCCTGCAGACCAGGGAGAGGTTCACCAAGGAGGCCACTCCCCAGCAGCAGAGAGGCACTGCAGGAGCAACTGGAACTCCAGGTGAGTGAGAATGGGCATTCAATTTAGCTTTGTTTCCTAAGCTAAAGTTGACAGCTTATTAGGTTGTTTTGAAATCTCAGATGGTTTAATAGGCAGTCTCTGCTCATTTGTCCATTGCTGTTTCAAACCTGTAAGTCCACTTCCATTATCCTCCCAAGAGTTACAAAATATTTTTCTGTTTCCATCAGGTGTCAAGTCGTTCATGGAGCGTTTTGGGGAGAGGTGCCAGGAGCGTTCTGGCCTAAATTCTGCTGATACCAGCCATGGAGCTTCCGCTCGTACCCCGACCGTAGTGAACCCGTCTGGGGCAGGCTTGGCTGGTCGTACCCCTGTGGTGTGCCAGTCTGGGACCCCCAACACCAGGCTGGTGCAGGAGAGGCTGAGAGCTGCCCAGGTTGCCAACACCGCTGACCTTGCACAGAAACTGGTACGTACAGTTCACTTTATTTACCCAGACCGTCTACCTTAATGTCTTTAGATTTGGCTTTGTACAGCACTTTGGCATTTATCTTTGTAGTTAAGAGCTCTTTTGAAAATAAAGTATTACACATGTATTATGATATTTGTTTTGTGACCAGAAAGTTGACAAACCGATGACAAATCGTAATTTTCTTGTTCTTTTATTGCAGGAGCGTGAGTCGGAACTGGCTCATATTCGTAACCGCTTCCAGAAAGGCAACAACATTTGGAAGAACAAGGATGAAGAGGCAGTCACCAAGAGAAACACTGAGGCCAAGGTTGGTGGTGAAGTATATTTATTTAGACCAAGCTTGGACCAAACGCCGTATGTGCAGATTGTTGTATGATGGACGACTGCAAAGCAATTAGGAAGGAAATGTAAAATGAGCCTAAATTTGAAGCTTAATTTTTCTCAGGATAAGATTGAGCCGACTGGGGAGAGACTGCCTGTTGTCTCCCAGCCTGATGAGCCAACAGCTTCCCATCTGGATAGCCTGAATGCAGCACCCAAGAAACCCAATTTACCTGCTGCCACCACCTCTAGCCCTGTGAAGCGAGAAGGATTATCTTTGGAGGAATCAGGTACTTTACTTAGCATGATCAAGCAGTATACTCACTAACTTAGCTTTCTAAGAGTACACTGATCATAAAAATAGGTCTTCGGACACTGTCGTGGGAATTTCAGTACTGAGAGAGACTTTGTCATTTCTTCAACAATCATCTTTGTTTAATATCGGTTAGTTATTGCAATAATGAAACCGGTCAAGTCAACAGTCTTGACTGTTGGGCCGAGTAGCCTAACCTTTTTTGACAATGATGTTTCTCATATATAGCTGACACTAAAATGCTGGCTGGTTCCACCCCTCTCATGCAGATCAAGGGGCATCATAAGCATTTAGTTGAATATCAATGTCTTACTATTGTTAAGTAGATAATTGTTAAATATCCTATATTAGGAAAAGATGTAATTTTTCTGTCACAACGCTTGAATTAGATGCAAGTTACAACAAACTTAATTAGAGCAGTCCTTACAATCTAAGTTTATACTATATAATATTCCTCTCGCCATTTTGTCTCACTGCAGACGAAGATGAGAGTCATGAGATAGAGGTGAACGTGGACCAGTCCATCAACTCCGATGTGATCAATGGGATCTTTGACGGGATCCATGACCAGAGCGAGGAGCAGAGTGGCGAGGAAGATAAATTTAACATCTCCTCTATGTCCATCCTGGCCCCCTTTGAGACTGTAGCTGCCGTGGTCAAGAGCCCAGTGCGGAAGATGATGGTGAGTTACAGTACAAACTGGAATAAACCTTTAAAAGCATACAAAGTAAATATTTTAATGTCTTTCGATGTACAACTGCTTTTTAATGCAAGCTTGTCATATTTTATTTGCGCCTACGGACTAGGTATAATGCTATGGCCAATGATGTATTTTTTTGGGGCCAACCTAATTTATTTTTCATGTATATCCCTGCCCAGACGTCAACCCCAGCCAGTTCATTCAACGCTAAGAGCCAGAGTCCTGACAGTGTTTCCAGACCCAGTAAGTTCCAGAGGGCTCGCATGCTCCGTGCCGGGTCATCAGACAGCCTAGAGACAGATGAACATGATGGCCACAACTTACCTTACAGGTAACCAACCTCTCTTTAACCAGTTAAAGCCACATACACAAACTCACTGTCTGCCGCAGAGAGACGAGAGTGCATGACGACGAGTTTTGATCGTCAGTGAAATTAGTGCTGAACATGTTCGCTCACTATTTTTAAAATATGGGGAACACTCTATAGGATGCAAAATGTTACAGATGCAGCCGACTAACTACCTACAGTAGCACATTTGCTTTAATATGTATATTTTCTTTGGAGTCATAGCTATATAATATCGCCGTATAGAACTACCAATCCCCCCCCCCACCAAATCATCACTAGATGCAACCCTTAATTATTTTCTTATTTCATTAAGACCCTTTAACACCCTCTTGATACTTATATATGTCTGAAGCAAAGTTTTCCTTTCTCCTCCAGTATTGATGCATACAGGTCTACCAGGATCAAGGAGAGCTCGGAGAGGCCCCGTGTGAAGCAGGTCATGGTGAGGAAGGAGGATGCGTCTCGTGGAGCAGCAGAGGAACCCAGGAGCCAAGGACACGACATCAAACAGAGGATAAAGGTAACGGTTGGATTGTTGAGTGTCTGCCGGTCTGAACAGAGTGCCGGCCGAGAGTACCTTTTTGCAAACCGATTTTCACATGTAGAATCAAATGGTCCCTATAACACACCGCGCTGACAGCAAGCGACCGTATGGCCCCGTGCTGTGTAGACCGGCAGTCGGTCTGGATAGAAGCTGACTCTGTAACACAATGCCAGAACAACTTACTTCAGAGGAGACCCTGTCATACTGTTAGGAATAGTAAGGGACGTAGTACTACATTTTTACATTTGAGTCATTTAGCAGACGCTCTTATCCAGAGCGACTTACAGTAGTGAGTGCATACATTTTCATATTTGTTCGTGCTGGTCCCCCGTGGGAATCAGACCTACAACCCTGGCGTTGCAAGTGCCATGCTCTACCAACTGAGCCACACATAGTAGGTGGAGTTGGAGTAGTAGGTATAAAATATCAGACTGCAAAAACCAGAATTCATCAAATCAAGTTTGAGTGCAATAGATATGACTTCTATTAAGTACATCGCTTGGGATATTTCCCCCTCATTCCATGTAGGTTCTTCTGACCACTGATATTGATTTCCTCATTCCATGTGACCAATGAGATGTCTTCTTTCTGATTCCTTGTAGGTTCTAACCAATGAGATGAACCTGCAGCAGACAGTGATCAGCCAGGCTAGCCAGGCCTTGAACTGCTGTACTGATGAGGAGCATGGGAAAGGCTCGCAGGTGGAGGCAGAGGCTGAGAGGCTGCTGCTTATAGCCAGTGAGTTCCCTTTAAACATGGGTGTACACTGACAGCCAATCCCAATTTGCACCATACTCCTTGGGGACCGGCTGTTATATCTTGAGATTATCTACATGCATTTTGCATAAACATTGCATTCTTTTTTCTTACACGTCTTTCTCCCTCCAGCTGAGAAGCGGGGGGCTCTGAAGGTCGAGCTGGACTGTCTGAAGGGAGAGGGTCCTAATGGTCAGAGGAGGGGGCAGCAGGGGCAGTGTAGGGACATGGGGGTCACAGCCTCCAAGGGATCTATCTCCCTCCTGGAGCTACGACTTCCCCTCAAAGCTGACTTTGTCTGCTCCACTGCTAACAATCCAGGTAGAGACTAAACAATTGTTACTTGATCCTTTTTTTTGTTGACTTTTGTAGTGTGTGTATAATGTGTCCGCAACCAAATGACCTTTCGGGGACAATAAAGTTCTATTGAACTTCGTTTCCCACATTGGACTGTCAAAAACAATATAAAAATGTACATTGCTCAGTTCACTTGTAATATACTTCCTGTATAGTGTGTTCGACTGAACTCATAAAGTTTTCCACTTTTCCATCTGTGTGTTTTCCAGAGTCGTCCAGCCATTACTTCTTCATCATGATCCGTGCTGGAGCTGAGAATACAGTAGCTACTCCCCTAGCCAGCACACGTAGCGCTATCAGTGGAGACGCAATCACCTTCTCTACCAAGTTCACCATGTGAGTTAGTGACTACAGATTCTCTCTGAAATTCTGTAGAATAGTACCACTGTCATGCCCTCGGTCTTACATGTTCTAATGCCTTTCTCTCTGTTTGTCTTCCATTTTAGGCCTGATGTCTCTAACGACTTTGCAATTGATATTGAGGTTTACTGCCTGGTGAGTTCTTGCTGCTTTTGGCAGATGTTATTGTTTGAGGAGGACTCTGAGCTGAGATATTACTCTAACCCTGTTTTATTTCTTCAGGTGCAGAAGCGTGAGTTGAACCCTGACAAGAGGAAGAAGGCCAGCAAGTCAAAGGTAGTTCGAATTTCTCAAATGTGCCATAACAATGCACTGCGATTGCTATGCATCAGAATATGCATTTAGAGCTGTTTCCAACACAACGTCCTCACTCTAAAATGAGATGGTGTGTGTTCAGATGCTCTGGAGCCATGTTCACGAGGCCCACGAGTTGTGCTTTTCGGTATGGACTGATTTTAAACCCCCCCCCCCCCTCACTTTTTGTTGTGGGTGTACTGTAATGTTACTACTCTGTAGTAGAACACAGCTAACACTAGGTCTGCTTACCAACACACACATTAGGCTCCACTTCTTTTCATTCCAACACATGGTGAAGTGTCCCTTTTGTAGGATGGAAGGCTTTGTTCACAGCTCACAGTGGCAGATTTGGCTTAGTCAGTGGTTTGAATTACCCATTGATTCACTTGTCTGTGTCCCCATGTAACCTCTTTCTAGGCCATCACTCCCAAGAGGTTCCTCGCCATCACTGTAAGCTTGAATTCTTACCAACCTCTTATACGGACAGTACTGCCTTGTGGTCATATGCAGGATGTTTGAACACTTACCTTAACTGTTCAGGGGGATTTGTAGGAATTATTACCACATGGAGAATGTGGAATTGCATCAGTGCATTATAGTAATATTATGTTACTGTGTATATTATGCTGTCATATGTTGTATTGCACAGTCGGCAATCTTGAAAATTATTCTAATCAAGTCTCTTCTTTGCTACATCTCTCTCTTTGCCCCTGTAGAAGAGCAGTCTGACTCCAGGTAAGGATACTTTTTCGGACCCTGATGTCATGCTGTGCTTGTTTTAAATAACTGCTGCTGCTAGTGGATATTTTTTTATGACGATTTTACTTACATTTATTGTGACGTGTGGTTCTGGCTCACCTCCTTAAATTGAATGGTCTTATTAATGTTGCAAATCTCTGGATTATAATTTCTGCTAAATTACAAAAACATTGCTAAAACAACAAATCCTCTTTGCAGTGGTGGCCAGTCCTGGGGGCCCTAATGCAGTCCGCACCAGTAACTTTGTCCTGGTCGGGTCTCACACGCTAACGCTAGCCTCTATTGGGAAAAACAAGTTCCCATTAGAGAAGGTAAAATCTGAAGACTTTTTACACTAAAAAATAACTATTGAAATGTTTTAACTCAATTTGCTTTCACTGTTGTACAATGAATTCACTTCCATTACATCCTGAATTCACCCTTTATTTCCACTTAGGCTGTATCTCTGCACACAATACCAGCTTATGTCCAGGGTAATCGTAGGGGAGGGGCTAACATTTGTAGAGTTTAGAACTGACAGTTGGTCAGAGCAGGGAGACGCCTCCCCATCTGACAGTCTGTTCTCCCACCTGCCAGCCTCTGACACTTATTCACTCACACACCCCCCTTGTTTCTCTTTTAGATCAAGTATGAAGGCATTGAGAGAGCGCTTCTCAGAGAAATGTTTCACAGCAAGGTTGCTAATCGATCCATGACCACTTTAATATTTTGGGATTTGTGTGTGTGGTGGTTTAAGACAAGATAATGTGGTTCTGTTGTGGCACCAACTAACATTTCTAACCTCAATCTACAAGTTGGTTGGTGTTGGTGTAAGGAAAATTAGTTGTGCTGGATTTTTTGGGGGGGATATTTAAGACACAGTATCCAGTTAATGTATCTCACCATCCATCAAATGTAAGCTTCCCTACGAGAAGACAATGGCCTTGCGTTTCAGTCTAAAGCCTGATTAACACCATGTCCTGTCACCTGATGGAAGCATTTTGTGGACGTGTTGGTAGTCTTTCAGCTGAGGCCTGTGTTCTAACATGTCCTGTCTAATCTGTAGGTGCCTTTCTTGTGCCCCTTGGAGGGACACATCTACCTGAAGATGCAGTGTGAGGTGGGCTCCTTGGTGGAGGAGAGGGGCTTCTTGGTGAGTACACACTGGCTTTTGAACTGGGTTCCCTGCACACCGTAAGACTGTTGGCCTGCTGAGCTAAAGCCTATCCATCAATTAAATGTATTTATATATTCCCATTTTTACACAACAATTGTCAATGTATTTACAGGAACCCTGCTTAGAACACAAGAGCATGCATAAGTAGACACAAAGCCTGGGCATTCTAGCCTAATCAATCTCCTTCTGTTTTTCAGACTATGTTTGAGGATGTGAGTGGGTTCGGAGCGTGGCACAGGAGATGGTGTGTCCTGTCAGGATACTGTATCTCCTACTGGACCTACCCTGATGACGAGAAACGCAAGGTAAGAGGACGTGGAGGTCAACCTGCCTTCGATTGGAGCCTTTAGTCTTGAATGATAAGCCCTGGGAGCTTCATTTCGCAATACTATAGGACTCCCGTGGAAATTAGCCTTCAGGCTTTGTGGTAATTCTTGATATTTTTTATGTACCAGTATGCCCATTCATGTTGCCTCCAATTAGAGTAACTTTTTAAATGTATTTTAATTGTCAATCCATTTCTTTGGACGGTCCATTTCTTTCTAGAACCCAATGGGTCGCATCAACTTGGCCAACTGCACCAGTCGTAAGGTGGAGCCAGCCAACAGGGAGTTCTGTGCCCGGCCCAACACCTTCGAGCTGATCACCATCCGGCCTCAGAGAGAGAACGACAGAGAGACGCTCGTCAGCCAGTGTAAAAACACCATGTGTGTCACCAAGTAAGTTACTGGTCGAAGTTGCCATAGTACGCTGTGTTTTGTAGACAAATACCTTCTGTGGAGCAGAAGATTGATGGCTAATTTATGACATTTTAATGCACTGGAGCCCAAGTTTTCTATTTTCTGCACTCTTCTCCCTGAAGTGAGCACTTGTTCACTCCCCCTCAAAGATTCTATAACAATTGGATTGGTGTAGGCAGTGTCTAGTGTTAACATATTTCTTAAACCAATCCAATGCCTTCAAATCCTTCAGGGAAGTGAATGAGTGCACACTTCAGGGAGAACTGAATTGGACTTGGGTCTCCGGTCCAGTATACTGAAACACATGACATGACTCTTTACGTGTCATTGTAGGAACTGGCTGGGTGCCGACACCAAGGATGAGCGGAACCTGTGGATGCAGAAGCTCAACCAGATCCTAGTGGACTTGCGCATGTGGCAGCCAGACTCCTGCCACAGGCCTGTGTGAGCACAGCGCCCCCTGCATGGCTCTGGGTCTCTCATATGGACTGTCACTATAAGTGACACTTATGATGACTAAGTGCAATACAGTATGAAAGTTATTGAGTAAGATTGACAGGTGGATGGTATTTTCTAGAGGTGCTTTAGTGGACAGTCAAGACCATTTAAGTCCACGATAGTCTAGCCAGCTATCTAAACCCGGTCGGCAAAAATTTCTCTCCACCCTATGGCAACGTGTAAAATTGCAGTAAATTACAAAAAAAACTAAAATATTTTCTCTCCGCTGTCAAGAGGAGGGCCGCTAAAATGTTTTGCTAGCTAGGTCGCTGCATGTGTGGTTATGGATGTGGATACGCAGGCCCGCGAGCCACTGCGGCCCCTCATGATGAGTTCAGATGTCAAAGTTGCCTGGTTTAAGTTATGAGTTTGAGCGAAATATCAATAAAGCCATACTTTAGTAGATATTACAGTATTGACAAGGGCTTCTTTTACACGGTCCATGCGGACCCTGTATTTTATATGCATTTCCAAAGTGTTGAGGTCATACACCTAACTATTTGACAGAATTTTGAGACCGTTGCATTTTGGTTTTCTATGCTCTTACACAATGCATCCTGTTGACGAGATATGGCTTTATAGGTTTAATCTGTTGTCTGATTTGGGGAATTTTTTAATTAATTATTTAACTTTACGTGTGTCGCAACCAATTCTAGAATCTAGAATCTGCGTCAGTGCCGAGGTGATGCACCAGAATTTTCTGTTACACTTTTTCCTAGTATTGTGAGAATGGCGTGATTGAAAGCACTGTTGAACAACCATAAGACAGGTTTTCAGATTTAGCCACTCCCAATACCCTTGTTTTTTTTCTATTCCCTTGTTTGTTTTTTGCAATTTTAGCAATAGCTAATCTTATATTCATCATGTTGCGCACTGTGGGTAGAAACTTCTAGGCAGTCAATGAGACTACCGAACAAGAAAAACCTTTATTGGATTTTATATGTAGATGTTTTATATTTTTCTGTACATGTTTTAAATGGTTACAGTTAAACTGGGGGTGTAGGTCAGCAGATATTAGTATATTTTACCACCATTATATTGTAATGGTAAACTTTTTTGTTTTTATATGGGCAGATTTCTATTCTCATTTTAGTATAGCTATACACTGTCATTAACTACACAGCTTATTCTCCGTCCAAGTTTTAAGCATGCGCTTAGAGGACTGAGTGCGTCACTTTTCTGTGCTTTTACGGGGATGTTTGGGGGTGTTAATATGCCTGATCTACCCATGAATTAATGCACAAAATGTTCTTTCTCCAAATGTTGGCAGTTCTATTATATCCTCTGATCTGTCCTGTCTAAATGCCAGTCTTTTCATTGGAACAACAAGCACTCCAAATATTCCTCAGATGAACTGGTATTTCTGAAACGATGAGACTTAAATAAATGCCAGCTTTAACCAAAATAGTCTTGTTTCTTTTAAGGCTTGGTTGTTTCACTATGTGAGATGTGTCATAACGTTGTTTCATCCGTTGCTGTGCAGCTCCAACATGCTTGTCTTGTCTTGTCTTGTTCTTTTTGTTTTGGGCGGAGGCAGTCCAAAGGGAGTTTCAGTTCCCTGCCAATCATCATGGAGTAGTGTAAGGCACAGAGCCACATTAAAAGGTATTACCTCAGCCAAGTAGGCCTGTATTCCTTCCTTCAGGGTCCTGTTCAAGCGCTCAACCCCCCCCTGCTTGCTTGAGGGTGGTACAGAGCTGTCTGAATGTGCTTGATGGATTGCTTTTCAATGTACACCGATCATTTGAGACAAACTGGGGGCATTTTCTGTTGTAATGGTACTGGGCAACCCCCACTGACAGAACAGCTTATCAAGTGTTTGGATGATAATTTGAGGTGGTAGAGGACAAAGGCACAGCTTCTGCCCATTTTGAATGCAAGTCATGAATGACCAGTAGGTATCTTGTGTGTGCTGGGGCCCTGTGCAACTTCAAAGATATCCACCTCCAGGTGGTCCCAAGGAGCCGTTCCTCTGGGGTGCAGGAGTGGGTCTGCATGATTCCCCACTCATCAGGCATGCTGTGCAGTCTTTCACAAGGGACCCAACAGACAGTGTCCCTGCATCGTTACTTCACCTTAACGATGCCCAGGTGGCCCTCATGCCATGTGAAGCACTCACACTTTCAGGACCTCATGAATCAGTGTGCGATGCACACTTCCTCCCAGCATGAGCTCATCTCTCACCCTGTAGAATGGCAATAGGTCTCCATCCACCATAGCAGGCCATCCTTCCCTGATGTACAGTTAAAGTCGGACGTTTACATACATTTTAGCCAAATACATTTAAGCTCAGTTTTTCACAATTCTTGACATTTAGTCCTAGTAAAAATTCCCTGTCTTAGGTTAGTTAGGATCACCACTTTATTTTAAGAATGTGAAATGTCAGTATAATACTGATTTATTTCAGCTTTTATTTCTTTCATCACATTCCCAGTGGGTCAGAAGTTAACATACACTCAATGAGTATTTGGTAGCATTGCCTTTAAATAGTTTAACTTGGGTCAAACGTTTTGGGTAGCCTTCCACAAGCTTCCCACAATAAATAGGGTGAATTTTGGCCCATTCCTCCTGACAGAACTGGTGTAACAGAGTCAGGTTTCTAGGCCTCCTTGCTCGCACACGCTTTTTCAGCTCTGCCCACAAATTGTCAATAGGATTGAGGTCAGGCCTTTGTGATGGCCACTCCAATACCTTAACATTATTGTCCTTAAGCCATTTTGCCACAACTTTGGAAGTATGCTTGGGGGTCATTGTCCATTTGGAAGACCCATTTGCTTTAACTTCCTGACTGATGTCTTGATGTTGCTTCAATATATCCACATAATTTTCCTTCCTTATGATGCCATCTATTTTGTGAAGTGCACCAGTCCCTCCTGCAGCAAAGCACCCCCACAACATGATGCTGCCACCCCGGTGCTTCACGGTTGGGATGGTGTTCTTTGGCTTGCAAGCCTCCCTCTTTTTCTTCCAAACATAATTATGGTCATTATGGCCAAACAGTTCTATTTTTTGTTTCATCAGACCAGAGGACATTTCTCCAAAAAGTATGATATTTGCCCCCATGTGCAGTTGCAAACCGTAGTCTGGCTTTTTTATGGAGGTTTTGGAGCAGTGGCTTCTTCCTTTCAGGTTATGTCAATGTAGGACTTGTTTTACTGTGGATATAGATACTTTTGTACCTGTTTCCTCCAGCATCTTCACAAGGCCCTTTGCTGTTCTGGGATTGATTTGCACTTTTCGCACCAAAGTACGTTCATCTCTAGGATGCAGAACGCGTCTCCTTCCTGAGCGGTATGATGGCTACGTGGTCCCATGGTGTTTATACTTGCATACTATTGTTTGTACAGATGAACGTGGTACCTTCAGGCGTTTTGGAAATTGTCCCAAGGATGAACCAGACTTGTGGAGGTCTACAATGTTTTTTCTGAGGTCTTGGCTGATTTCTTTTGATTTTCCCATGATGTCGAGCAAAGAGGCACTGAGTTTAAAGGTAGGCCTTGAAATACATCCACAGGTACATCCAGATACCTGAACAGACCTCTGTGTGTTATGAATACAGTGAGATCTCTACTCTCATGTGCCAAGGGAACCTGGAGGTATCCGTGCTGAATACCGTGGGTTGTGAGCTCCTCAGTGGTTGGTAGTGGGTACTTGTCAGGCTTTGTTCACGGCCCTGAGGTCCATGCAGATCCAAAAATCGCAAGAACCAGGTTTGAGACCCATGGGCTCGATGTCATCCTCCAGGAGGTTGTCAAGACCTTTGTCGATGGGCTCCCAAAGGGTCAGCGGAACCCGCCGCAATTGGCTAGATTACTGGCATGACCTCTCTGCTGACTGTAGGCCGACGGACAAACCTTTGAAGTGACCTAGCCCCTCATAGTTGTGATTACTCCATAGGCACTGGTGTAGGCAAGTGCTGCATATGTGCACCAGTTGAATCTGACAGCTTGAACCCTAGTGCATGAAATAAGTCCAGTCCGAGGATGCGCCATCTGTTGCAACGTAGAACTGGGTGGCGGTGTGGTTTTGTTGTTGTAACAGACTGGCAGTGAGACAGTCCCAATTATTGAGATCGGTGTGTGGTTGTAGAGGGATACTGCTGGTCTCTGCAGTGGCACATGTGAGAAGAATAAGTCATAAGTGGCTTTGTTCAAAAGTGACACTTTTGCTCCAGTGTCAATCACCAGTGAGGTTTTAACACCCTCAATGTAGCAGTCACATTTCTTGAACACAACCGAGTCACCTTTAGGGCGGCAGGTAGCGTTGGGCCAGTAACCGTAAGGTCGCTGGTTCCAATACCCGAGCTGACCAGGTGAAAAAACCTGCCAACGTGTCCTTGAGCAAGGCACTTAACCCTAATTTGCTCCAGGGGCTGACCCTGTAGGTAGGCCGTCATTGTAAATAAGAATTTGTTCTTAACTGACTTGTCTAGTTAAATAAAGGTTAAAATAAATACAAATCATGTACAGAGTTTACAGAGACTGATCTGCTCGATGCTGTCCTGCCACTGCTGAATGACAACGGGCAAAATGGTTGTATTTGTTGCAGTTCTTGCATCGTTGCCCCTTTGCTGGACATGTTGATGCTCTTGTAGAAAGCTCTGAGTGATAGTGAAAGGGGGAGATATGTTGTGTGGGAAAACCGCTTTTTTAACCCGATTTGTCTAACTTATCACCTCTAAAATGTAAATAAAACACTAAATTGTTTATAAAATGTCTCATTACATACCTATTTGAAGGTTTGTGTCGAAATGTATCTTCACAAGTAAACTGCGGCTGTCAAGTTTTTTTTTTGAGTAATGATGGCTCGCTGTGATGACGCGAAAAATTAACAATTGATTGAACTATTGATGAACTCACAAGTAATTAACTTCGCACTCCCCATTGATCATTTCTTGTTTTTAATCTGCGAGAGAGGCGCTACATCTGGTGGAAAGAGGCTGTATCAAAGATGTCCTACTATCTAATCTATCTGGCTGTATGGCACAGAATGAGTTGCATAAAACGTGCCGCACTTTACGTTGTGAAACGTCACAATTTAACGTATAGCGTCAGAGGGGTCGGTTTGTTCAACTTTTCTCCAATACTATTGGTCCATTACCATGTCAATCAACGCGTGAATAGAAACTTAGTTCACACTAGTGATGGCCATTCCGGCTCTTTTCAGTGAGCCGGCTTGTTCTGCACAGCTCACCAAAAAGAGCCGGCTCTTTCGGCTACCAAACGGCTCTTTGTATTTTTTCAAGTCAAACAATTTGCGATAGTTTGACTATGATTGGTGTTAAAACAATTCTAATTAAATTGAATCATACTCTACCTTAACCACAATGTATTTAAAAAGGCATTGGTTTGTTATGAAAAAGAATGATATTACACGTGTGCATTTAAAGTATAACCTTTTTAATGTATATAAACAAAGTGCAAAATAATGTAACAATTCAAAACGAATAGAATCTGAACAACATAATAATAGAATATTGCACCATATCAAAGAAAAATAAATAATGTGCAAAACTGCAGCATCCCACTTAACACATTAAACTTTTCTCTCTCTTCTTTATTGCCATGTTATAACTAACAGCACACAGCAATCCTGACAATATTTTGCTTTTATGAGAGATTTGCATTCAGAAATGCAAGCTGCCTCACTTTCCAGGGGCTGATGCTGTTTCTTCTCTCAGTAATTATTTGTCCCGTTTTCAAGAAGACCATCTCAGAGGGAACGGATGTGGCCACTATGCAGAGTCTCCCTGTCATGACTTTAGTCAGCCGTGGGTAGACAGAGGCCCTGTTCTTCCACCAGCTCAGAGGATCGGAACTCCATTATAGCATATGCTGAGGGATTCCTTCGTGCTTCATCCCCAGTTGCTCGCTCATCAAACAGCAGACGTTTGTGGCACTACTGCTGGTGCTTCTGCTCCCTCTTCTTCCTGGTGCCCTGGTGCCTGAGCCAGCTGACTGCTGGGGCTGTCCCTCCCTGCTGCTGAGGTTATTATTTGAAGAGCCTCATCAATCGCTCTGGCATCACTGAAGGCTAACTTCTTAAACCTGGGGTCAAGTGCAGCGGTTTCTGATAGCACGTGATAGCACGTGATAACATAGCAATGATAACATAGCATATTCCATTCTGTGGAACTTTCTGTCCCTTGATGAACATAGGGTGTCCATCAACTCTGTCACATGTCCTGTGGTTACATTTGCTTCTCTCTGGCGGGCGGCTGTGATTCGCTGCAGACCCTGTCACATGTCTCTGGCGGCTGGCTGTGATTCGCTGCATACCCTTACACAGGCTGTCACATAGCTGAAAAGAGAACAGTAACTTATTAGTTCAGGTTCATGTTTCGTCTACTTATACTACATTCTCATCTACTGCTCATATACATATATAATACTGGATTAAATAATGATGTGGTAATAACTGCTTACTGTACCTCTCTCCACTTATCTCCACAGTGACCTGCTCAAAGGGTTCAAGGACTCTGCACACCTCCTCCACCACCTCCCATTCCTCTTGGTTCAGAGCATCAACAGGTGCATTGACAATGGCCGCGGTAAGAGATGATGGCATCTTTTGACTCAAGAAACCGCTTCAACATATAAAATGTTGAATTCCACCTCCAGTGCAGTCTTGTTTAGGCCTCAGCTCAGGCATCCCCATCTGGCGTTGTAGACTTTAGTTTTTCAGCACCTACTCTGCTCCTGTGGAAGTATTCCACAGATGCTTTCACTTTGTCCACAGTGGGCTTCATCACCTTCAGAGCATCTCTTACAATCAGGTTGATTGTGTGGGCAAGACATGGATGATGGGTCCATTTAAAAATGTTCATGGCTTTGGTTATGTTAGCTGCATTGTCGCTAACACAACAGACCACTTTTCCATTTACTTGCCATTCTCTGGCCACTCTCAACAGTTCCTCTGCCAGGTTCTCTGAGGTGTGTCTGTCGCTGAACTCAAAGCAGTCCAGAAGACAGCTAGACATCGATGTAACCGACATGTAAGAAGTGCTTACCCTTGATGTCCAGAAGTCAGTGGTAAGGCAAACTGCAGTAGCTTTTTGGACTCTTTCCTGCACTGAAGCCTGTGTGCTCTCGTACAGTTGTGGAATAAGTGATTTTGAAAGGGTTTTCCTTCTTGGAGTTGTGTACATTGGATTTAGACTATTGCTATAATTTCTAACACCTCTGTCCTCCACTATCGAAAATGGCTGGAAATCCGTGGCAATCATTTTAGCCAATGCAATGTCAATTTGGCCTTTTTTCGCTACAGACATAGACTTTGGCATAAACTGGTCCATAGAAGACTGCGTTGCTGTGGGTCGCGGAGTAGGCCTACTGAGTGGATGCTGGCTACACCACTATCACTAGCAGGCCCGCTAGTTTCTCGAAGCTCCGCTACAGCTTGCTGTGTATGTTGTGCGTAGAACCCGTCTTTATGAGATTTTGTTTTGGCAAATTCTACACTGTGCTCTAACATTGTCTACATTATTAACCCTAGGATGCAAAGTAAACATGACACCCCAAGAATGCATATGCTGGGTCAAAATGACCCGGTAATGTAATATCTGGGTCTAAAATATTATCCATTTTAATGAACATAATTATTTTGAATGATGATTTGGACCTTTCAATAATTATTTTATTGTTTGAAATGTTTTTAGTAGCTCTTCAACAGTTTGATACATATTTCAATGATAACATATGAAAATTCATAACGGCATATTTTTCTTACAATCAATCTTACAATCAAATGTTCACATTCAACCTTTTAGTGTGAAGAACTAAATAAAAACACCTTAAGCATGTTTTATAATATTTCAAAACATGATTTGAAAATTCATCACCAATTTAAACGACAATGCTACCAATTGTGAATTTTGTGTATTTAGAAAACAGAAAAAAGTGTGCGTGTGTGTGATGCTTACTTATGCTTGTCTTAGTCCATGCATTTGTTACAAACCACAAGCATGTGACTGTGCTCTTTGCAGACGGGTGTGTTGCACTGAGAAACACCAGCAGCTGACTTTTCTATCCTTTACGATTGGACAGAGCTGACACCTCTTCCTCTTCTGGCCCTGGCTGCTCTGAGTGGTGGTGGCATGGCTGCTCTCTTTCATCACCTTACATCTTTCCATTGCCTCAGTTCTTTTGTGGACATGGGAGAAACTTCCAGAAGGACAACCATCTCTGCAGCACTCCAACAATCAGGCCTTTATGGTAGAGTGGCCAGACGGAAGCCACTCATCAGTAAAATGCATGACAGCCCGCTTGGAGTTTGCCAAAAAGGCACCTAAAGGACTCTCAGACCATGAGAAACAAGATTATCTGGTCTGATGAAACCAAGATTGAACTCTTTGGATGGAATGCCAAGCGTCACGTCTTTTAGGAAAGCTGCTCATCCACTGTGACTCAGTCGCTAGAGATGAACCTTCCTCTACAGTTTGCTAGGAAAAGGTCCGAGACATACCGGAAGGCTGCCAGGTAGTCCATTGCCTCTTTTCTCCATGCCGGTGAGGAGGGTTAAACCCATAAAGGCCTTTAGTTCCTCTTTGATGACCTCTCTCCACTCTTTCCCTTTTGCTGTTGCTGTTCTCCGTCCTTCTAAATTTGTACACTTTAGGACCTCCTCAATGATGTTGTCTCTAATGAACAGCTCCCAGGCATCTTTGGATGACACAACTGTTGACCCCGGCACAGGCCCTGGGCAGCTCCTCAGGATGTTATGGCTTCTGGTCCTGCCTTTAGTGGTGGTGGGGGGGGGGTGTTCACTCCAGTAAGACCCCTTTTTACTCAGTCTATTTGACTGGTTTTCACTCTTCTCCTTAGAGGAGTCCTCCCCATCTGTAGAATCATCTAGGGCAACTGGACTAGCAGGTATATCCACAACTCCAACTTGACCCACAGTCACATAGTCTGTCATCTGAATTGGATACCTCAGATTCTGAGTCAGCAAACAAAACATTAGGCCGGGTCATTTTGACCCCGCATATGCATCCTAGGGTTAAAATGCATCCAAATGCTACTGTGCTTCCGACTCATTTTCCAGCTGTTGTTTTCACAGCTGTCCTTCCTCTCTCTCCTCCGCTGCGAAGTGTGTGACTGTGAGTGAGTTGGCTCGGCCCTCCCTCACGCATCTTTGGTTCATTGGTTGACACTGCGTGTCTGATTGACAGGAATAACAGGTGAGGTTGTTAGTCTGAGCAGACAGTCAGAACGAATGTGTGCGCGCGTAAGCATTTAGGCCTATATTATTTTATTTCTTTTTTCGTTCTTTGAATTAGGTAATTATATTCATTTAAATCTTTTGATTATTCATATCTTCATTTTTTGGTATATTTTTATAAATAGGATTCGGCTCTTCTGATATGCGAACGTTCACCTACAAGAGCCGGCTCTTAGAGCCGCCTCGTTCGCGAACGACCCATCTCTAGTTCACGCACCGGATTTTGATGCCAACACAGTCGCTACAGTCGCATTAGTTTTCGTTGCAGCCTCGTTTGAATGCCGCGGTTGCGCAAAATGTGTACGGAACGGTTTTAGTCACCGTTAACTAGAATGTATGTACAATTTTATAATCTCAAATTGTAAATAAAGGTAAAATAATAAAAAAACATAAAGTGATGCAACCGAAACATGACGTTGCAAATCACGCCCCTCTCAGTTCAGTGACGAATATCGTCATCACTTCGTACTGTCTTTGACACTTGTCTGTGTTAATGCCTGGCTGTCAGTGAAGTTCTCTTCGTTTCATCATTTCAACCGCTGAGGAAAGTAATATTGGTTCACCCTTTTGTGTCCACGAAATAAAGGTATGTCTTTCAGTAAACTATCTGCATGCGTTTTAGCCGTATTTCAATCGAATGTGTCTTTCAGTTATTATGGAGAGATCCTTTACTCATCCTTTCTATTGCCGGGTGGTTTGTGCGGAATGACGAAGCCACATGGCACACACGTTTACGTTACCGTGTGTGGAGCAGAGAGCTCCGTGGCGATTTTAGCATGTAAATCTTGGTGGAGCAAAAAAAAAAAACAAGTGGGATGCAAAAGCCACAACACTAAACAATACATTCATTGCACTATAACGGTGCCCACAAACTGTTAGGGCCTACACAAAGCTGTCCCAACAGCAGTCCCAACACCTTACTACTGCTACACCTGGCTATCAGCAGAGCCGTGTCTGTTGATGAGGCAATCCGTAATTTGTATTAAAACAGTAATGAGTGGACTAGGACGGACGTAGTCAATATAACTATTTTCATCACTTTTGAAATGTATAGCGACATAATTCATAATATGTTCTCCCTGTACACCAAGTCAGAACCATAGGATAAGCAGATATAAGCAGACAATGAAAGCTTTTACAATATTAGTGGATAACCTGTTTTAGAGAAATGTTATAAAGCTACATGAGAGCTACACAGTATTTGGTTGAATAAATGTGATGGGACTAAATTTATGAAACAGTTCTTGGTGTCTAACTTCCCTAAAGTTTCAGCGTTTTATTTTGTGGGTAAGGATTTTATTGATACAACTGTGTGTTGCAGTCTCGAATAGATAATGATATGCGAATGATACGTTGTAGTGTGGGGGTTGTCCAATTCTGTCATCAGCTTTCCCGAATGTCGATTCAGCACTCAAGCAGCTGTCAATTTGCCAATGCTGTAGCATTAGAATTTGGAAAGCTATGTTTTGAACCCTCACTTACTGCTAAATTATAGATGACCCTATATTTGGTATTGGGTTGTGGATTTAATATCATTTAGCACTAAGTGAGATTGTCAAACAGCTTTCCAAACTCTAATACTAGTAATACTACTCAATAGTTATGTAAAAAGTATGATCGTGTGGTGTCTTATAGTTTCCTATCTGATTAGCAAAGGTACAATATGTCCAATAGTCTGTTGTATAACCCTTCAAGTTTTTCTTCCTTCTCAGTTGTAAGGAACAGTTACTGAAGAGGCACTAGTCTCTAAGGCCTGGGCAACTCCTCGTGGGCCTGATTGGTGTCACACTCTTCCCCCATCCCTAGCAAACACAGCTGATTTAAACTAATTGCATTTTTAACTGAAGATCATGATGAGTTAATTATTGGAGTCAGGTGTGTTAGCTGGGGGTGGGGCAAAAGTGTGACACCAATCAGGCCCCCCGAGGACTGGAGTTGCCCAGGCCTGCGCGGGCAGGTCCATCTGCTCTGCCTCTTGTTGCATGTATTTATTACCACCTCTCTCTCTCTCCGCTCTTCCTCTTTCTCTCTTCCCCCTCTTTCTCTCTTCCCCCAATCTCATTCTCTACCTCCTTTCTCTCCCCAGCCCCCTCTCTGTCACCTCTCCAGCCCCAGGATGTGTGGTATATGGGCCTTGTTTGGCAGTGATGAGTGCCTGTCGGTTCAGTGCATCAGCGCTATGAAGATCGCCCACCGGGGCCCCGACGCCTTTCGCTTTGAGAATGTCAACGGCTTCACTAACTGTTGCTTCGGCTTCCATCGCCTGGCTATCGTAGACCAGCTGTATGGCATGCAGCCCATCCGTATCAAGAAGTTCCCCTACCTCTGGCTCGTCTACAACGGAGAGATATACAACCACCAAACGGTAGGTCTAGCCTGGAATCCATATTGTTTCACTGTTTCATAAATCCCAGGCTCAGTAGATCTACAAACCACACGGTAGTTACGGCCCATAGACATATAGTAAGGTATAGCCTGAAATCCAAACTTCTGAACCCCAGGCTAATGTAGGTATGGAGATGGGAGCAGGCCTCAGGGAACTAGTATCTGGCCAAGTTTTGATGTGGAACGTATTCAGTTTCTACATGCTAGTCACGAAGCAGGGATATACTATGGCTTTAGGTCAGGCAACTCCTCCTTTCTTTAAACAGTACATCTCTATGCTAAAGGGACTTACGTGGCCAAAGTAGTTAAGCAAACTTTTGTTCATGTGATTTTGAAAAGCAGGGAGGGAAGAAAGTCTTAATATCTTAAAAGATCGCGTTGATAATGGTATTCTGTCTTTAAAAAGACATGCATTAACTTATTATCTCACGTCTTTTGTACCCTGCACAATTGTTGGATGGGATTGTGCATACACTACTTACATTCGTATAACTGCATCACAATGGATTGTATGTAATGAGCATGTATTCTACCCAATGTATTTATTTGGACAGTGAAGCTAAAACTTTTAATTTGGCTCTATACTCCAAAATGTTTCATTTGAGATCAAATGTTTTATGAGGTGACAGTACATAATGTCACTTAAATTTTTTTTTTTAAGGTATTTTCATACTGTTGAAATCGGAAGTTTACATAGTCATTAAAACTCATTTTTCAACCACGCCACAGATTTCATGTTAACAAACTATAGTTTTGGCAAGTCGGATAGGACATCTCCTTTGTGCATGATGCAAGTAATTCTTCCAACAATTGTTTACAGACAGATTATTTCACTTATAATTCACTATATCACAATTCCAGTGGGTCAGACGTTTACATACACTAAGTTGACTGTGCCTTTAAACAGCTTGGAAAATTCCAGAAAATTATGTCATGGCTTTAGAAGCTTCTGATAGGCTAAGTGACATAATTTGAGTCAATTGTATGTGTACCTGTGGATGTATTTCAAGGCCTACCTTCAAACTCAGTGCCTCTTTGCTCGACATCATGGGAAAATCAAAAGAAATCAGGTAAGACCTCAGATAAAAAATTGTAGACCTGTCTGGTTCATCCTTAGGAGCAATTTCCAAACGCCTGAAGGTACCACGTTCATCTGTACAAACAATAGTACGCAAGGATAAATACCATGGGACCACGCAGTTGTCATACCGCTCAGGAAGGAGACGCGTTGTCTCCTAGAGATGAAAGTACTTTGGTGCGAAAAGTGCAAATCAATCCCAGAACAACAGCAAAGGACCTTGTGATGATGCTGGAGGAAACCGGTACAAAAGTATATATCCACAGTAAAACTAGTCCTATATCGACATAACCTGAAAGACGCTCAGCAAGGAAGAAGCCACTATTCCAAAACCGCCATAAAAAGGCCAGACTATGGTTTGCAACTGCACATGGGGACAAAGATCGTACTTTTTGGAGAAATGTCCTCTGGTCTGATGAAACAAAAATAGAACTGTTTGGCATGAGGAAGGATAATTATGTGGATATATTGAAGCAACATCTCACATCAGTCAGGAAGTTAAAGCTTGGTCGCAAATGGGTCTTCCAAATAAACATTGACCCCAAGCACACTTCCAAAGTTGTGGCAAAATGGCTTAAGGACAACAAAGTCAAGGTATTGGAGTGGCCATCACAAAGCCCTGACCTCAATCCTATAGAAAATGTGTGGGCAGAAATGAAAAAGCGTGTGCGAGCAAGGAGGCCTACAAACCTAACTCAGTTACACCAGTTCTGTCAGGAGGAATGGGCCAAAATTCACCCAACTTATTGTGGGAAGCTTGTGGAAGGCTACCCGACACGTTTGACCCAAATTAAACAATTTAAAGGCAATGCTACCAAATACTAATTGAGTGTATGTACACTTCTGACCCACTGGGAATGTGATGAAAGAAATACAATCTGAAATAAATAATTCTCTCTACTATTATTCTGACATTTCACATTCAGAAATGGTGAAAAACTGAGCACCTGGAAAGCAAACTTCCGACTTCAACTGTACATACAGACCTCTTTGCTATTTGGCTAAGGTATATGTAAACTTCCGACTGTATGTAAACACCTTAGCCAAATAGCAAGGAGGTCTGTATGTACAGTTGAAGTCGGAAGTTTACATACACCTTAGCCAAATACATTTAAACTGTTTTTCACAATTCCTGACATTTAATCCTAGTGAAGATTCCCTGATCTTAGGTCAGTTAGGATCACCACTTTATTTTAACAATGTGAAATGTCAGAATAATAGTAGAGAGAATTATTTCTTTCAGCTTTTATTTCTTTCATCACATTCCCAGTGGGTCAGAAGTGTACATACACTCAATTAGTATTTGGTAGCATTGCCTTACAATTGTTTAACTTGGGCATGTTTTGGGGGCGTGTTCTTTGTGCATCCTCAACTTTCTCACTCATCATTATTCACGATTCATTCATGATTATCAGTAACCATGGTAGCATCCACATAAATGTAGAACTGTTCAGAAACATTTTTATTTACAAATAAAGGGATTTACCGTTCATTTCAATTGGGCACAACATAATCCGAAACACAACCTAAACAAACAGCACGTTTGATGTAGTCATTGCGTGACAGGAATATGGGACCAAATACTAAACTTTTGACTAAATGTAATACACTAAAAGTGAATTTGTCCAAATACGTTACACCTTCAAAACTAGATAAGTAAAGTACATTAATTTCTCAACGGTAAAATAGATATGTTTGAATATACCCTAAAAAAAAGGTGATGTTCTGTACTGTCGCCTCATATAACACATTTTATCTCAAACCCAAAATGTTGGAGTATAGAGCCAAGGGGTGTGAAGTACTTAAGTAAATACTACTTAAGTACTTTTTGGGGGGTGTATGTACTTTACTTTACTATTTATATTTGTACAACTTTTACTCCACTACATTCCTAAAGAAAAATAATGTACTTTTTACTACATACATTTTCCCTGACACCCAAAAGTACTTAATACCTTAATAGAAAATGAACCAAGTAAAAGTGAGTCACCCAGTAAAATACTACTTGGGTAAAAGTCTAAAAGTATTTTAAATATACTTAAGTATGAAAAGTAAATGTAATTGATAAAATATACTTAAGTATGAAAAGTAAAAGTATTAATAATTTGTTATTCCTTATAAAGCAAACGAGACTGCATCATTTTTATTTTATATTTGTATTTATTTATGGATAGCCAGGGGCACGCTCCAACACTCAGACATCATTTACAAACTAAACATGTGCTTAGTGAGTCTGCCAGATCAGAGGAAGTAGGGTTGACCAGTGATGTTCTCTTGATAAGTGTGTTTATTGGACCATTTTCCTGTCCCGCTAAGCGTTCAAAATGTAACGAGTACTTTTGAGTGTCGGGGAAAATGTATTGAGTAAAAAGTACATCATTTTCTTTAGGAATGTAGTGAAGTAAAAGTTGTCAACAATAGAAATAGTAAAGTACAGATACTCCAAAAAAACGACTTTTACTTAAGTACTTTACACCACTGTACGTTTGTAAGTTATGTTGGAGTGTTCCCCTGGCTATCTGTAAATTTAGCACATTTGAAATTAGAACATTTGAAATGATTTATACTTTTACTCTTGATACTTAAATACTGTATATTTTTGCAATTACATTTACTATTGATTATTAAGTAGGTGACTTTCTTACTTTATTAAGGTGTCTTTTACTTTTACTAAAGTATGACAATTGGGTACTTTTTCCACCACTTTGTCACTGTCCAAATACATATGTAGAGGAGTGTATGTCATGAGCATGTGTGACCACTTGTAATGTCTTACATCTGTCTCATAATCCTAATACTTTTCTCCATCTTCCCTCTTTTAGCTGAAGAAGCAGTTTGAGTTTACTGACTACCAGACCAAAGTAGACGGTGAGATCCTGCTTCACCTGTACGAGCGCTTCGGCATTCAGAAGATGGCGTCTCTATTGGATGGAGTGTTTGCCTTCGTCCTCCTGGACACAGCCAATAGGAAGGTGTTCCTGGGGAGGGATACGTACGGCGTGCGGCCCATGTTCAAACTACTGACCGACGACGGCTTCCTGGCTGTGTGCTCTGAGGCTAAAGGTGAGAGGGGACCACTTACTTGATATATCCTTTGGGGTTGAGCGGTTTTGGTTGGTACACAAGTGGATTAAAGAACAATCCCTATTCAGGACTTTAATTTCACAGTGAAGGAAAAAAAAAGCTTTGAATAATTAAAAAAAAAAAACTGCTGAACTCCGTTGCTATGCAACCGAAATTCAATTAGTCAAGTACAAAGTAACATGTTAAGATGTTGTTACCAGTGTGTAATGACAGTGTTATTACAAGTATAATAATAACTTAATATAAAGTGTTACCATGTTTGTTTTTTGTTTGTTCCCAGGTCTGACTGATCTCACTCACTCCATGTCCTCACCTCCTAAGATTACTCCGTTCCTCCCAGGACACTTTGAGGTGTTTGACCTGAAGCCCACTGGGAAGGTAGAGCCTATTCAGATGGACCGCTTCCACTGCTGCACCCAGGAGCCCAACCACGCTGCCTATGACACGGTCGAGAGGCTACCCTCAGGTACACACACACCTATCCATAGTATTCCCATAACGTCACCATCTTGATTGACAGCGGCCATGATGTGGGTCAAGGTTCCAGATTATGCAACGGCGCCACTGCCTGTAGCTAGCTATCGGTGAAAGGTGACAAATGTTGTTTGACACCTAAGATGAAGGGAGGAATAGCTCACTGATTATTGTTTCGGGTGCAAGTTTTTGCTATTGAGGGTATTGCCATGAATTGGATGTGTAGGATGCTAGAGTTGATTTGCTGGTCTTTAACCATTCAGTTGACTTGTCCCTGTGTTATGACAGTAAGATCTCTTGCTGTCACCTGTAGGTTTTGGCCCAGAGATAGTGAAGAGCAACATCCGGTCTTTGTTTGAGAACGCTGTCCGGAAACGCCTCATGGCCCACAGGAGGATCGGATGTCTTCTCTCAGGTACAAATACTGATTATTACAGAGTACCTTTGCTTCTTTGTGTAGTGTCACACACACAAGGAATGCTTGAGGTCTGTTACTTGTTGTTTTCACTTATGCTTTTCTGCGCAACTACATAAATGAGAATACATTCTTATTATCATTACACCATAGGTCAAATTAAGCGTGTGATAAGCTAGTAAAGGATGTATATGACTGCTCTTATGTATTTATATCAGGTGGTCTGGACTCCAGTCTGGTGGCAGCTACGCTGGTCAAACTGGCCAAGGAAGAGAAGTTGAAGTACCCCATCCAGACTTTCGCTATCGGGGCTGAAGACAGCCCAGACATCCTGGCTGCTCGCAAGGTGAGTGAGGCTCTCTCCAGCCTCCATAGAGAGACTGCGTTATAATAATGATTATGGGACTGACTGGGTAGGTTAGGTCTTAGGCGCAGGATTAGACACTACCACTTCCACACTCCGTCCCCAGGGGGCAGCAGCAACCGGGTCCAGGTGCTCCGTCAAGCCTTGATGAAGCCCACAGGTGCAGGCAATCGGAATGAGTGTGAATCCTTCCGAGAGAGCTGGCCATAGAGCCTATCGGGCTGCCAGTCTTGTTTTTTTTGTTTTAGTTCACCTTTTTAGTTTTGGAGCGGTCTTTTGAAGTTTATTTTGGAAATATCTGTTTTGGTCACCCTTTTCAACAACAAAGAAAAATATGCTCGGGCTAGCATATGAGTCAGGACGTAGCTGGCCCTGGATATGCACCACGGTCGCCATACGCTGATTTCTCACGTAGTTGCGCATCTTAAATCAGGTTACAGACCTGCTAACTAGGCCTAAGACTCCTAGACTTAGCGAGTGCAACAATACTAGCAGGCTAGTCAATCAGTTTTCGTAACAATATAACTTCATAATCAAACGTTATTTTTGTATCGCCTTTTACCCAACACATTAAAGCTCACAGGGCATTACAAATGACCATTTTTAAAAGAATAAAAACACAACATAATATAAATATAATGATACAGACTCCTTTGTGAAGCAGCCTGTTAAGTCATTGCTCCCTGTAATTGTAAAAGAGTATGTGTTTTCAGTTGAAGGCAATAAATAGATACAATGTGAAGGAATGTCTTGGTGAATGCCTTGTGTTGTTCCAGGTGGCGTCCTACATCGGCAGTGAGCACCACGAGGTGAACTTCACCCCTGAGGAGGGTCTCAAAGCTGTGAAGGAGGTCATCGTTCACCTGGAGACCTATGACATCACCACCATACGCGCCTCTGTCGGTGAGAGAGTACACTGTCCCGTCTTAGATCAGCCTAGACCTCCAAACACCAAGCAGAATCCCATTGAAGCTGAATTAACAGACTATGAGGATGACACAGTTGTGAAATACCTAGACACTAGACGGCTTTGTTGTACATTCTCATTGTGCCCACTGACCTGGACAAAGGGAGTCTGGCCAGGCTGAATTCCTTTTTGTCCTTATTGGCTGGTTTGAATCCCAGTGGAATCCTGGGAGATTAGGGAGGGTGGCCTGTAAAAGCCTGTTAATAGAGAGAAGCTATCAGCCAGACCTGGGCCAAATATGTGGATGAAATTTGTGATTCAGTTTGCCTGGTACAATGGAATAGTCCCAAAAATGCTAACTTGAAGTAAACACCAAAGTTCATGTGTTAATCAGATAATTAACTTTTATTTTCCTCTAGATGGCGCAATAACCTTTTATAAGAAATGTATACAGTATTTGGCAAGGCTTAAGTTAAACGCCAAGGGATTACTTAAACTCAATTCTGTTTCCAATGGTCTTTTTTCATTCTGCAGGCATGTACCTAGTGTCAAAGTACATCCGTGAGAAGACTGACAGCGTGGTGATCTTCTCTGGGGAAGGCTCTGATGAGCTGACACAAGGATACATCTACTTCCACAAGGTACTGTAAGTCTGTTCCACATTAGAGATGTCGTTCTCTCCCATTCACCAATCAATTGTCATGTACCAGACAGGGTTGTGCTGAATGCAATAGTCAATTCTGGAAGTCAAAATCTGTGAAAATCCTGGTTTGAATCGAACCCAACCCTGGAACCAGTTGTAATGTCTGGTAATATTAACTGAGTTGTGTTTCCCGTTCCAGGCTCCCACTCCCAAGGCGGCAGCAGAGGACAGCGTTCGTCTGATGAAGGAGCTGTACCTGTTTGACGTGCTAAGAGCAGACCGCACCACTGCTGCACACGGGTATGGACATCAACCTATTTTTCAATACATTCATTCATTTTTACATCCATTCCTCAAACTTGTCAGACCGCTATCTGCTCTCCTGTCTTTGTGTCTTTCTTTTGAGACGCTATAGGTTCAATACAGAAGATTTAAAGATGGCCCCTAACTGACTTTCCTTTTCTCTCTGTAGTCTGGAGCTGAGAGTGCCTTTCCTGGACCACAGGTTCACAGCATACTACCTCTCCTTGCCTGAGGAGATGAGGCAACCTAAGGTCAGTCTCCTCACCATATCCCCCCTATCCTCTACATTTGGCTCTGATGGGATAATGGAGGATGAAATCAGGAAGTAATGTATTATTGCAAAAGTGGAAAATATCTGGCTTGAGTGATTGTTGTAAGTGTTGTGTATCTTGCAGCAAAAATTCCCAACACTGTTCAGTTTCACTGAGGTGTGTGTGTGTGTGTGTGTGTGTGTGTAACCAGGATGGAGTGGAGAAGCACCTCCTCAGAGACTCGTTTAAAGGTCTGAACCTGATCCCAGATGAAATCCTATGGCGACGTAAAGAGGCCTTCAGTGACGGAATGATGTCTATCAAGAAGTCCTGGTACAACAGCCTGCAGGACCAGATGGAGTCTGAGGTACACACACACACGTACACACACAGGCACGCTGGCACATGACATATATGCACGCGCACACACGTACACACACAATTCTGACTCCTTCTTTCTCTCCTCCAAGGTGAACGACTCCCAGCTGGAGAAGGCTCCTAAGACATTCCCGTATCTCCCTCCCAGAACCAAAGAGGCATACTTCTACCGCCAGGTGTTTGAGAAGCAGTACCCGGGCCAGGCCGAGTGGCTCAGCCACTACTGGATGCCCCGCTGGATCAATGCTACCGACCCCTCAGCCAGAACCCTCTCCATCTACAAGCCTGACAAGGACCAGTGATACAGCAATAACAGTGGCTCTTTTCCAATATCCTCAAGCTCTAGTACTTGGGACCCGTGTTAATTACAGTTACAGGGTCAGAACTGATTTGGGAAACTGCTGTTTCACTAGGAATAGTTGATAATGTTGGAAGACTGGAACGATGCTGTAGGCATAACTGGGATTCAGTAGCACTACTACTGTAATGCTTTCATAGATTATAGTACCATACCGATATATGGTGATTACATATTATTGTATGTAAATGACATGCATATTTTAACAGCTTCAGACATTTGCTAAACCTTAACATGATTTTTAGCTGTTCTTAATGAGTGCTGTCTGCAGAATCTGCATTTTCCCTATCATTTACATTATTGTGAAGATAGATGCATATAACAGGTACTGTAAAGATGTGTTTTTTTAATATAGCGTCTTACCCAGAAGTTAGCTATAACCGGTACCACAATAGTCTTATTGCCTCTTACCCAGACATGAGCAGACTAATAGGTTCAATTCTGTGCAAGACAACAACTTGAATATCTGACAAAGAGAAGTACCCTAAATTCAACTCATGTCTCGTTTAAACATTTTAAATGTCATAACAGAGTTATAATTAAACGGTTTAGTCCAATGCCGCCCAGACTATATACCACGGGTATGACAAAACATTTATTTGTACTGCTCTAATTACGTTGGTAACCCGTTTATAATAGCAATAATGCACCTTGGGGGTTTGTGATATATGGCCCGTATACCACAGACTCGGCGTTGCGTCGTGCATAAGAGCAGCCCTTAGCCGTGGTATATTGGCCATATCAAATTGTATTGGTCACACACACGTGTTTAGCAGATGTTATTGCAGGTGTAGCGAAATGCTTGCGCTTCTAGCTCCAGTATACCACACCTCCTCTGGCCTTATTGCTGAAGTACATAATGCTATGCGTCTGTCTACTGTATTTCATCCTAACTGCTGCTGATATAAAAAGTGCTCCATACCCATATCTGACGTGTTATTGTTTCGTTTTTTTTGTGTGTCCATGATCTTTATGAGTTTGCATTACAATATACGCACTAGCAAACCTCTTAAATATAAAGCAATATATTGGGAATGCATTCTAAGTAGTACGGGTAACCTAGTATGGATCACATACACTTTTGGTTGAGTGTGAGAGGGAGGGGTTGCCGAATTTTACAACTCATTGTGCTACCTTCGTTGTCCACCAGAGGGTGCACCACTTCACAATATCTACACGCTTTACACAATTCACAGCATATTCCTATCGGTGAAAATAAGAAATCCAAGTTCCACCAATAAAGAAAATAGTTTTAATATATCAAGCCACAATCACGCACAAGTATTCTGTCATATAACATACATCCTTTTATAAACATGACAGTTTTGATTTACAGTCACTTTAAATGATAGCATACCCTGATAGTGCACCATGTCTGTAGTGTACTAGAGTGTGTAGTTTATATACAGCACAATCAGTTGTGATTAAAACAGATATGAGGCACTAGACAGTGGGTTTGGCAGTGCAGTTTCCTACATATGGTCCACGACAACAGTATTCTCTGGAATATATGATATGCTGATGGTACTAATACTGTGGCATACATTAAATAACAATGTTTCTGTAAACTACAGTAAGAGTACCAGATTACACTGAGGGTGGCAAAATACTGCAAACTTTCCCAAATGTCCCAGGTTTCCCCAGAAATCCTGATCGGAGGATTCTGAGAATTTCCGGTTTACAATTTCCCTTCTGATTTAATCTTAAAACCGGGATTTATGGAAAACCTGGGAATTTAGGAGAAAACGACCCGAATTTTGTAACCCTCCTTTGCACTCCCTTCTTGGATAAATTCAATTGGCACAGTCAGGTACAGTACAGCTACAAAACCACGATGTGAAAACATACATTTTGTTACGGTGACTTACAATAAGTTTGACCAACTATACATATTTTGGAGGAAACAAAACTCGGCATCAGACACCCTTTTCCACTCTTAGGAATGACTGGATGAGAAGCGGACCAATAGACCAACCGGTTAGCGGCGCTTGTCGTAGTTCTGTAGTGCGTTCCACTCATATGAATCTATAGTAGAAGAGAAAACGTGTAAATAACACAGCAACATTTAATTTCAAGATTTTAATTTTTAGCGCTGTTCTAGCAATTTGTAACCAGGCCAGCTAAGAACAGCTCGGGCCGAACAGTAGTGTAAAAAGCTCATATGAGGCCCTTACCTGGTTTTTCTTGGCTCCTCTTACCCATCAGTCCAACAAATGAGTTAATTTTATGCCCTGTAAGAGAAGAGGCAAAAAAGTTGTCAGTTTCTTCCGGTAACAGTTCATACCATTTACATTGCTATTACAGACAGTGAGTGATGCAGTGACTAGTGTGCAGAACAAAAAGGTGTGAGTTCTTCCAGTAACTGCCAATATTATTTACACCCTAACCCTAAACTTAACCCTGACCCTAACCTTAACCCTTACCCTTATTCTAAACCTAACCCTAACCATAACCGTTGCCAGCTGTTGCTTATCAACAGCTCGTTTGTTGATAATATGACCATCTGTAGATCATCTATATAGGACTATCCAAATAAAGTGTGACCCATCATCTTTGTCAGTGATGCAATGCCTAGTGTATAACCTAGATGGCGAGAGAGTGTGAAGAATAATATCTACACTCCTACTGTGGCAGATCTCTAGTATAGTGCAAATTGACGGACGGGCCCCGTCCCGTTGCCCTAGTGACTGAGGGATATAGCGGCGCCCATTCACGGGTTTTGGAAGGAGGGTGGGGATAGGATGCACTTCCTGAGGAGACATTTGCGTCCCAGACTGACTGTCCTCTCTGTCAATCACCCTAATGGAATATAATCTAAGGGTGGAGGGATTGGGGACACAGGGGAGGGAGTGGCGGAGACTGGGGAGTGGTAGGGTTATAAAACTCTGCATGAGACCCCTGGGATAGCCTATCTGCCAACACACCCATCATACTCATTCAAACTAAGTGGGGTGAACTCAAATGTGATCTATTCACTTAAATGCTTCAATATTCCCATCAGAGATATGGGAATCATGATGATGGTAAAGAAGCGATGGCATCTTGTGTATCTTTCATTGGTGGTCCAGTCACGAGTCACTTGCAATATTTCTTCTCAGTTTTCCATCTCGACATCATACGTGCTTGGCCCCTCCACTGTGTTACATGTTCTATATATTATAATGTATAGATCGTGTGTGTGTGTGTGTGTGTGTGTGTGTGTGTGTGTGTGTGTGTGTGTGTGTGTGTGTGTGTGTGTGTGTGTGTGTGTGCGTGCGTGTGCGTGTGTGTGTATATATACTGTATAATGTATGTATTATATTATACAGATTGTGTAAATGAAGGGTGAGATGCTCTGGTCCATCTTTCCATCATCAGCGTAACCAATATAATATAATTGAACGCCTAAATGTCCTTGGGGCATTGATCAAAGCACTCTTCCTCTCTCTCCCCCTTTCTCTCCCTCCCTCTCTTTCGCCATCTCTCTCCTTTACTCTCTCTCTACCTCTCTCTCTACCTCTCGCTCCTTCTATCTCCCACCCAAAGCTCACTTTCTCTCTCTCTCTCTCTCATAGCCTCTAATGAGTGATGTACAGTGATGCCTGCATCAAGGCTCCGACAACACATTGGTCTACACCAGATACATGTATTTATGATGCACCTGCTGCCTCCTACCGCTAAGTGGGGACTCATTTAGGAAATGCCTCAACGACTGAACAGAGGGGAGACATAGCGAGAGGTCTTCAAGTCAGAATTAAGACTACGTGTCCTAGCGAGGGAAAAGAATGGTATTCAAGTCAGAATTAAGACTACGTGTCCTAGCGAGGGAATAGAATGGTATTCAAGTCAGAATTAAGATTAGCACCTACTGTATACTAAAATCCTGTCAAACAACCTGTTAGATGTGTGGGTTGTTTCTCTCTCTCTCTCTCTCTCTCTCTCTCTCTCTCTCTCTCTCTCTCTCTCAATTCAATTCAAGGGGCTTTATTGGATGGGAAACATGTTAACATTGCCACATCTCTCTCTCTCTTTCTCTGTCTACTATTATTTACCATTATGCAAAAATGTATGTAATTATTCAACCCCTGCATTTTGTTTTTTGTTGCTGCTGGGCAACATTTGGTGTGTGTTCTCCCTCCCATGCATGGTAATGAGGACCTGTTAGCCTATGGCACTTGATATGTGACACCAGCCTGTCTTCTCCCTCACCCCCCTCACCCCTCTTCTCACCCCGCCTCTCACACACACACTGTCACCCCTCTGGTTAGCACGACTCCTCTCACTCGCATAGTAGTACTGGTGAAGTACAGGTGAAGGACCTGTGGCATCCCTAATCCCTCCTACTCAAACTTCATCACATGACCCGATGTGCAAATAAAGCCAAGACTCACCTGGGTTGATCTCACAATAGATTTCCCTCAACTTTGCCAAATGGTCTGATTGGCTACAACTGCCTGCCTACACACTGTCCACACAGTCCTTTCTCCTTTCTAACATAATGTCAGAAAAACGAATTATAACAAAACCATGGCTTAATTTTACGGTATGCATGGACAATTGCAACATTTTCTGGGAAATTAATGAATGAATTATACGTTTTTACTTACTTTTTCGGGTTATCTGTGGATTTGCTGTTGGAATAAAGGGGGGAAACATCAATCAATGTAGACCTATAATTATCTAATTTATGAATGTATGAATACGCTGAAAGCGTGCGTAAAGATATGGATATACAGTATGTAATTATTAAGCGCGAGGAAGCACAGTCTTACCGGAGGAGCGTTTCCCCATCAGGCCAAAGAACTGATGCGGCCGTGGTTTCCGCGTCATTCTCCGCAGTATCTCTCCGAACGGGTCAGATGACAGCCACTCATCCTGCACGAGGGAGAAAATCAAATTAACGGAACATTAGACATCAGAGTAGGGTTTAGGATGAGGAAGGGGAGACTGACTCCCTTATAGCCTACCAAACTATACCTCTGCATAAAATATTGTTGTAGACCTTTATAGCACTAGATCTAATCTAGCAGAGCAATCAATATAAGACATCAAACACAACCCTTGTGAACTTTCATATTCGATCCTATTTTTATCTGACGGGGTAGCCTATAGGTCAGCGTTAGGCTAAGTGGCCCAACGGCTGCTAATGGATAATGGACCCGCGCGCATTAAAGTGCCCATCAATTTTCCAAGACATCCCAGGTCCGTTGGTTCCTTCCTTATTGTATAGCCCACCCGCCTTGTTAAAACGCTCTGCGTAACCTGCTGAATGTACCCAAACCGACTGCAGATGATGAAAAAGAAACCCCAAGAGCCGCGCCCGGAGATCTGGCAGGCGCCCAACCCGCAATGTCAAATGGAGAACGTGCGCTACATGCGAATGGAGCTTCAGTCTGGGACTAAGGTAATGATGGAAGCACACTGAGCTAAGAGCTCATAATTTCTGCCCGTTGAATCATAACAAAGCTTTCACCCGATATAGAATTTGTGTTGCGGGTAGAATGGTTGATGTTTCGTCTCTATACGTGCGTAATTACGCATGACAAAATTCTCCAAACAGGTTAATTATCTTATAACAGCATACAAATATTATTATTATTTGTTTTTTTTATACAGAACTTTGTAAAAATTCCATTGAATAATTTCGGTGACACAAAACACAAGGCTGTGCCATCAAATTAAAAAGTATTTCCCCCATAGTTAAGCAATCACATTTTTCCATGTACATTTTTGGGAATTCGTTTAATAGGCGATTCTAACAAACAAATAAGCCTAACATATGTTTTTATTGTGTTACATCAAATCATTACATCATGCCTACCGTAGTTTGATCGTTCATCCAATAATCAATATCTTCTTTTGGACCAATTTCTTCACAAAAAACTTGGGCGATAGCAAGAAAAGCTATCACAAGCGGTAGAAGTAATTTCATGATGCAGCAATCTGTTGCGTGCAACTCTTCAGCCGTAAAAGTAGAAATAGGCTGTTCGAGCACTCGTAAACTTAGTTCGAATGTTTTTTAACCACTCTCTATGACTTTTGAGAGCTCGATGTTGACACCTACGGAAATTGGTATCTTCTCCTCTCCATACAAGTGCCTCAAGCGTGCGCAAAAATGATGTGTTCCCTCCTTGGTTGCAACCTCGCCTCAGTTCTATCTCTGCTCCACTTGGCGAGCTCTGCCGCTCTTTAGTGCCTTCACTTTGGTCCTGTTGTGTCTTTGTGACCACACTGTAGTACTGCACTAGGTTATATAGCAAGGGACAGAAGGGTGACAGGTATCTAATTCGCTTTATATCAATTAAGCAAGTACATTTACTTGACAGGTACTTCCTCGAAGCTGTGTGATGACTAACATCCGTTGTGGTATTTTGCATATGGTCGATATTACTTTCAAACGTTCAACCTATGACCCTCCGCTTATTGTTCCGGTTGTAATTAGAATTTCTAAGTGAAGCGAATGAAGTAAGAGAGTCTGATGACGCACTGCAGTCGTACGTTTCTACGTGTCTTTAAGACCTGTCCTACGCCAAGCAACAAATCCATCATAAAAATGAAATTGATTTGAGTCTTACTTATCAGTGAGACACGTTTTTCTAAAAAAAGAATGTCCAGAACCTTCACATTGACAATAGTTTGGATTCTGAAAGTCACTTTTCCAAACTTTTCTAAAAATGAATAATAGCAAATTTAATCATTAGAATTGCTAATGTATCTTAAAAGCGGTGTCATCTTTAGTCTAATTTAATGTGTTGCATGATGCAGAAGTAAACATGTTTTTCTCTTAGATACAGAACCTTATTTGTAGCAACCTTGATCCATAACCATTTAGTATATAAATATATATATATATATATATATATATATATATATATATATATATATATTTTTTTTTTTTTACAAGGTCCTCCATCACTTTTATAGTCACTATAGGCTTCGTGTGCTTTCGTTTCAACCCAGATATAGGCTGCCTCTGCAGGGTGGCTGACCCTGCAGAGACAGAGAGGATCCGACTGATTTCGATCACAAAAGTTGGCTTGTTTAGCAGAAAGGTGTTGGCTGTGAGGAGAGTGATGCGCTGACACAGTGTCCACGCAGCTCAACGAGTGCTTCACAACTCAAGTGCCTTTATCCCAGCCACAATGGACTCCTTTTATTTAAACATGTTGTTAATGGAAAATTGCTCATTTTAATTTGAATAATAAATAACACGAGAGGTGTCTGTCATTCACAATGCATGGATATAATGTCACTCTCATGTACAGTGTATATAGTCTATGGATTATCTAATAGATCACACAGTCACCATCAATCACACAATGATTATGTGCATACTTTGCAATGAGTGCTTTGGGATTGAGCCAGTCAAAATGTGGTCATCTTACAGAGAACCAACCCATAGGATGTGTTGTAATGACCCCTGATCTACTTCTTTTTTTGCCATTTTACCTATTGCCACGTCACATTGTGCCTGCTGTCACATCACGTGCAAATATTATTAAAACGTTCCATTTATAAACAACAAATATTACATTTATTGATCAGGATTAATCAATCAGCAGTGGCGGGTCTGGAGACAAAGTTATGGTGGATGGATTTATGCTTCTGCTAATATTAATTACATTATCTGTGCTGCTATGGTATCTGTAGTCACCAAGACGCTTTAGATGGACATTAATCATCCTCACAACTGGGACTGCTTATCTAATTAACAGAGGGAAGAGGAGAGGTAGTGAGGAGAGCGAGAGGGATGGAGAAAGAGAGAGGGATGGAGAGGGAAAGAGGGGGAGGAAGGGGAAAGGGCTATTAAATCAGAAGAAGCGGGTATCCTGTGGGAGAGACAACGGGAGATGGAGACTGAGAGAAAGAGAATACGAGAGAGAGGAGAGGAGAGGGAGCAAGGGAGAGGAGAGGAGAGGAGAGGTAGATAGATAGATAGATAGATAGATAGATAGATAGATAGATAGATAGATAGATAGATAGATAGATAGATAGATAGATAGATAGATAGATAGATAGATAGATAGATAGATAGATAGATAGATAGATAGATAGATAGATAGATAGATAGATAGATCGATCGATAGATAGATAGATAGATAGATAGATAGATAGATAGATAGATAGATAGATAGATAGATAGATAGATAGATAGATAGATAGATAGATAGATAGATAGATAGATAGATAGATAGATAGATAGATAGATAGATAGATAGATAGATAGATAGATAGATAGATAGATAGATAGATGGTGGATGATTAACTATACTATACAGGTCGATGGCAGAGAAATACTTCAGTAGCTAAAAATACGTATGATATGAGCGAGGGTAATAATAGTTTACTTAATAGACAGACTGGCTAAATGAACAGGTAAGTGAATATTTTGCGTGGTTAAATTAGCTGTGCAGGTAAATATACAGTTATATTTACAGATAAGTGAATACTTGCATGGTTACACAAACTGTACAGGTAAATGACAGGAAGAGATACTTTAATAGCTAAATGTGTGTATGATATAATTTGGGGTAATAATAGTAATTCCCTTAAAATACAGTCCTTAGTGCGCAGGGTTTAATTACAGACAACTGCACGTATTGCACATTCGATATACTAAAAGCTATGAGAAAAGGTGCAACTGACAGGATACTAATATGCATTCCTGAGTGAATGCCTATGTAAGTTAGGTCCAAGAATTACTAGCAATATTGCACGTGATATGATATAACAACTGTACATGAGTATGTATATACAGACCAGCATGAATAAATAGGTCCTGAGTGAATGAGTGCTGACTGACCAGAGTTACTCACGGATGGATGCATAATTGTTAAACTAGGTCCTAGCACCCCAACAGTTTCAGATCTATGTTGCCGACGGCACGGCACCCCGGTGAGGCATTATATAGTCTAATAGCCGCCGGCAGGAAGGACCTCCTGTAGCGCTCTCTGGCACACCGTGGTGGGTTCAGTCTGTGACTGAAAGTGCTCCTCTGCGTCATAACCATAGAGTGCAGAGGGTGGGTGACGTTGTCCATGATGGCCAGCAGTTTGGCCAGGATCCGTCTCTCTGCCACCTCCTCTAGAGTGTCAAGACTCATCCCCAGGACAGAGCTAGCCTTCCTGATCAGCTTATTTACCCGAGAAGCATCACCGGCTTTGATGTTTGCTCCCTAGCACACCACTGCAAAAAAGATGGCACTGGCCACCACAGACTGGTAGAAGGTATGCAGTAGTTTACTGCACACGTTGAAGGACCTGAGCCTCCTCAGAAAGTAGAGTCGGCTCTGGCCCTTTTTGTACAGGGCCCCGGTGTTACCAGCCCATTTCAGCCTGTTGTCCATATGGACTCCCAGGAACTTGTATGACCCAACCATTTCCACATACATCCCCTGTATAGGGACTGCAGTCAGTTGTGCCTTGGTTCTCCTGAAGTCCACCACCATCTCCTTTGTTTTGCTGATGTTGAGCTAAAGGTGGTTCTGCTCACACCACAACACAAAGTCACTGATTGTGGAGAGGAGAGGAGAGGAGAGGAGAGGAGAGGAGAGGAGAGGAGAGGAGAGGAGAGGAGAGGAGAGGAGAGGAGAGGAGAGGAGAGGAGAGGAGAGGAGAGGAGAGGAGAGGAGAGGGAGCAAGGGAGAGAAGAAGGTAGATAAAAGGATGAAAGGGGAGAGGTGGGAGGTAGAAGGGGAGGTGTGAGAGGTAAGAGGGAGGTAACGGGAGTAAAGACATAGATAGAGGAGGGAAGATAAAAGGAGTATAGCATGGCGTGGGTGGCAGAGAGAAACAGACAAAGATATGCTTATTATATAAAAAGCTGTAGACATACGATGGCATGATATGACACAGCATGGCATGGCAGGTGACCCGGGGTGAGGCTCTATGTCACCACCAGGTAGATAATAGAATCAGCTTGATCCCCAGCAGGTTTTACTCAACATGTCACTATCTCCATCTGATAACGTAACACAGGGCCGTGTGGTACTCCGAGATTCCAGAATCACAACCAACCGTCATCAAGTGTATCGTGTTTTTCTTTTTCTTTTTATGTTTCTCTTTGGGCTTTTATTTGACAAAATAATGTTTTCTCTAATTTCCCTCTCATTCTATCTCTATGTTTTCCTCTCTCTCTCTCTCTCTCTCTCTCTCTCTCTCTCACAGAGACTTTCTCACAACAATGAATCATAAAACATAAAAAATTGAATAATGTGTCTCTTGGCCCGGAATCATATTGTGTTTTTTTGATACTGAAAGTGTCAGTGGATTTGAACAGTAGAGTAGAGGATAGTCTGGTTGTGTGTCAACATTTTTACATACCCCACAGTGATACATGTAATTGTTTGGCAAAGCAGAGTGAATTCTGAATATGTGTTTGTGCGTCAAGCACATAATTGTTTTTTTTTTTATTTAACTAGGCAAGTCAGTTATTTACAATGACGGCCAGACCCGGACGACGCTGGGCCAAATGTGCGCCGCCCTATGGGACTCCCAATCACAGCCAGATTGTGATACAGCCTTCAGAATTCAGAACCAGGGACTGTAGTGACACCTCTTGTGCTGAGATGCAGTGCCTCAGACCACCGCACCACTCGGAAGCCCTAGCGTTAACCAGCGCTAACCAGCGTTAACCAGCGTTGGCAAACATCCTCACAGCAGATGTTTTGGTGGTGTTGGAGGTGTAACTGCTGTATGAGCTGACATCAGCGGAGGCTGGTGGGAGGAGCTGTAGGAGGACAGGCTCAATATAATGGCTAAAATGGAGTGAATGGAATGGAGTCAAACATGTGGTTTCCATATGTTCGATGTGTTTGATACCGTTCCATTGATTCCATTCCAGACATTACAATTAGCCCATCCTCCTATAGCTCCTCCCACAAGCCTCCGCTGGCTAACATATCGGTCACTTCCTTATTATCCCTACAGCATTAGGGGTTAAAAACGGCGCTAGAAAGTGTACGCTCTATCGATGTTAAAAATAATGACTCAAATGTCAAACCATTTTAACAAATTCTTATTTACAATGATTGCCTACCAAAAGGCAAAAGGCCTCCTGGGGCTGGGATTACAAATAAAAATATAGGACAAAACATAGGCTCATGCATGTCGGTGTTAATCCTGTTTTTTTTTTCACATGACAGGTGGGAATTGAGATGAATTCAGCTCCATGTACCCTTGATAACTGGTGTTGTGTCGAAAGGGCAACCTATTCACTATATACTGCAACACTTAGTTCACTATATAGTGAACAGGGTGCCATTTTGAATGCAGCCTTATGTCACAGTGGGGGATACTGAGCATTTCTATTGGTCTATTCTGTCACTTGGTTAATTGGGACAGTGTTGAATAATGACATTGAGCATTTCGCTACACCCGCAATAACATCTGCTAAACATGTGCATGTGACCAATAACATTTGATTTGATTTTGAGTGAGATTATCATCGACTGGGCTTTGTTCAAACCAAACGGTCACTGTCACAAAAGAGAGTTTCACCAGCATTATGTAAAGCACTTTGATTAACCAACTGAATCACAAACACAAACTGGCTCCTGTTAACAGTGCTTTTAGAAAGTATTCCATCTCTTTTTCTTTTTCCACGTTACAGCCTTATGTTTTTTGAAATGTTTAAATTAATAAAAAATGAAGCGCTGAAATGTCTTGTGTCAATAAGTATTCAACCCCTTTGTTATTGCAAGCCTACATAAGTTCAGGAGTAAACATTTGCATGATTTTTGAATGACATGATACATACAATTATCTGTAAAGTCCCTCAGTCGAGCAGTGAATTTCAAACACAGATTTGGGTTCCCAAGTGGCGTAGTGGTCTAAGACAATGCATCTCAGTGCTAGGGGCATCATTACAGACAACCTGGTTTGAATCCAGACTGTATCACAACTGGCTGTGATTGGGAGTCCCATAGGGTGGTGCACAATTGGCCCAGCGTCGTCTGAGTTTGGCCGGTGTAGGCCGTCATTGTAAATAAGAATTTGTTCTTAACTGACTTGCCTAGTTAAATAAAGGTAAAATAATAATTCAACCACAAAGACCAGGGAGGTTTTCCAATGCCTCACAAAGAATGGCAACTATTGGTTGATGAGTAAAAAAAGCAGACATTGAATATCCCATTGAGCATGGTAAAGTTATCAATTACACTTTGGTGGGTGTATCAATACACCCAGTGACTATAAAGATACAGGCACCCTTCCTAACTTAGTTGCCGGAGAGGAAGGAAACCGCTCAGGGATTTCACGAGGCAAATGGTGACTTTAAAACAGTTACAGAGTTTAATGGCTGTGATAAGAGAAAACTAAGGATGGATCAACAACATTGTAGTTACTCTACAATACTAACTTAATTGACAGAGGGAAAAGAAGGAAGCATGTACAGAATAAAAACATGCATCCTGTTTGCATTAAGGCACTTAAGTAATGCTGCAAAAAATGTGGCAAAGCAACTTTTTGTCCTGAATACAAATTGTTATGTTCTGAATACAAATTGTTATCCAATACAACACATTACTGAGTACCACTCTCCATATTTTCAAGTATAGTGGTGGCTGCATCATGTTATGGGTATGCTTGTAATCGTTAAGGACTGGGAGTTTTTCAGCATAAATAAATGGAATCCTAGAGGAAAAGCTGGTTCAGTCTGTTTTCCCCCAGACACTGGGAGATGAATTCACCTTTCAGCAGGACAATAAAACAAGGACAAATCTACACCGGCGTTGCTTAACAAGAAGACAATGAATGTTCCTGAGTGGCAGAGTTACAAATATATATATATATTTTTTCCCTATTTTTCGTGATATCCAATTGGTAGTTACAGTCTTGTCCCATTTCTGCAAGTCCCGTACGGACTCGGGATAGGTGAAGGTCGAGAGCCGTGTGCCCTCCGAAACACGACCCCCCAAGCCACACTGCTTCTTGACACAATGCTCACTTAACCCGGGAGCCAAATGCACCAATGTGTCGGAGGAAACACCGTACACATGGTGACCATGTCAGCGTGCATGCGCCCGGCCAGCCACAGGAGTCGCTAGAGTGCGATAGGACAAGGACATCCCTCCCCTAACCCGGACAACGCTGGGCCAATTGTGCGCCGCCTCATGGGTCTCCCGGTCGCGGCCAGCTGCGGCACAGCCTGGGATCGAACCAGGATCTGTAGTGACGCAGCTGGCACTAGCCTGGGGAGGCCTGAGTCACAGTTTTGACTTAAATCTACTTGAAAATCTATGGCAAGACCTGAAAGTGGTTGTCCAGCAATAATCCACAACCAATTTTATAGAGCATGAAGAATTTTGTAAAGAGTAATGGCCAAATGTTGCACAATCCAGGTGTGGAAGAGACTTAACCAGAAAGACTTACAGGTGTAATCGCTGCCAAAGGTGCTTCTACGAAGTATTGAAAAACATGTTTTCATTTTGTCATTATGGGGTATTGTGTGTAGATGGGTAAGAGAAAAAAACTGTAATCAATTTGTAATTCAGGCTGTAACACAACAAAATGTGGAATAAGTCAAGGGGTATGAATACTTTATGAAGGCAGTGTATGATCTTCAAGCAATAGTTTTCAGTTTATTCAGTTTCAGTTTTCAACTATAAATTTCACCTTCAGTCCAGGACTGACCATCCTACCATCAGCCACCTTATATGGGGAACACCTTCAGTCCAGGACTGACCACCCTACCATCAGCCACCTTATATGGGGAACACCTTCAGTCCAGGACTGACCATCCACCATCAGCCACCTTATATGGGGAACACCTTTAGTCCAGGACTGACCACCCTACCATCAGCCACCTTATATGGGGAACACCTTCAGTCCAGGACTGACCACCCTACCATCAGCCACCTTATATGGGGAACACCTTCAGTCCAGGACTGACCATCCACCATCAGCCACCTTATATGGGGAACACCTTTAGTCCAGGACTGACCATCCTACCATCAGCCACCTTATATGGTGAACATCTTCAGTCCAGGACTGACCATCCACCATCAGCCACCTTATATGGGGAACACCTTCAGTCCAGGACTGACCATCCTACCATCAGCCACCTTATATGGGGAAAACCTTCAGTCCAGGACTGACCATCCTACCATCAGCCACCTTATGTGGGAACACTTTCAGTCCAGGACTGACCATCCTACCATCAGCCACCTTATATGGGGAACACTTTCATTCCAGGACTGACTATCCGACCATCAGCCACCTTATATGGGGAACACTTTCAGTCCAGGACTGACCATCCTACCATCAGCCACCTTATATGGGGAACACTTTCAGTCCAGGACTGACCATCCTACCATCAGCCACCTTATATGGGGAACACTTTCAGTCCAGGACTGACCATCCTACCATCAGCCACCTTATATGGGGAACACTTTCAGTCCAGGACTGACCATCCTACCATCAGCCACCTTATATGGGGAACACACTCTCAGAGGGAGCCTTATTGTCATTCAGATTGTGCTTGGTGAGTCACAGACAACGTCACTACATTGGCTCCACTCCAGTGTTCAATGGTTTGACTGAGTGTGTCTGTCTGTGTGTGTGTGTGTGTGTGTGTGTGTGTGTGTGTGTGTGTGTGTGTGTGTGTGTCTGTGTGTGTGTGTGTGTGGGGGGGGGGGTGTGTGTCTGTGATAGACTGTGTGTGACGAAGTGTGTGTGAGAATGCAGAGGAACAAAAGGAAGTTAGCTGAAGGAGACAAAGGTTGAGGACGGTCCATATACACACACTGTGTTGAATATTGAGTTATTTGTTTTCATCCATAGATTGTTAAAGCCTCAAGTTATGAATATTTAGCTTCAGTGAAGGAAATACTTATTGGTTCTTGTTTGAATCCCAGTAGATATCTGAAGAGTGATCAACAATAGAGACACTTCTCAAAGTTGCAAATTCATTCAATAATAATTACCAAAATTTGTTAGGGGCCTACCTGACTATGAATATTTTATGAGCGGTCGATAACACCTTATTTGGAATGTCCCCTACAGGTGGTTTGTAGATGTTCAACTAACTATCTACTAACCCTTACCCTGACCCTAAGCCTAGATCAAAAATCATATTTTTTGTGTTCATACATTTTCACGATTGCAGCTTGCCATATGGGACCTCAGTGAGAGGGGGATGAATGGAGGGCTAGCTAGCAGAGCGAGGGGATGAGAGTGACTGAGTACCGTGCAATACCTCCATTGGACTTGGCAAGCCTTGTCGTCGTCCACCAGCGATGCTCCACCGCCAGCCTAAGTAGCCCAGCCACCTTAATTAAAAGCACTCTATCAATGATCGCGAATGGAATAGCGCCCTGAGCGGAGTGCCGTCCAAAAACCACTTGGATGATTCATTCATAGAACTCAGTTGGTTGTGATGGCAGGCAGGCAAGCAGGCTGGGAGGCACTGAGTCCCAGCGAGTGAAAATGAAATGAACCTGTCTGAAAGGCCATAGTATATCACTGGCCCACCTAACACCCTCGTCCTACTCATTCCCACAGATCCAGTCAAAGAGACAAACTTGAAGGATATGGAAATTCTGGAGAGATATTTAATATGAATGAATCATGAATGGGCAGGTTTTAAGAGCCTGTGGAACAATAACGTTTTTATGTCTCTCATTAGTTTTACAGCCGGTGTTAAAAGTTAACGTGAGGAGGAGAGAATGCTGTGTAAGTGAACATTTGACAAGGTTATTGATCAGGAGGGATTGATTAGCTGTGCCAGAAGCTGTGCGTTACAGTGCCATATTTGATCCTCAACTCTTCGTCTGGCACAGTCTTTTGGTCAATGAGTTCCCGATCCACCTGCAATAATACTGAGACATAAAGTGCATCCTCTTTGGTCTACCCAGTCTCCTGAGCTGAGCTGTAGGCATTTGTCCAGAACTGATCTAACTGATCATTACATTGTATGCAGCTTATTGAGAGACCAGAGAAGGAGCTTTTAGATGGCAGGGAATCCAAACGATGGTGTGATGTCCTCCTTATGCCAAGGGAGATCGGATACACCTCTGAGTTATGTCATTCTGTAGTACTGATGGGAAGGCCTGTGTAACTGGCCTCAGACATCATCAGTTACTGTCAGACAGACAGGGGCATATGCAGGATCTCCCCTTTGGTAGAGGGAGAGAGAGAGAGAGAGAGAGAGAGAGAGAGAGGGAGAGAGCGAGAGAGAGAGAGAGAGAGAGAGAGAGAGAGAGAGAGAGGGAGAGAGGGAGAGGTGGGGGAGGTGGGGGAAGGAAATCAATAGATAGAAGAGAGAGAGAGAGAGGTTTAGGGACTGGTTATTTAAAAAAAATGTATTCAACCTTTATTTAACTAGGCAAGTAGTTAAGAACAAATTCATATATACAATGACGGCCTACACCGGCCAAACTCAGACTACTCTGGGCCAATTGTGAAGATGCAGTGCGATTAGACCGCTGCGCCTCTCAGGAGCCCCAGGGAGGGAGAGGGAGGGAGGGAGAGATTGAGAGAGAGAGGGAGAGAGAGGAAGAGGGCGAGAGTAAGAAAGAAAGAGAGGGAGAGAGAGAGAGAGAGAGCAAGTAGGATGAGGAGGAGAGAAGTCGTGAGGATGGGAACAGAAAGGGGCATGGCAGAGGGTCTGTTGCACTCAGTAGGGTTGCAGCAGTAGGCTGTATAGAATGGATGTATGACAAAGCCTACTTGTGTCAATAGAGGGAAAAGTGAGTACTCTGGACGTCAAACAACTCCAATTATCCTGATGGAAATATGTTTTCTACCTTACTGGTCCTTTTGTATTCTTTCTAAAGCAGCAGCTTCACTTTAGATTGAATACGAGTGACCACTACTGATCTCTACTGATCTCTACTGATCTCTGCTGATCTCTAATGATCTCTACTGATCTCTACTGATCTCTTTCATGTCTCCTTTATGCCTCCTTTGTTGCATGCTTGGTCCTTCTTAGAGCCAGATCCATACATATAGAGTTGAAGTCGGAAGTTTACATACACCTTAGCCAAATACATTTAAACTCAGTTTTTCACAATTTCTGACATTTAATCCTAGTAAAAATGCCCTGTCTTATGTCAGTTAGGATCACTACTTTATTTTAAGAATGTGAAATATCAGAATAATAGTAGAGAGAATTATTTATTTCAGATTTTATTTCTTTCATCACATTCCCAGTGGGTCAGAAGTTTATATACACTCAATTAGTATTTGGTAGCATTGCCTTTAAATTGTTTAACTTGGGTCAAACATTTCGGGTAGCCTTCCACAAGCTTCCCACAATAAGTTGGGTGAATTTTGGCCCATTCCTCCTGACAGAACTGGTGTAACTGAGTAAGGTTTGTAGGCCTCCTGGCTCGCACACGCTTTTTCAGTTCTGCCCACAAATGTTCTATAGGATTGAAGTCAGGGCTTTGTGATGGCCACTCCAATAACTTGACTTTGTTGTCCTTAAGCCATTTTGCCACAACTTTGGAAGTATGCTTGTCCATTTGGAAGACCCATTTGCTTGAGATGTTGCTTCAATATATCCACCTAATTTTCCTTCCTCATGATGCCATCTATTTTGTGAAGTGCACCAGTCCCTCCTGCAGCAAAGCACCCTAACAACATGATGCTGCCACGGTGCTTCACGGATGGTATGCTGTTATTCAGCTTGCAAGCCTACCCCTTTTTCCTCCAAACATAACGATGGTCATTATGGCCAAATAGTTATATTTTTGTTTCATCAGACCAGAGGACATTTCTCCAAAAAGTATGATCTTTGTCCCCATGTGCAGTTGCAAACCGTAGTCTGGCTTTTTTTATGGCGGTTTTGGAGCAGTGGCTTCTTCCTTGCTCAGTGGCCTTTCAGGTTATGTCGATATAGGACTCGTTTTTCTGTGGATATAGATATTTTTGTACCTGTTTCCTCCAGCATCTTCACAAGGCCCTTTGCTGTTATTCTGGGATTGATTTGCACTTTTCGCACCAAAGTACTTTCATCTCTAGGAGACAGAATGCGTCTCCTTCCTGAGCGGTATGATGGCTGCGTGGTCCAATGGTGTCTTTACTTGCGTACTATTGTTTGTACAGATGAACGTGGTACCTTCAGGAGTTTGGAAATTGCTCCCAAGGATGAACCAGACTTGTGGAGGTCTACAATTGTTTTTCTGAGGTCTTGGCTGATTTATTTAGATTTTCCCATGATGTTGAGCAAAGAGGCACTGAGTTTGAAGGTAGGCCTTGAAATACATCCACAGGTACACCTCCAATTGACTCCAATGATGTCAATTAGCCTACCAGAAGCTTCTAAAGCCATGACATCATTGTCTGGAATTTTCCAAGCTGTTTAAATGCACAGTCAACTTAGTGTATGTAAACGTCTGACCCACTGGAATTGTGATATAGTGAATTATAAGTGGAATAATCTGTCTGCAAACAATTGTTGGAAGAATTACTTGTGTCATGCACAAAGTAGATGTTAACAAAACTATAGTTTGTTAACATGAAATCTGTGGAGTGGTTGAAAAACGTGTTTTAATGAGTTCAACCTAAGTGCATGTAAACTTCAGACTTCAACTGTAGATTCCCTATAAATGTATATACACAATATACAGTATACCTGTGTTAGAGATATCTATTATGGCTCTGGTCCTCTTCATGTGCTCTCACACATGTCAGTTCAGGTGGAATGGATTATAAAGTCCAAAAATAGACAGACACGTCTGTCCTCTCTTTTCTCTGAAGCTTTGACAAAGTAATCAGATTCACAGATTGTTTATCAGAGTGAATAAATAAGGTGCGGGACTGCTCGATTGCTTTACCAAATATGTAAATTAGACAAAAATAGATTTCCTTAGCTAAATCTGACAGTCTAAATGACTGTGGTCCAATGAGAACGCTTTTGGTCCATGACGGAGGGATTGTTGAATGAGGTCAAGGTAGACCGTTGTGCTACTGCTATTTTTTTTTAGGTGATTCTGGACTTTCTTGGTAAGACTGTAAGACTTAAGCAAACATAAATGTCACTGTACATGACTACAATGTACCTACCAGAGTTCATTGGCGGGTACATTGCTACTTATTTCTGCTTTATTTAAACCCCCACCCTAAGCATCCAAACCACAGAATAATCTTTCGTTTTGCAAAGACGCTTTTTGTTTAAAACAGTTGAAAAAAAACTAATTAACTATAAACTAAGGTCTATTTAACATGCCACTTGTCTCTGTTCCATTATCTTTGCTATAATTACACTGCAATTACGTGCTTCTTGTGTTGCTCTCTAGTTCAATGTGAAAGTTGTGTTCACAAGGCTGTGGAGTCATTGACTAATATACAGTATTATTCACAGTACCTACTAGGCAGTATTATTCACAGTACCTAATATACAGTATTATTCACAGTACCTACTAGGCAGTATTATTCACAGTACCTAATATACAGTATTATTCACAGTACCTACTAGGCAGTATTATTCACAGTACCTAATATACAGTATTATTCACAGTACCTACTAGGCAGTATTATTCACAGTACCTACTAGGCAGTATTATTCACAGTACCTACTAGGCAGTATTATTCACAGTATCTAATATACAGTATTATTTGCAGTACCTACTAGGCAGTATTATTCACAGTACCTAATATACAGTATTATTCACAGTACCTACTAGGCAGTATTATGCTACTCATTACATGCTACAGACCACTCTGTTATTAACTGTTATTGACTGCTTCTGTAGGGCTTGTGATTGGTTGTTAACAGGTCATGGCTGGTTAAGAACATACAGTGTCTTCGGAAATATTCACATTTACATTTTTCCACATTTATTTGTGTTACAGCCTGAATTTAAAATGGATTAAATTGGAATTTTTGGTCACTGGCCGAGACACAATACCCCATAATGGAATTGTGTTCAGGAGTAAAAAATGTGCTTAACAAGTCACATAATACGTTGCATTATTCACCCTGTGTGCAATAATAGTCTTTAACATGATTTTTGAATGACAACCTCATCTCTGTATCCCACACATGCAATTATCTGTAAGGTCCCTCAGTCGAGCAGTGAATTTCAAACACAGATTCAACCACAAAGACCAGAGAGGTTTTCCAAGGCCTTGCAAAGAAGGTCACCTATTGGTAGATCGGTAAAAAAACAAAAACAAGACATTGAATATAGCATGGTGTTATCAATTACACAGTGGATGGTGTATTAATACACTCAGTCACTACAAAGATACAGGCGTCCTTCCTAACTCAGTTTCCGGAGAGGAAGGAAACCATTCAGGGATTTCACCATGAGGCTAATGGTGACTTTAAAACAGTTACAGAGTTTAATGGCTGTGATAGGAGAAAACTGAGGATGGATCAACAACATTGTAGTTACTCTGCAATATTAACTTAATTGACAGACGGAGAAGAAGGAAGCCTGTGCAGAATAAGAAATATTTCAAAACATGCATCCTGTTTGCAACAAGGTACTAAAGTCATACTGCAAAAAATGTGGCAATGAAATTAACTTTTTGTCCTGAATACAAAGTGTTCAGGACAAAAATACAACCCATTACTGAGTACCACTCTACATATTTTCAAGCATAGGGGTGGCTGCATCATGTTATGGGTATGCTTGTAATTGTTAAGGGCTGGGGAGTTTTTCAGGATAAAGAAAATGGAGCTAAGCACAGGCAAAATCCTAGAGGAAAAGCTTGTTCAGTCTACTTTCCACCAGACACTGGTGTCACGCCTGTGCCTTCTACCTAGACGGTGTCCCTCCCGCCCCGGCGCTCTGGCTCGCGGGTGTACTAACCACTGGCATGAGGATGATGGCAGCCACTCCCACGCTCCCACACCTGTTCCCAATCCCCCTGATTCCACACTCCTAAACACACACACACCTGTTCCAATTCACATTATTGCACTCCCTATTTATGTTCTCGCCCCAGTGGTGTTGTGTGGATTATTGTCTATGTATGTGGTCGGTGTGCTTAACTTTGTCATTTTGTTTCAACCTCCTCCGTTTTTGTGCTCACTACCCTCGCACCCTCACAGAATAATCCACCACACCTGGAGGTGTTTTTTTTCTTCACCTTTTTGTCATCTCACCTTTTTCCAGTCTTTTAGATTCTTCAACCCCTTTATCTCAGCCTCTCCATGAGCACAGGAGAGCACGGGTGGGGGGTTCTTCCCGCAGAACAGACACAAACCCTGTCGACTCCGACGGTCTCTCTCCTCGGCGGGGAGCTGCATTAGCCATCCTAGCGGCCGACTGTTGGGGCTAGAGGATAGGTTCCGCATCATGGAGGGACAGATGGCGGAGCTCATGGGAGCATTTTGTGAACTCATGTCCAACATGACACCACGATTGGGGGAAGAGACTAAAAACACCAGAGCCGACGCACTCTACCGGATGCACGACTGGGGGGCAGAATAGGAGCCCGAGGTTCCCGGTGACAGGACACCCGGGGATTGTCAGAATCCTTGAGGCGCTCCGGGCGAAGTACTGGTGGCCTGGCATGGGGAAGACTGTGTGCTACTACGTCCAGTCCTGCTCCGTCTGTGCGCAGTCCAAGACGTTGAGACAGTCTCCCGTGGGGAAGCTCCATCCTTTGCCGGTACCTCAGCGGCCTTGGTCACACCTGGCAGTTGACACAACTATCTTGGTGATCGTGGACCGGTTCTCCAAGATGGTTCGTTACCTAAAAAAAAAACTAAAACACAAGGTCAAATCTACACTGGAGTTGCTAATCAAGATGACAGTGAATGTTCCTGAGTGGCCAAGTTTGGACTTAAATCTGCTTGTACATCTATGGCAAGACTTGAAAATGGTTGTCAAGCAACGTTCAACAACCAATTTGACAGAGTTTAAAGAATGTTGAAACGAATAATGGGCAAATATTGTACAATCCAGGTCTGCAAAGCTTTCAGAGACGTAACCAGAAAGACTCACAGCTGTAATCGCTGCCAAAGCTGATTCTAACATGTATTGACTCTGGGTGTGAATACTTTATTAAATTAGATATTTCTCTATTTAATTTCAATACATTTGCAAACATTTCTAAAAACATGTTTTCACTTTGTCATTATGGGGTATTTTGTGAAGATGGGTGAGAAAAGAAACCTATTTAATCCATTTTGAATTCAGGCTGTAACACAACAAAATGTGGAATAAGTCAAGGGATATGAATACTTTCTGAAGGCACTGTACACTGAGTGTACACAACATTGGGAACACTTGCTCTTTCCATGACATAGACTGACCAGGTGAATCAAGGTGAAAGCTATGATCCCTTATTTATGTCACCTGTTAAATCCACTTCAATCAGTGTAGATGAAGGGGAGGAGACAGGTTAGCCTTGAGACAACAGAGGGGGAATACAAGACAAAAGATGCAAGTTTCCTGTGTGTTTCAAGAATGGTCCAGCACCCAAAGGACATCCAGCCAACTTGACACAACTATGAGAAGCATTGGAGTCAACATAGGCCACCATCCCTATGGAACGCTTTCGACAGCTTGTAGAGTCCATGACGTAACAAACTGAGGCTGTTCTGAGGGCGCAACTCAATATTAGGAAGGTGTTCGAGGAAACACCGTTCAATAGACAACCGAAGTCACCCGCCACAAGAGCGCGATGAGCCAAGTAAAGCCCCCTCCGGCCAAACCCTCCCCTAACCCAGACTACGCTGGGCCAATTGTGTGCCGCCCTATGGGACTCACGTTTTTGTGACAAAGCCTATCGATAAATAGAACACAGGAATGAGTCATAAGAATAGCACAGACATTGAAAATGCAGTGGTCTTGATGTGACCTCTTCTTATTCCTTTAATTAAATGCTTTAGTGTTCTGTGATTGATGGCTGTTGTAAATAAAGATTTGTCTCGTTTGGAAGGGTGGAAGGGGGATGGTAGTAATGGATTGGACAGGGACATGGGGTATGTGTCAAAATGCTACAGTGTTATGCATTCACAGAATACATGTGCCATGCTTGTTGATGGTATATCCAATACTGTGGCAGATGTTTTCTTTTGAAAAGGACTTTGAAAATGGTATTCTTTTTACAGGAATCCCAACAAGGAAATATTCCTATTAATGAAAGATAATGGCAAACATCTCCAGTGAAATGTTTGTAAAAGTTTCTCTGAGTATCAAAATCAATATCTATGTAATTTAGTTTCATAACAGCCTCATTGAGTTCATGGACTAGTTTGTGGTCTAATACGTTTATGAAATGAGCTGCAGTGATATTTGTCTCAAGAGTAAAACTTCCGATGTTGTTTAACTGTATTTAGTGGCGATAGGAGATTCATTAACGTGGACAGAGACGGAATCGGAATTCTGAAGCCCAGCACCACATTACACTGGACAGCGACAGTCTTAGGTCAGGTGCACCTTGCAGCCACTTCCCACTGGGAGAAGCACTGGAGATCAATCCAGGAATGTCCAAAAGTCTGAACGGGAACGACTCCCCTACAACACATCTATTTCCTATTCAGCCACATATTTACTTTACAAAGCTGAACTTTAGAATTGTAAAAAAAATAGTCTGTATTTTTTTTTTTTTTTTTTATCCCAGTCACATAGGCCTACAGGTAGGTAATACCATTTTGTATCTGTAAGTAGTATTATAATTAGATCCATGAACACACTCACACACACTCACACACACACACACACACACACACACACACACACACACACACACACACACACACACACACACACACACACACACACACACACACACACACACACACACACACACACACACAAATACAAACAGCTATGTTTAGCACTGGCCATATCTGCCTCCTCCTGTATCCACACAAAACATCAAATTTCCTGGGTGCTGAGGCTGAACTCACATTGTACACACAAAGCTGAACCAGAGTTGTTAAATTGATATTGGCAAGATATTAAACTATTGAAAAAAAAAAAAAAAGTATTACTAACAGAAAGTTATATGATGTTATTGATGACTGTGAAGACCCATAAAAAAAATGTTAACGGAAATTACCTGCCTTACTGTATGTATTTTACAGTATTTTAATGGTTTACTGTATTTGCTGACGTGTCTCACTTCTTCCGTCATTATTGTGTAGTCTAGACTGTATACCCCAGTCTATATCCACAAAGTAAGCCACATATTATTACCAAACCATATACAGTAGACTATTAAGACAAGTGTAATATAATTTACATATTGTTGTCATGGTTTAAACAGCTCTACAAACAAGGACATGTTTTATTTATCTAAGAGGTATCAGAGGTGTATGTACAGTTTGACAGTGTCCATCATTTGATGTAGAAATAGCAATTGAAAGACCCCCCAGGACATCAGTATTATGGAAACATATTACATGTTTACTGGGTAGCCTCTGCCCTATTCTCATCAACTCAAAAGCACCACATGAGTTCAACCACTATGCTTGAATAATCTGTTATTCCACTTTAGCTGCCAGAGTACACAGTAATTTACATGTGACAGTAGTACACAGTAATTTACATGTGACAGTAGTACACAGTAATTTACATGTGACAGTAGTACACAGTAATTTACATGTGACAGTAGTACACAGTCATTTACATGTGACAGTAGTACACAGTAATTTACATGTGACAGTAGTACACAGTCATTTACATGTGACAGTAGTACACAGTAATTTACATGTGACAGTAGTACACAGTAATTTACATGTGACAGTAGTACACAGTAATTTACATGTGACAGTAGTACACAATCATTTACATGTGACAGTAGTACACAGTAATTTACATGTGACAGTAGTACACAGTAATTTACATGTGACAGTAGTACACAGTAATTTACATGTGACAGTAGTACACAGTAATTTACATGTGACAGTAGTACACAGTAATTTACATGTGACAGTAGTACACAGTAATTTACATGTGACAGTAGTACACAGTAATTTACATGTGACAGTAGTACACAGTAATTTACATGTGACAGTAGTACACAGTAATTTACATGTGACAGTAGTACACAGTAATTTACATGTGACAGTAGTACACAATCATTTACATGTGACAGTAGTACACAGTAATTTACATGTGACAGTAGTACACAGTAATTTACATGTGACAGTAGTACACAGTAATTTACATGTGACAGTAGTACACAGTAATTTACATGTGACAGTAGTACACAATCATTTACATGTGACAGTAGTACACAATCATTTACATGTGACAGTAGTACACAGTAATTTACATGTGACAGTAGTACACAGTAATTTACATGTGACAGTAGTACACAGTAATTTACATGTGACAGTAGTACACAGTAATTTACATGTGACAGTAGTACACAGTAATTTACATGTGACAGTAGTACACAGTAATTTACATGTGACAGTAGTACACAATCATTTACATGTGACAGTAGTACACAGTAATTTACATGTGACAGTAGTACACAGTAATTTACATGTGACAGTAGTACACAGTAATTTACATGTGACAGTAGTACACAGTAATTTACATGTGACAGTAGTACACAGTAATTTACATGTGACAGTAGTACACAGTAATTTACATGTGACAGTAGTACACAGTCATTTACATGTGACAGTAGTACATAGTAATTTACATGTGACAGTAGTACACAGTAATTTACATGTGACAGTAGTACACAGTAATTTACATGTGACAGTAGTACACAGTAATTTACATGTGACAGTAGTACACAGTAATTTACATGTGACAGTAGTACACAGTAATTTACATGTGACAGTAGTACACAGTAATTTACATGTGACAGTAGTACACAGTAATTTACATGTGACAGTAGTACACAGTAATTTACATGTGACAGTAGTACACAGTAATTTACATGTGACAGTAGTACACAATCATTTACATGTGACAGTAGTACACAGTAATTTACATGTGCCAGTAGTACACAGTAATTTACATGTGACAGTAGTACACAGTAATTTACATGTGACAGTAGTACACAGTAATTTACATGTGACAGTAGTACACAGTAATTTACATGTGACAGTAGTACACAGTCATTTACATGTGACAGTAGTACACAGTAATTTACATGTGACAGTAGTACACAGTAATTTACATGTGACAGTAGTACACAATCATTTACATGTGACAGTAGTACACAGTAATTTACATGTGACAGTAGTACACAGTAATTTACATGTGACAGTAGTACACAGTAATTTACATGTGACAGTAGTACACAGTAATTTACATGTGACAGTAGTACACAATCATTTACATGTGACAGTAGTACACAGTAATTTACATGTGACAGTAGTACACAGTAATTTACATGTGACAGTAGTACACAGTAATTTACATGTGACAGTAGTACACAGTAATTTACATGTGACAGTAGTACACAGTAATTTACATGTGACAGTAGTACACAGTAATTTACATGTGACAGTAGTACACAATCATTTACATGTGACAGTAGTACACAGTAATTTACATGTGACAGTAGTACACAATCATTTACATGTGACAGTAGTACACAGTAATTTACATGTGACAGTAGTACACAATCATTTACATGTGACAGTAGTACACAGTAATTTACATGTGACAGTAGTACACAGTAATTTACATGTGACAGTAGTACACAGTAATTTACATGTGACAGTAGTACACAGTAATTTACATGTGACAGTAGTACACAGTAATTTACATGTGACAGTAGTACACAGTAATTTACATGTGACAGTAGTACACAGTAATTTACATGTGACAGTAGTACACAGTAATTTACATGTGACAGTAGTACACAATCATTTACATGTGACAGTAGTACACAGTAATTTACATGTGACAGTAGTACACAGTAATTTACATGTGACAGTAGTACACAGTAATTTACATGTGACAGTAGTACACAATCATTTACATGTGACAGTAGTACACAGTAATTTACATGTGACAGTAGTACACAATCATTTACATGTGACAGTAGTACACAGTAATTTACATGTGACAGTAGTACACAGTAATTTACATGTGACAGTAGTACACAGTAATTTACATGTGACAGTAGTACACAGTAATTTACATGTGACAGTAGTACACAGTAATTTACATGTGACAGTAGTACACAGTCATTTACATGTGACAGTAGTACACAGTAATTTACATGTGACAGAGGTACACAGTAATTTACATGTGACAGTAGTACACAGTAATTTACATGTGACAGTAGTACACAATCATTTACATGTGACAGTAGTACACAATCATTTACATGTGACAGTAGTACACAATCATTTACATGTGACAGTAGTACACAGTAATTTACATGTGACAGTAGTACACAGTAATTTACATGTGACAGTAGTACACAGTAATTTACATGTGACAGTAGTACACAGTAATTTACATGTGACAGTAGTACACAGTAATTTACATGTGACAGTAGTACACAGTAATTTACATGTGACAGTAGTACACAATCATTTACATGTGACAGTAGTACACAGTAATTTACATGTGACAGTAGTACACAGTAATTTACATGTGACAGTAGTACACAGTAATTTACATGTGACAGTAGTACACAGTAATTTACATGTGACAGTAGTACACAGTAATTTACATGTGACAGTAGTACACAGTAATTTACATGTGACAGTAGTACACAGTCATTTACATGTGACAGTAGTACATAGTAATTTACATGTGACAGTAGTACACAGTAATTTACATGTGACAGTAGTACACAGTAATTTACATGTGACAGTAGTACACAGTAATTTACATGTGACAGTAGTACACAGTAATTTACATGTGACAGTAGTACACAGTAATTTACATGTGACAGTAGTACACAGTAATTTACATGTGACAGTAGTACACAGTAATTTACATGTGACAGTAGTACACAGTAATTTACATGTGACAGTAGTACACAGTAATTTACATGTGACAGTAGTACACAATCATTTACATGTGACAGTAGTACACAGTAATTTACATGTGCCAGTAGTACACAGTAATTTACATGTGACAGTAGTACACAGTAATTTACATGTGACAGTAGTACACAGTAATTTACATGTGACAGTAGTACACAGTAATTTACATGTGACAGTAGTACACAGTCATTTACATGTGACAGTAGTACACAGTCATTTACATGTGACAGTAGTACACAGTAATTTACATGTGACAGTAGTACACAATCATTTACATGTGACAGTAGTACACAGTAATTTACATGTGACAGTAGTACACAGTAATTTACATGTGACAGTAGTACACAGTAATTTACATGTGACAGTAGTACACAGTAATTTACATGTGACAGTAGTACACAATCATTTACATGTGACAGTAGTACACAGTAATTTACATGTGACAGTAGTACACAGTAATTTACATGTGACAGTAGTACACAGTAATTTACATGTGACAGTAGTACACAGTAATTTACATGTGACAGTAGTACACAGTAATTTACATGTGACAGTAGTACACAGTAATTTACATGTGACAGTAGTACACAATCATTTACATGTGACAGTAGTACACAGTAATTTACATGTGACAGTAGTACACAATCATTTACATGTGACAGTAGTACACAGTAATTTACATGTGACAGTAGTACACAATCATTTACATGTGACAGTAGTACACAGTAATTTACATGTGACAGTAGTACACAGTAATTTACATGTGACAGTAGTACACAGTAATTTACATGTGACAGTAGTACACAGTAATTTACATGTGACAGTAGTACACAGTAATTTACATGTGACAGTAGTACACAGTAATTTACATGTGACAGTAGTACACAGTAATTTACATGTGACAGTAGTACACAGTAATTTACATGTGACAGTAGTACACAATCATTTACATGTGACAGTAGTACACAGTAATTTACATGTGACAGTAGTACACAGTAATTTACATGTGACAGTAGTACACAGTAATTTACATGTGACAGTAGTACACAATCATTTACATGTGACAGTAGTACACAGTAATTTACATGTGACAGTAGTACACAATCATTTACATGTGACAGTAGTACACAGTAATTTACATGTGACAGTAGTACACAGTAATTTACATGTGACAGTAGTACACAGTAATTTACATGTGACAGTAGTACACAGTAATTTACATGTGACAGTAGTACACAATCATTTACATGTGATTACAACGGCGGTCAGCACACAATATTCCTTTTTACCACATTAGCCTATGACTGGTGTGTTGAACAACTCACTCTGTTTTAATAGCTGAGGTGTTTGGAAAAGGGTTTTAAATGAAAGCTTATTTCCAGTTTCCTCACAACACAACTGCGTAGGTGGAATAAATAGCAGTGCAGGCAACTAAGCTACAATACACCTGCACCAACTACTACAGAGAGAGGGGTTTGTGATCTGTGATCATGTGAAATCTTAAGCTTCAAGTTCTCGATAAGTCAAATACATGTATGTTCCAATTTGAATATAAGTACTATGAACAATGCCAACGTCATTCCCAACCCCCTTTATTGCCTAACGCCACCACACATTATACATCATTGGTCGAGACCGAGTCTACGTCTCTCGCATGGATAGGCAGACCATTCCATAAAAATTTAGCTCAATAGGAGAAAGCTGTTTGGTTATAAATTCTAGGGACAATAAGGAGGCCTGCATCTTGTGACCGTAGTGTACGTGTAGGTATGTACGGCAGGACCAAATAGGAGAGATAGGTAGTGCTTTGTAGGTTAGCAGTAAAACCAGCCCTAGCCTTAACAGGAAGCCAGTGTAGAGAGGCTAGCACTGGAGTGATATGATCACATTTGTTGGTTCTAGTCAAGATTATAGCAGCCGTGTTTAGTAGTTTATTTAGTGCTTTTTTTGGCCTGTAAAGAAACCCAACGACAGTATCGTTCATCAGAGTCACATTAATATGCATCAGCACGATAGGTTAGGATAATGCCATCAGAGTCACATTAATATGCATCAGGACGATAGGTTAGGATAATGCCAAATGTATGCTGTTGATCATGGTCTTGATGTGACCTCTTCTTATTCCTTTAATTAAATGCTTTAGTGTTCTGTGATTGATGGCTGTTGTAAATAAAGATTTGTCTCGTTTGGAAGGGTGGAAGGGGGATGGTAGTAATGGATTGGACAGGGACATGGGGTATGTGTCAAAATGCTACAGTGTTATGCATTCACAGAATACATGTGCCATGCTTGTTGATGGTATATCCAATACTGTGGCAGATGTGACAGCGTGGATGTTAACATAAAGTGGAGCTTGAAAGTTTGTGAACCCTTTAGAATTTTCTATATTTCTGCATAAATATGACCTAAAACATCATCAGAAGTCCTAAAAGTAGATAAAAAGAACCCAATTAAACAAATGAGACACAAATATTATACTTGGTAATTGATTTATTGAGGAAAATGATCCAATATTACATATCTGTGAGTGGCAAAAGTATGTGAACCTCTAGGATAAGCAGTTAATTTGAAGGTGAAACCATCTCTAAAGAGTTTGGACTCCATCAATCCACATTCAGACAGATTTTGTACAAATGGAGGAAATTGAAGACCATTGTTACCCTCCCCAGGAGTGGTCGACCAACAAAAATCAATCCAAAAGCAAGGCGTGAAATAGTCCTTGAGGTCACTAAGGAACCAAGGATAACTTCTAAGCAACTAAAGGCCTCTCTCACATTGGCTAATGTCAATGTTCATTAGTCTACCATCAGGAGAAGACTGAACAACAAAGGTGTACATGGCTGGGTTGCAAGGAGAAAGCCACTCCTCTCCAAAAAGAACATTGCTGCCCGTCTGCAGTTTGCTCAAGATCACCTGGACAAGCCGGAAGGTTATTGGAAAAAAAATGTGGACAGATTTTTGGTTTAAATGAGAAGCGTTATGTTTGGCAAAAGGAAAACACTGCATTCCAGCATAAGAACCTTATTCCATCTGTGAAACATGGTGGTGGTAGTATCATGGTTTGGGCCTGATTTGCTGCATCTGAGCCAGGACGGCTTGCCATCATTGATGGAACAATGAATTCTGAATTATACCAGTGAATTCTAAAGGAAAATGTCAGGACATCTGTCTGTGAACTGAATCTCAAGAGAACGTGGGTCATGCAGCAAGACAACGACCCTAAGCACACAAGTCATTCTACCAAAAAAATGGTTAAAGAAGAATAAAGTTAAAGTTTTGGAATGGCCGAGTCAAAGTCCTGACCTTGATACGATCAAAATGTTGATGAAGAACCTGAAGCGAGCAGTTCATGTGAGGAAACCCACCAACATCCCAGAGTTGAAGCTGTTCTGTACGGAGGAATGGGCTAAAGTTTCTCCAAGCCGATGTGCAGGACTGATCAACAGTTACCGGGAAACGTTTAGTTCCAGTTATTGCTGCACAAGGGGGTCACACCACAGATATGTAATATTGGATCATTTTCCTCAATAAATAAAAGACCAAGTATAATATTTTTGTCTCATTTGTTTAATTTGGTTCTCTTTATCTACGTTTAGGACCTGTGTGAAAATCTGATGATGTTTTAGGTTATTTATGCTGAAATATAGACAATTCTAAAGGGCTTACAAACTTTCGAGCAGCACTGTACGAATGAATGTATATGAAATATGTTACACTGACAATCAAGTGGGCTGTTGCCTACAATACAATATAATCTTGAACAAGGATTTTTCATTATACTGCAATGTATCACTATCAATTGAGTTTAAAGCAGCAGTGTATGATTGCAAGTTGCTTTCAAGAGAAGATTTTGAGCTTCACCCAAAGTGCTGCAAGGTCTGAGCATAGCTAGTTAGTCAAAAAGTACCTGACACATAGGTTGTGTCCCAAATGGCATCCTATTCCCTATACAGTGGACTACTGTTGACAGTGTCAAATTTAAAGCACTACATAGGGAATAGGGGGGCATTTGGGATGCAGGCATCTTTAACCCAGTTTTCCCAATTTCTCAGTAATGTTATTCCCTTTAGGAAGTGAAGCACGCACATGAGCAGTGTATCCTTTCTCCCCATCCTATCATTTCATTGTTAAACTATTGTTGTTGGTATAAATCATTGGCATCGCAATAGACAGTGTCATCAACCAAACCATTTAAGCCAAGCATCAAGGCAGGAGGAAAAGAGAAGGAATATTCTCATTACTTAGTGCACACAGTGGCATGCCATGTTTCCTCTTCTCCCCTCCCCTCCCCTCCCCTCCCCTCCCCTCCCCTCCCCTCCCCTCCCCTCCCCTCTCCTCTCCTCTCCTCTCCTCTCCTCTTCTCCCCTCCCTTCCCCTCCCCTCCCCTCCCCTCCCCTCTCCTCTCCTCTTCTCCCCTCCCTTCCCCTCCCCTCCCCTCCCCTCCCCCTCCATCAAAGCTAAATGACTGTCTCTGAGGAGCCTCGTAATTTCTGATCACTGACTTGCTTTCTCTCATCACTCTGTGTCCCTTTTCTGAGATCTTGTGAGCATTGTAAGATTATACTTTTGCTTGCCTTCTTATATTCTAAAGACTATTGTTTCAGGATTGATAGATAAATGAATGTAAGCCAAGTTTTACGACGCTGCTGTACTCAAGGGCTCAGTTAATTGTTGTCTAAAGTTTCCTGTGGAGAGCTGTTGACGTGTATTCAGATGAAACACAATGTGTGTGTGTGTGTGTGTGTATGTAAGTGGTGCATTGTGTGCCCTGCTGAAAATAAGCTTTAGCACCGATTAATATTGCAGACTCTCGCCCTCCAGAACACTATAATTCTATCAGATATTATTATTAATCTTCACATCCATACCTGACACTCTTGTACTGCCAAGGGACACTGTGTTAACAGTCGTTGTACAGTCATTGAGTCCTGTAATGCTTTCAAATTCTCACATTTTTACTTTGATGATTAAGGAAATTATCCTCGCCTGCACTGAGGGTGGCCATTCTCTGTTTGGCCCTCCGACAGACATCCGTCACAGAGTCTCAGACAGTTTAACCACAACCACACAACTGGCCCTCTAAACTCTCTTTCTTTATCCCCCAGAACTCTGCCCAACAGAAGTGAGGCATTCCCTTTAAATGCCTGTTTTTCACCAGTCTGGTTTGGCTGAGCAGAGAGCAGGAAAAATATCCTCTGTGTACAACGTAAAACAGCAAATAATGCTTGCAGAGCAGAATTAGGTCGATACCTGCTAATTATCAAAATCCAGAAAAGAGCTGTTAAATTCTACAACAACCTAAAAGGAAGTGATTCCAGAACCTTCCATAACAAAGCCACCACCTACAGAGATGAACCTGGAGAAGAGTCCCCTAAGCAAGCTGGTCCTGGGGCTCAGTTCACAAACACAGACCCCACAGAACCCCAGGACAGCAACACAATTAGACCCAACCAAATCATGAGAAAACTAAAAGATAATTACCAACAAAAAAGAAAAAGCACCATTCTGCACTAACTAATTTTTACTCAGACATTTGGAACAACACAAATAAATAATCATAACATTTACTAGTGCATTAGTACTGTACAAAGAGGTGCGCTATTTGATAGATTTCCCCTCTCCCCCTCTCTCGGGCTTCCAGTGGGGAGACCTGAGGTCAACCTACCCCAGCCCCCCTCCTCATCTCATACTTCTGAGTGGGAGACCTTCCCAGGCAGCAGCCTGCCTGGCTCACAAACTAGAATCAGGGTGCCCACTCCGACAAGGTTAATTTACCCACAATCCCACACGGTGACATGATATCATTGACGTGACTGAATGAGCGATAGAAAACCTATCGCGCAAATGTAACCATTGAACATTTTGTTGTGCGGGCGCCCCGTGCCACCCACGGCAAGATGCCACCTTGGGCGGCTGCACATGCCGTCTATACCTAAAACTGCCACTGGTGTCGATGCACAGATCTGGGGAAGGGTACCAAAACATTTCTGCAGCATTAAAGATTCCCAAGGACACAGTGGCCTCCATCATTCTTAAATGGAAGAAGCTTGGAACCACCAAGACTCTTCCTAGAGCTGGCTGCCCGGCCAAACTGAGCAATCAAGGGAGAAGGGCCTTGGTCAGGGAGGTGACCAAGAACCTGATGAGTTCCTCTGTGGAGATGGGAAAAGCTTCCAGAAGGACAACCATCTCTGCAGCACTCCATCAATCAGGCCTTTATGGTAGAGTGGCCAGACGAAAGCCTCTCCTCAGTAAAAGGCACATGACGGTTCCAACCATTTCTGCCTGCCCTGACCCTGAGCCTGCCTTCCGTCCTGTACCTATCTGACTCTGACCTGGTTAAGAACCTCTCCCTGTCCATAACCTGCCCTTTGCTTGCCTCCTGTGGTTTTAATAAACTACTCTGTGTATTGATCCTTCCGTCTCCTGTGTCTGCATCTGGGTCATATCCTGAGTCATATTACTCCAAATACAGGTGTGCCAAGCTTGTAGCGTCATACCTAGGAAGACTCGAGGCTGTAACCGCTGCCAAAGGCGCTTCAACAAAGTACTGAGTATAGGGTCTGAATACTTTTGTAAATGTAATATAACCTAACAAAATGCGAAGGCACTGTATCTGTGCCCTTGAGAGCTTCTTCAGGATGAACGTGGTAACATGGGTTTTGTTTCTGACCCCAACTGACTATGGTACTGCAGCTTAAATTCCACTCACCTAGCACTGTGGAGGATTCAAGGCTAGTTTTCAGCCGCAGTAAAGAAGGTGTTCTCTGGTGTGTGTGTGTGTGTGTGTGTGTGTGTTGGAATGAGAGGCATGACCCTCAGAGAGGGAACTCTGTTGTCATCGGGGTCGTTATGCTCAAGGTGAGTTCACGTCCCTGAGCCAGCAGAGCTGTGGGTGTTTTGTCTCTTTATTTGAATAGAGGTGTGTGTGTGTGCGTATTTCGTGTTTGGGTGCGTGGGTGCATGTGTGTGTGTGCGTGATGTGGCAAAACACTATGGAACAAGAGCTGCTAGTGCTTCATGAATTGAAGTATTCTTGACACATTTGACATTTTTACTTCAGTACCGTACAGTATGTGCTTTCATGACGTGTCTGACTCAGGTTATTTTCAACGAGCACTTTATTGGTGGGTAGTGATAGGTTGGAGGTTGTAATAGCAGGTGTGTTTGCACAATGGTTTGCTGTGTTTATCAAGAGGAAAACGAGATATTGAGAAAGCTGGTCTGCCACCCGTACAGAAGCCATGTATCTAAATTAAAACAAACAAAGTGATCAAACATTTAGAAGGGATTACATTTCCTGTGTCTACGTCAGTAAAACATTTTCTTCAACATATTCTTTCTCCTATGCAGTGGTCTATGTCATTTTTGTCCAGTAATACAAATCAAGAGGGTGCTGCCAAGCCCTCCTGCCTTTCACTAAGAAAATAAACCTTCATCAGGTTTGTCAGGTTTCCTTACCTCCCCCTAAGACCCAGCAATTCATTTTTGTCCACTCTAATGGACATTAGCTTTGGTTTGAGCTTGTTAATAAATGTCCCCTGTAGTGGACATCAGGATGCACTGTTTTTGACCTACTGTCCCCATTTACTGAAATCTAAAATGTTCAATATTTACTATCTATCGAGTCCTAATGGCCACTACTGTACAATACAAAATAAATACAATTATTCTTTCACAATTTTGTTCTTTGTAACATGATTTTCTTTCACCCCACATACTTATGTGATGTAATAAATTAATGAATACCCACCCAAGGAATTCTGGGTCACAACATGTTTCTCAACCTTGTAAAGAAAACCTTACATTTAATTCACTGAGGTTGTTCCAGACACATACAGGTAAACGTCATTATACAGAACATGGACCTGATCGCCGGGTCTGTGTGACTCACAGAATGCCACCTTCAGTGGTAGGCTGAATGTGACCACAGAAACTCAGTTACGCCATTCCTCCATCCCTCCATCCCCTCATACCTTCTTTCCCCAATTTCAGTCCTTTATGTTGTTTTCTTGCATGAACATGGGACGGACCGCAGAGACAGGAAGTAATGAAAACGGTTTATCTTGAAAGCAAGGAGCTTCTCGATCTGACAACTTGTGTATAAAGGGTTGTTTTATGGATGGAGGTTGAGTGAAATAGGGATAGAAATGTCCTTGATAGCTGAAAGCACTTGGATGTCAAGTGTCATGAAGGGAGATAGAGACAGGGTTTGTCTAGCAGAGGGAAGCTCTCTCCAAACATTAGACAGTCAAAGAGAAGGTCTCCTATTCAGACAGTAAAACGTTTACACAGTTAGTGAACCTGTTCTTGGTACTCTGGACAAAAGTGAGAAAGCTCTGGGGCGGCAGGTAGCCTAGCGGCTAGAGTGTTGGGCCAGTAACCGAAAGGTTGCTGGTTCAAATACCGGAGCCGACAAGGTGAAAACCCTGTCGATGTGTTCTTGAGCAAGGCACTTAACCCTAAATTGTCATTCTCAAAACTTTTGGCCACGACTGTAGTACAGAACCTTCGTCATCAGCTCTAATAAGTTGTCCAAAGTCAACCATACATGTCATAATAAGAGGACGTGCTGCTGGCATGTTGAAATCATAAGTGGACATCCTGCTAGCATGTTGACATCATAATAAGTTGACATCCTGCTAGCATGTTGACATCATAATAAGTGTCTTTATTACATGGGCAGCGCAATTGAGGGCTTCCACCATTTTAATATAGTCAACTGGCTGGGACTCCCAAATTCATTGGCTGAACCCTCCTGGTGACCGTGTTCGAGTCCGGGTCATAAGGAGGGATTAACCAATCGTGAAGAAGAAAATTGACTACTTCAAAATCAATGGCGCTGCCCATGCTGCCACAGACGCTATAATGGCACAGATACAAAGATGAGTCCTCTATCTATCTCTATGAGGTTGACATGTTAGATAGTGGGAAATTCTCTCTCTTGGCTGGTCACATGACCTCCAGCTGTGAATCTGACAGGATAATTGCGGCGGCATGGAGATAATGTAGGTAGTGTTGATGAAGGCATTGTTGTCCCCCTTTCACTCTCAGGGTGATGTTGTGTTGAACTCCCCTGAGTTTACCCACAGTAGTAAAGAGCTGGGCCAAGCATGAACCTACGCACATAGGCACATGATCGCACACATGCATGCATGCACGGACACACACACACACACACACACACACACACACACACACACACACACACACACACACACACACCCACACCCACACACCCACACCCACACCCACACACACACACAGTCCTCATTGACACTGATTGTGACACATAAAGGGATCATAAAGGAACCTGCTACCATCTAGAAGGAGGAGACAGTCCAGGTGAATCAAAGCTGGGACCGAGAGACTGAGAAACAGCTTCTATTTCCACAGTCACCAGACAGTAACCAATGGCCTCCACCAAGTACCCTGCCCTGAACTTCCTGTTACTAGCCGACTGGCACCCAGTACTCTACTCTGCACCTTAGGAGATTCTGCCCTATGTAAATGGAGTTATTGAACACTGGTCACTTGAATAATGTTTACATACTGTTTCACCAATGTATAATACAGTATTGCAGTCATGGCTCATCCTATATAACTACTTCTGTACACACCTTTTCTATTCATACACTGTCCACACTGTCTATACACAACATTATATAATGTTTATATACACTGAGTGTACAAAACATTAGGAACACCTTCATAATATTGCATTGCACCCTCTTTTGCCCTCAGAACAGCCTCGATTCGTCGGGGCATGGACTATAAGGCGTCGAAACCATTCCACTGGGATCCTGGCCCATGCTGACTCCAATGCTTCCCACAGTTGTGCCAAGTTGGCTGGATGTCCTTTGGGGGGGTGGACCATTCTTGATACACACGTTGTTGATCGTGACAACCCCAGGAGCGTCGCAGTTCTTGACACACTCAAACCGGTGTGCCTGGCACCAACACATACACAATCCATGTCAAAATTGTCTAAAGGCTTTAAAATAATTCTTGAACCTGTCTCATCCCTTTAATCTACACCGATTGAAGTGGATTTAACAAGTGACATGAATAAGGGAGCATAGAGTTCACCTGGTCAGTCTATGTCATGGAAAGAGTTCCTAATGTTTTGCACACTCAGTGTATATCTATATTCCGGACTCTGACATTGCTCGTTCCGATATTTTTTACCCACATACATGGAATTGCAGCAGGTCAACAATAAAAGGATTTTATGCCAGGCAGTCAGTTGAACAGCAGCATATTTATTACTCAGAAAACACGTCATACATTTTTCTGATTATGAAATTCTATAGAAAAAGCTAAACCCACTTCCATAGTCTCAGGGCCGGCCCTGACCAATTTGGTGCCCTAGGCAAGATTTTAGCTGGTGTCCCTTGCATCGCAGCCAATTCCACCACCGATTATTGTGTTCGTACACTCACACAGAAACTGCATAGCTTTATGTCTTTGAGATTTTCTTTATTTTAGAAACAAAAAACACCCATAAAATAAAAACAGTATTAAAGAAACAAGTGACATAAAATGAATTATAAATACAATATAAATAAGAGTATTGCACGAAAAAACAAACTATATTACAGAAACCTGTAATATGCATAACGTAGCATTGTTCTACAGCCTTACCTGCCTTTCTTGCAGCAAAGTCATCTATGATATCATAAGACAGCTGTTGTGACACCACATGGTTTTTACTAATGATGGAAAGTCCACTGAGACGTTCTTAAACCGTAGTAGATCTCAGGTAGGTTTTAATCAGTTTGAGCATAGAGAAGCTCCTTTCAGCAGCAGCCACTGTAACAGGAAGAGTGGCAGTTATTCTCAGAGCTACCTACATATTGGGGTACATTTCTGTCAGCTTCTTCTCGTGCAGGGAGGTCAAGAGTTCCATGTTTGTCATGTTTTTTGATGGCAAATGTGGAAAGTTTTGCATTTCCACAGCAAGTTCCATGCCATCAATATCTGGCTGTCTGTCATGGCTTAGAGCAGTGCTCAGGGTTTGACAGTACTCTAGCAACTCTTCTTTTGACATGTTGGGGAAGTTGAGGAGCACTCCAAATTTGTAATTCACCTCTCCCAGGCTCTGAAATCTCTCATCAAGTGAAGAGAGGGCTGTATCCACTACCACATCAAAAGATGGTTTCCATTTTTCGAAGTGCATCACCAATAGGCTCATCTGGAGCCTCATAACCAAAGTGCCTTTTTGTGGTTCTCAACCGCTTTTGTTTGAGTACAGCCTCCATGTTCATCTCCTCGCACATTTCCTTTGCAGTTGTCTGTGCATCAAAAAATTCAGTGTTTCTGTATCAGGTAAGGGAATCTCTGGTTATCTTCAGCAAGTCGACAGCCACATCAAGCTGCATAGAGGGTGACTGCATCAGTTTACTCACATGCTGGATCTTGTTGAGGATGTCATACCATATGACTGTGCAAATAAAAAAGTGGTAGGATCCAATCTCCTCAGCCAAAGACTGGGCTTCAACTTTCACCACTGGGTCTACAGTAGTTTCCGTCACCTCCAGAAGAGCCTCTCTGACTTGCCTAGCCTGGTACCTTACTGCCTGAATGCTGTTTATCCTGCTTTCCCACCTGGTCTCTGACCATGATTTCAGGGTGGTTTTTACATGTTTCAGGAGGATATGCCATCTATGGGTGGAGGCTGAGAAGAGTTTGAATAATTTCAAATTTGGCCATAAGTTCAACCTCTTTGAGAAAATTGTCATTGTCTGATTTGTTTAGTGTGTCTGTGGATCCCCGTAAAGCCATGTTTCTTTCAGCTAAGGACTGAATTATTGCCACCAATTTGGTAAGAACTTCACATCACCTGTTACTCTCAACCTCAGCGAATGCCATCCCTTGCCTATCTATTGTTAGCCCCTTTGCAAGACGGACCTCCAATACCTTCCATGTTGCCATGTGTGCATTGTGCTCCTGGCTATCCTCATGGGCCTTGAGCAAGTGGCTTGCATTTTTCCAATTCCTTAGTTCTTCTCTCTGAGAAAACATTTAGCAGCAGAAGCAGTACAGACTATCATTCTTTTTTTAGTAAATTAGCCAGCTTCTTCAGATTTTTTTCTCCATTTACTAAGACTCTTTTGAAATAGTCATGCTGACACCTTCTCCAGTCTTTTTGTTTCGGAAACGTGAACCTTTTTTTAATTTGATACGGTCCTCTGAGAACAAACTCTGTTCTTACCTTATCAGTTAAAACAGATGGCCAGTCAGTAGGTTCAATTGGTGCAGCCTTTTTGTAGATGCCTGATGCTGCATCGCTGGGCTGTGCTGAGGTAGAGGGGACAGGAGCACTTGATGCTGCATCGCTGGGCTGTGCTGAGGTAGAGGGGACAGGAGCACTTGATGCTGCATCACTGGGCTGTGCTGAGTTAGAGGGGACAAGAGCACTTGATGCTGCATCTCTGGGCTGTGCTGAGGTAGAGGGGACAGGAGCACTTGATGCTGCATCGCTGGGCTGTGCTGAGGTAGAGAAGGTGTCTGCAGGTGGCCCAGGTTTTGCAGGGGTGAGATTCAAGTATTTCAAAAGTGCATCTGAAGAGAGAAGAGGAGTATATGTGACCATTGGGTGTTACATTATATTAATTGTCACGTTCGGGTGTGTAGAGAGACCAAGGCGCAGCGTATCCATACTTCGACATGTTTATTTAATGAAATGACGAACTATACAAAATAACAAATAATAATAATGATAACACACGTAGCACGACACGAGACAATATACGACAATGAACCACGCCAACGGAGTGGAACACAGACATATAAGTAAGATCCCTAATTAGAGGTAATGCATAGCAGCTGCCCCTAATTAGGGATCCCACACACACACACAACACCAGACAGAAATAGAAATGATAGATCTGCCAGACTCTGACCATAGAAATATAGAGAAGCAAAGCTTCTCTATGGCCAGAGCCTGACAGTACCCCCCCCCAAAGGCGCGGACTCCCGGCCGCAAGAAAAACAAACACAAAAACATGAGGGAAGGGTCAGGGAGGGAAAAACATCAAACATAAACCATCGCCGGTGGCGGTTCCGGCCCCGGCGAAGTGGATGTCTTCCTCCTCATTTCTACTGGGCCCGGTGTGGCTGGCGATTCAGGCCATTTCAAGGGGCAACCCACCGGTCCTGGAAATGACCATGGTGGGGAAAAAGGCTCAGGCCATGGAGCGGGGCAAATAACCGGGCCAGAACTGGGCACCGGTGTGGCAGGCAACTCCGGCCATATAAAGGGGCAACCCACCGGACCTGGAAACAACAATGGTGGGGGAAAAGGTTCAGGCCATGGAGCGGGGCAAATAACCGGGCCAGGACTGAGCACCGGTGTGGCAGGCGACTCCGGCCATATAAAGGGGCAACCCACCGGTCCTTTAAATAACAATGGTGGGGGAACAAGTTCAGACCATGGAGCGGGGCAAATAACCGGGCCAGGACTGAGCACCGGTGTGGCAGGCGACTCCGGCCATATAATTATCACGGGAGGCTCCGGGCTGTCGAGCGTCACGGGAGACTCCGGGCTGTCGAGCGTCACGGGAGGCTCCGGGCTGTCGAGCGTCACGGGAGGCTCCGGGCTGTCGAGAGTCACGGGAGGCTCCGGGCTGTCGAGCGTCACGGGAGGCTCCGGGCTGTCGAGCGTCACGGGAGGCTCCGGGCTGTCGAGCGTCACGGGAGGCTCCGGGCTGTCGAGAGTCACGGGAGGCTCCGGGCTGTCGAGCGTCACGGGAGGCTCCGGGCTGTCGAGCGTCACGGGAGGCTCCGGGCTGTCGAGCGTCACGGGAGGCTCCGGGCTGTCGAGCGTCACGAGAGGCTCTGGGCTGTCGACCATCACGAGAGGCTCCAGGCTGTCGACCATCACGGGAGGCTCCGGGCTGTCGACCATCACGAGAGGCTCCGGGCTGTCGATCATCACAGGAGTCTCCGGGCTGTCGACTATCACGGGAGTCTCCGGGCTGATGAGGCGCACCGACGGTCTGGTGCGTGGAGCCGGCACTGGAGGTACCTGGCTGGGCACACACACTGGAGGTCGAGTGCGGGGAGTCGGCACGGGACGTACCAGACTGGAGAGGCGCACTGGAGGCCTGGTGCGTGGAGCCGGTACTGGAGGAACCTGGCTGGGCACACGCACTGGAGGTCGAGTGCGGGGAGTCGGCACGGGACGTACCGGACTGGAGAAGCGCACTGGAGGCCTGGTGCGTGGAGCCGGCACTGGAGGAACCTGGCTGGGCACACGCACTGGAGGTCGAGTGCGGGGAGTCGGCACGGGACGTACCGGACTAGAGACGCGCACTGGAAGCCTGATGCGTGGAGTCGGCACTGGTGGCACTGGACTACTAACACGCACCTCAGGGCGAGTGCGGGGAGTCGGCACGGGACGTACCTGACTGGAGACGCGCACTGGAAGCCTGGTGCGTGGAGTCGGCACATGTGGCACAGGACTAATAACACGCACCTCAGGGCTAGTGCGGGGAACAGGCACAGGACGTACCTGACTGGAGACGCGCACTGGAAGCCTGGTGCGTGGAGTCGGCACATGTGGCATAGGACTAATAACACGCACCTCAGGGCTAGTGCGGGGAACAGGCACATGACGTACCGGACTGGAGAGGCGCACTGGAGGCCTGGTGCGTGGAGTCGGCACTGATGGCACCGGACTGGTGACACGCACCTCAGGGCGAGTGCGAGGAGCAGGCACATTACGTACCGGACGGGAGAGGCGCACTGGAGGCCTGGTGCGTGGAGCCGGAACTGGAGGAACCGGACTGGTGACACGCACCTCAGGGCGAGTGCGAGGAGTAGGCACATGACGTACCGGACTGGAGAGGCGCACTGGAGTGTAGCAGACGGCCGGACCCAGACTGGGCACCGGTGGAGCGGACTGCTCTGGCACTGGAGTAGAGCAGACGGCCGGACCCCGACTGGGCACCGGTAAAGCGGACTGCTCTTTCATGGGAGTAGAGTAGGCGACTGGACACGGATTATTCCACTCCGACATTTCCCGTTCAACCTCCTCCGCTATCTCCCACATCTCCTCCAAAACGTCTCCAAAATGGCTCTCCAAATAATCCTCCTCTTCAACACTTTGCGCCCCCCATTTAAATTTAGGGCACAGTGTATCCCACATGGAGAGTGGTACTGGCGCGTCCTCCTCCTTGCCAGACCATCCCCATAGCCCCCCCCCCCGAAATTTTCCTGGGGTTGACTACGGGCTCCATTTCCTCTATAACGCCGCTGTCTTCCTTTCTTCCTCTCCGTTGCTCCCGTATAACGCTGCTTGGTCGGGTGGTGGTTCATTCTGTCACGTTCGGGTGTGTAGAGAGACCAAGGCGCAGCGTATCCATAGTTCGACATGTTTATTTAATGAAATGACGAACTATACAAAATAACAAATAATAATAATGATAACACACGTAGCACGACACGAGACAATATACGACAATGAACCATGCCAACGGAGTGGAACACAGACATATAAGTAAGATCCCTAATTAGAGGTAATGCATAGCAGCTGCCCCTAATTAGGGATCCCACACACACACACAACACCAGACAGAAATAGAAATGATAGATCTGCCAGACTCTGACCATAGAAATATAGAGAAGCAAAGCTTCTCTATGGCCAGAGCCTGACATTAATAAAAAAGCTGCTGATGGTGAAACTATACAATAATAGCACCTAAGCCACATTATAGCCTAAACACAAATAGCAAGAGTAATTACACCTAGCATTCGCCCCTAGCATTTGCCTATTCCACCTATGCCACGGGCCGGCCCTGCATAGTCTGATGTTTGAGGAGCTTTTCTGTAGAAAATGCTTAATTAAGTGGCGTAGACCTGTGTGTGTGTGTGCATGTGCGTGTGTGCGTAGGAAACATGGGCCATGTCGGAATGCACGTGGAGCTGGACGGAGATGATAAGAGTGTCCAGAATTCTAAGCAGCATTCTTCCATTGATCCCTGGTGCCCCATTACAGCGGGTGATACCTCTTTCAAACCTTATTGGCAGAGGGGAAAGAGGAGAGGAGACGAGGAGACAAGGAGGGGAGACGAGGAGGGGAGGAAGAGAGGAGACCCCCTACCCATCACGATAATTACTCAGGTCACTCAGTGTGTGTGTGTGTGTGTGTATGTGTGTGGTAAATAGTCTGGTTCCTCCAGCACTGTGATTAGACCCAGTGGATTAGTGCCGACAGCCACATGAGAACAGTATTACCATAGGTTTTAAAGGTCAGTGAAACCATGTGATCCCACACAGCATTTTACATCAAAAGACACTGGATAAAGAGCACCAGGAACTGAAAACGTCATAGTTGCATCATTTGATGGGAAGTTTCTCTCTTCTTTCCATTTTTGGAAGACTTTTAAACACTGGCTGTTGTTCAAGAGCAACGCGTCCAAATGGTATTTTATTGTCGTCTTTAATCTGTTCTTTATGTTCTGTATAATAGTGAGAGGAATATGAATACAATGTTTAAAACCTCCTTTTTGTTGTTCTCCATTCAGGTGTCTTATCACAAGACAGGGACATGGTATTCTCCCAGCAATTTATGCAGGAAGTGTCCGGTTCTCCTCCCTTCATTCATTCCTCCACCTCCCTTCCTCTCATCTGACCTGGCTCTGTTTCTCATGTGTGCATTTCTGGATGTGTAGACATTTGTATCTTACAATCTCATAGGGTCATAATTCATTTCCTTTGTCTTTCATTGTATAAATTTCCCCAGTTTATCCTTGGAGCGATGTTAAGCTTTATGTCCATGTTCAAGGACTGTGTGTGTATCTGAACCACTAAAATATTGGCTTGTTATTTGTCAAAAAGAGATCCTATTCAGAGCTGTGTCATTGTTTGTGATGTTTGTTTAATCTCTTGGTCGTATCGTCCGTGAAAATGGGAAAGGGTGGTTCTCAAGGACCAACGGTAAGGTGTGGATATAACAACTTCTTTCTTCAACTCGTAAACCCTTCTCTCACCTCCTCCACAAACTTGTTAGATGAAGGTTACAGAAAAGGAATTGATAAACATCTGTAATCTGTAAATTGTTACACATTGTCAATGTCAACTCTGTTGGGGAGTTCATTATGCCATATATGCAAGGTAACATCATGCCAGCAAAGCATAAGGAAGTAAAGGATGTTTGGTGCATCCAATGGAAAAAGTCTATGAATATTAAAATGCTGTAAGAGACTCTCTGCCTATCAACATCCATTGGTTCAAATAGATCATTATCTTCTGATCTGATACAAGGTAATAGACTTCCATTACCAGACTATAAGAGTGAAATAGAAAGACACATTATAGACTGTCCCAGAGGAGGAAAGGGTTTCTGTGTGATAATGCAGGAGACCTAGTTAGCAATCCAGCTCTTTTTATAGACCCTATTCTGTCATTGAACAGGATCTCTTCAGATAGCTTGTTTGTAATTGCATTGCTCATCCATATATTTGTATATTCTTAATTCCATTCCTTAACTTAGATTTGTGTGTATTGGGTATATGTTGTGAAATATTATTTTTAGATATTACCAAGCATTTCGCTACACCCGCAATAACATCTACTAAACACGTGACCAATAACATTTGATTTAGATTAGATTTTTTAAAATAGGCAAGTCAGTTAAGAACAAATTCTTAATTTACAATGATGGCCTACATTGTACTACAGGGCCAGCAATAGTGCTACAGTGCCCCTGGAACAAATTAGGGTTAAGTGCCTTGCTCAAGGGCACATCGACAGGTTTTTCCCCTTGTCGGCTCGGGTATTCGAACCAGCGACCTTTTCGGTTACTGGCCCAACGCTCTAACCACTAGGCTACCTGCCACCCTATGGTGTCCTTCTTCTTGTGGGTTCTTCATCTGTGGAAACCCTGTTTGTTACAGCATGTACACACAATATGACATTTCCTGGAATTCCGTCCAATCACGACATGAAAAAAAGACCTTGACCAAGTCTGCACATGTGATAACTTGCTCAGACCCATACTATATGACATTTGCTAAACAAATGTTCAAATCGTATTTGATATCCGTTCACACCCTGACAGCAGTTACTGATTGAATAAACATTGACTGAGTGTGTACAGTACATGTGTTGAAACGTCACCACAATCGTTACATAAAGCTGCACCATGATTGTTACATTGCTACCCCTAACCATATCCTTCCTGTCACCTCAAGAGAATATGAAGCCCCTCAAACCCTATATCAGACTATGAGATAGATAGTCTCTGAGTGTTAGAACCGGTGTGTGTTCAGAGTGGTGTGTTGTTGAGGCTCCCTATTGATTGAGTTGTCTCTGTCTGTGCTGTGTTTATTTTTATTTTATTTCACCTTTATTTAACCAGGTAGGTCAGTTGAGAACAAGTTCTCATTTGCAACTGTGACCTGGCCAAGACAAAGCAAAGCAGTGCGACAAAAAACAACACAGAGTTACACAGTAAACAAACATGGTAAAAACACAATAGAAAATCTAAATACAGAGTATTTGCGCCATGTCTGTGCGCCATGATGCTAGCGTCATCAACTGTGTGTCGCAGAGGCAAGCGTGCAGAAACACATGGGAGTGGATGGAATGTCATGCCTCCTCAATGAGTCATGCCATGTAAAAGTCTTTCCACAGAGCCCACCTGGAACCAAAGGGAGTTCTACCTGGAACCAAAAAGGGTTATCCTATGGTGACCTCTGTTACAGCATGCAGAGAAAGGGTGGACTGGGCTGAGAACTAGGCCTGTAAGAGGAATTTATGTTAGCTCACTGAAATATGGGAGCTCTTTTCTCCCTTCCTGAAAAGATGTGTCTGTAAAAAAGTCCCTATTCCTCAGGGCTCTGACATTCTGTGCTGAGAAAGGCCTTTGATAGTCTGAATAAATACCAAACTTTTACAATGACAGATTGCTCTCTTCTGGGCATGGAGGTTTCCCTGCAGAGACTTCCTGAAAAAATAACTACTCTATGGATTGTTAGTGAAGAGATGTTTGTTGAGAGCATATATGGGAAGACCCACTGTTCCCTAGAAACCATGTTTTTACAATTCAACTTCCATTAACTGCCACTTTGAATTTTAAGACCCCTTTGGGTATCTTAAAAATATACTTGATCAAATATAGAATTTGGCCTTTACTACTGTAGCCCATGGAAACTCATTGAATAAGACATTCATAAACGGCAAAGAAAACAGTAAAAACATGTACCATAAGGAATAATGTTTTGAAGTGTCTGCCCTATATCTAGGAGCTCAGGAAATATTTACGTTTTTTTGGACACATATTTATCCCCATATTTTTGTTGGCACAAACTACTGTACCTCATTCATTTGAATGAGCTACCTTCAGACGAGTCCCGTGACACTTGTGTGGCTCGTAGAGCAAAATGGAGAACACCATTTAATTAGTTTGCAACGGTTCGGACGCTACAGACAGAAGTTGGCACATCAGCGTCACCGACTTCAGGCGAGTCCCGTGGGGCTTGCAGAGCAAAATGGAGAACCCCATACAGTTCGTAAGCCAAACTGTTAGGACGCTACAGACGTTTTTTGTGAGATGACCAATATTCGGGATGTCTCATGGTCTGATAAACAAAGCTGTAGCTCGCCCACCTTCCACCGCAGATGCGGAAGGACGACATAGGAAAATTGAGACAGATATCTCTATGCTTAAACTGACAGATTTTTCTGGGGATTTTTTATATTATGTTACTTAAGACTCTTAAGATAGGACTTGAGATAGCAATCTCTTTTAATAAGGGAGCCCTGGTATTGGAGGAGTTATTTTCAGTGGGGGGAAAAATGTGGTTGTTCATTGAACTTTAAACCCATCATGCGTTTTAAACCCTACAATAAATATTTCTCGACGGGTTTTGTGTAGTAGAGGTTAATATGGCATGAAACTAGGTAACTGATGTGTGTGATGGAATTAAGTGAGTAGCTATCATGTATAATTTCTTTCCGTTTTGAGAAAACAACAACCAACAGTATTGAACTCACAAGTATTGTCTGGATCAGTGTATCGATTTCTACGTCTTAGTAAAGTCATTCCCCCACATTCCTTTAAGAGGATGTTTTGTACGATGGCTGACGCCTCTCTGATGCAGAGAGAGCATCTCTTGGGACTTTTACTTCCTTGTATCAATGCCAAGGCTCCAACGAACCAATGTAATTTGTAGTGCATTTATTCAAATCTCCTCCTACCTCTGAACATTACTCTCTATATCTCTAAGAGCGAGAGAGAGAGAGAATGAGAAAACGAGGGGAGAGGGAGAGGGAGAGGGAGAGGGAGAGAGAGAGAGAGAGAGAGAGAGAGAGCACAGTCATCCAATATGTTAGGTAAAAATACCTCTGAAAGAATCGCAACTCCACTGAGGAAGCCTGTTGAATTAATTGACTTTTAATAATTAATGCTTCTTTCAACTACAGTGAGCTCCAAAAGTATTGGGACAGTGACATTATGGTGTCCAGCACTTTGGATTTCAAATGATACAATGACTATGAGGTTAAAGTGCAGCTTTAATATGAGGGTATTTTCATCCATTTTAGTGGACCAAAAGTATTGGGATTAAATATTCACTTGTATATGTATTAAAGTAGTCAAACGTTTTGTATTTGGTACCGTATTCCTAGCACGCAATGATTATATTAAGCTAGCAACTCTACAAACTTGTTGGATGCATTTTTTGTGTTTCAGATTATTTTGTGCCCAATAGATATGAATGGTAAATAATGTTGCAAAGGGTTGGAAACTTTCCGGTAAATTTTCTGAATTTTTCCGGACATTTTCCATGGGAAGTTAAGCCCGGGAATTTGGGGATTTTGCTTAAATTCATCAAAAAAGTTAGCTTATAACAGTGAAGCTTTTTTGTGGGATACACATAAGGCAATTCTAGGTCTTGTGAGATATTTTGGTTAAACTACAGTATTCCCAATTCAATGGAATTGCAACACTCTGCATGCGCAGTGCATTCTTCCATCACATGTACAGTGCATTCTTCCATCACATGTACAGTGCATTCTTCCATCACATGTACAGTGCATTCTTCCATCACATGTACAGTGCATTCTTCCATCACATGTGCAGTGCATTCTTCCATCACATGTACAGTGCATTCTTCCATCACATGTGCAGTGCATTTTTCCATCACATGTACAGTGCATTCTTCCATCACATGCGCAGTGCATTCTTCCATCACATGTGCAGTGCATTCTTCCATCACATGTTCAGTGCATTCTTCCATCACATGTGCAGTGCACTCTTCCATCACATGTGCAGTGCACTCTTCCATCACATGTACAGCTGATTCTCAAGGTCTTGCATACTAATGAGATGCTATTGAGCCCACACTACTACACTGTCTGAGCCAAGGACTACATGCTTTCTGGTAAGGTTTGATTACAATACTGGGTGGGGTGGATATGTTTTATATGATATACAGCGGGTGAAATAAGTATTGAACACGTCACCATTTTTCTCAGTAAATATATTTCCAAAGGTGCTATTGACATTAAATTTTCACCAGATGTTGGTAACAACCCAAGTAATCCATAGACACAAAGACACCAGAACAAAAAAGTTCAGAAATTAAGTTATGTGTAATAATGTGAAATGACACAGGGAAAATGTATTGAACACACTTACTGATATTTATTTAATACTAGGTACACAAGCCTTTGTTGGTAATGACAGCTTCAAGACGTCTGCTGTATGGACGCATGCATTGCTCTGATGTGATTTTGGCCCATTCTTCCACACAAACAGTCTTCAAATCTTGAAGGTTCCGTGGGCCTCTTCTATGAATCTTGATCTTCAGTTCTTTCCATAGATTTTCAATGGGATTTAAGTCAGGTGATTGGCTGGGCCATTCTAGCAGCTTTATTTTCTTTCTTTGAAACCAATTGAGAGTTTCCTTGGCTGTGTGTTTGGGATCATTGTCTTGCTGAAATGTCCACCCTCGTTTCATCTTCATCATCCTGGTAGATGGCAGCAGATTTTTGTCAAGAATGTCTCTGTAAATTTGCCCATTCATCCTTCCTTCAATTATGTGAAGTTTGCCAGTACCATTTGCTGAAAAGCAGCCCCACACCATGATGTTCCCACCTCCAAACTTCACTGTTGGTATGGTGTTTTTAGGGTGATGTGCAGTGCCATTTCTCCTCCAAACATGGTGTGTATTATGACATCCAAACAGTTACATTTTGCTCTCATCTGACCACACTATATTCTTCCAGTATTTCACTGTCTTTTCCAAATGTTGTGCAGCAAACTTTAAACAAGCTTCAACATGCTTTTTTTTCAGCAATGGAGTCTTGCGTGGTGAGCCTGCATACAGGCCATGGCGGTGGAGTGCAATACTTACTGTTTTCTTTGAGACTTTTTGAAGCTCTCCACAAGTGGTCCTTGGCTCTTGGACAACTCTTCTGATTATTCTTTTCACTCCTCTTTCAGAAATCTTGCGAGGAGCACCTGGTCGAGGCAAATTTATGGTGAAAGGATTATATTTCCACTTCTGTATTATGGCCCCAACAGTGCTCACTGGAACATTCAGAAGCTTAGAAATGCGCCTATAACCAATGCCATCTTTATGTTTTGCAACAATTAGGTTGCGAAGTTCTTGAGACAGCTCTTTGCTTTTACCCATCATGAGATGTGTCTTGTGTGACACCTTGGCAATGAGACCTTTTTGTAGGCCATCAGTTGGGACTGAACCAGCTGATATTAATTTGCACTGACAGGGGGCTGGATTGCTTTTTAATTACTGCTAGTTTTCAGCTGTTGTCTTGGCTTTCCATGCCTTTTTGCACCTCCCTTTCTTCATGTGTTCAATACTTTTCCCCTGTGTCATTTCACATTATTACACATAACTTAATTTCTGAACTTATATGTTTTGGTTTCTTTGTATGTATGGGTCACTTGGGTTGTTACCAACATCTAGTGAAAATTTCATGTCAATAGCACCTTTGGAAATATATTTAAGAAAATATATCCAAGAAAAATGGTGACGTGTTCAATACTTATTTCACCCGCTGTATACGTGACTTTTTGTTAACTAGTAAATAGTAGCCTACAGCAAAGTGTGTGTAAGGGCTGGGTTGTGGTGAAGCCGCTGACTCCCACCAGGGGGGAGTAGAAGAGCCACAACCCAGTCCTCACATCTGATTGGGGAGAGTATTTAACCATCCTCCACATCCACCTGTGTGTGGATCATTGTTCCTGCTTGTCTTCTTTTGTTTGTATTTTGTTTATACTCTCCATTATTATTTTGTACCTTGTGAGACCATCTCCAAAATAAAAAGGATGACACTTCACCAGCGCTCCGTCTATTGTCCCTTGATTACTCCGCACCGTGACAGAATGATCCACCATGCTGGAACGCAGCGGGAAATTACTTTGGGAGATATCCTCCTCGGTATGGGGAAAATTACCGAGGAGGAACACTCCTATTATCGTTCGGTGGAGGAAGGCTGGGGTCCGGAGCAACGGAGCCGTCGTCGGGGAAAGAGTCGGCGGGCCAATAAAGCGAAGGACCAGCCTGGAGCCCAGAAAACCCCCCAAACTGATTTTGGGGGGGGGGGCTATGGGGGTGGTCGGGGATCGAGGGAGAAGAGCCCCGACCACTGCACTCATGGGGGTTCCAGGAGGAGCCCCTACAGCCGTGGGAGCAGGAGTACAGAGAGGAGTCGGAGGAAGACGACGACGATGTGCTTCTGTTCCCTCACTCGTGGGGGTTCCCGGAGGAACCCTCACAGGATGGGGATTGGCGCTGGAGAGAGAACGACAGGTACAGTCATACTCCAGCGCCAGTTCCCAGTCCGGTGCCTCCAGCGCCGGTCCAGAGTCGGAGAAAGAGGAGACCGACCCAGCGCACCACAACACCGGTATGGCCCGCGCCTGCTCCGCGCACCAGCCCAATGGTGCGTGTCCCCAGCCCGGTGCGACCCGTGCCAGCTCAATGCACCAGACCAACGGTGCGTGTCCCCAGCCAGGTACAGCCCGTCCCAGCTCCTCGCACCAGACCTGTGGTGCGTTCCCCCAGCCCGGTATGGCCCGTACCTACTCCTCGCACCAGACCAGTGGTGCGTTCCCCCAGCCCGGTACGGCCCGTGCCTGCTCCTCGCACCAGACCAGTGGTGCGTTCCCCCAGCCCGGTACGGCCCGTGCCTGCTCCTCGCACCAGACAAGTGGTGCGTTCCCCCAGTCCGGTACGTCCCGTGCCTGCTCCTCGCACGGAACCTCCAGCGACAGTCGACAGCACGGAGCCTCCAGCGACGGTCGACAGCACGGAGCCTGCAGCGTCGGTCGACAGTACGGAGCCTCCAGCGTCGGTCGACAGCACGGAGCCTCCAGCGACGGTCGACAGCCCGGAGCATCCAGCGACGATCGACAGCACGGAGCCTTCAGCGACGGTCGACAGCACAGAGCCTCCCGCGACGGCCGACAGCCCAGAGCCTCCAGCGACGGAGCCTCCAGTGAAGGCCAACAGCCCAGAGCCTCCAGAGGCCAGCACAGCTCTGTGGCTGGAAACCATCTCTGCGTCGGTGCCCAGGGTGGGCACGACGTTCAGCCCCGCTGTGGAGCAGGAGCTCCATAGCGTGTCGGTGCCCAATCTGGGGCCGACAGCCAGTCCAACCATAGGGCTGGAAACCATCTCTGCGTCGGTGCCCAGGGTCCTGCTCCACAGCGTGTCGGTGCCCAGTCTGGGGCCGGCAGCCAGCCCAATTACAGGGCTGGAAAACACCTCTGCGTCGGTGCCCAGGCTGGGCACGAAGTTCAGTCCTGCCCCAGGGAGGGGGATGGAAAAGGATCCGGAAGTCTGCTCCGCTCCAGTGCAGGAGCAGTACGCTCCACCGGGATCCGGGACTGGACAATACATCAGCCCCTCTCCAGGGTCGAGGGCTCCCACACCAGGGTCCAGACAGGACTTGGTGAATCGCGGGAGTACTGAGGGGGGAACCATCGCGCCGGGGTCCGGACCGGACCGGGCGTGCAACAGGGAGGCAGGAAGAGAGCAGCTTTCACTTCACTGCCTGCGTCACGTCCGAAGCTGGAACCAGAGCTCCCACCAACAACCACCTCAGTACCCCACCATTTCCCCCCTGGTTTTGTATAATTTTTTTTTAGAGGGTGGATCATGTGCGGTCGGGAACCTGCACCTTGGAGGGGGGGTACTGTAAGGGCTGGGTTGTGGTGAAGCCGCTGACTCCCACCAGGGGGGGGGGTAGAAGAGCCACAACCCAGTCCTCACATCTGATTGGGGAGTATTTAACCATCCTCCACATCCACCTGTGTGTGGATCATTGTTCCTGCTTGTCTTCTTTTTGCTCACAGCAAGTAAGTCACTGTGTTTGTATTTTGTTTATACTCTCCTTTATTATTTTTTGCCTTGTGAGACCATCTCCAAAATAAAAAGGATGACACTTCACCAGCGCTCCGTCTATCGTCCCTTGATTACTCCGCACCGTGACAGTGTGTTTAAATGATTTCTAACTTGTTAACAATTTCTGCTAGTTAGTTTTTGCTACCATGTGGGTTTTAGCTTGCTTGAGCCTGCTAACTGAGGAGTGTTAATTCACCTGTTTCCATACGTTTCATTTTTTTTAATGTATTGTACAAAGGAGTTGTTTAATCTAATTGCTTAACTATTTATCTGTACATGGAATTGTTTTTTTTTACTTTTTTCCCCCTAATCTTTACAGGAAAATGCCACGGGCACTATCTGATGTGTGGAGACATTTCACTGCAGCTAATGTAGAAGGAAAAGCTGTGTACATTTGCAAATACTCTACCAAGTCATATGTGAAGAATGCAACAAAGATGCAGAATCATCTGGCCAAATGCATAAAGTTCCCTCAGCACTCACAACAAGCAACCTCTGACAAAAGTCCCTCTACTTCTATTTGAGGTAAATATTATGTATCAGACACCTTATCAATAGCAACAGCTCATGGTCCTCCTGGAATCAGAAGTCTTTTGACTCAATGGAGGAAAGTAGTCAGAATGCTGATGAATGTCTTGCTCGAGCTGTGTATGTAACTGGTTCACATCTGATGCTCACAGGCAATGTGTATTGGAAGAGATTTCTGAATGTTCTTCTCCCAGCATACACCTCTCCAACCAGACATGCTTTATCTACTAATTTGCTGGATGCAGAGTTCATCAGCGTTCAAGTGAAGGTCAAGTAAATCATAGTGAAAGCAGACTGTATTGCAATCATCTCTGATGGGTGGTCGAATGTTCGTGGGCAAGGAATAATTAACTACATCATCTCCACCCCTCAACCAGTATTCTACAAGAGCACAGACACAAGGGACAACAGACACACCACGGTCTCTACATTTCAGAGCACCACATTGAAGCTGCCCAGGAACACCCATTGGGGTGGTGTTGTCATCATGTTTGACAGTCTCCTGGAGGGTAGGGAGTCTTTCCAAGAAACGGCCATATCACAGTCTGCCCATATGGACAGCCCCATCAAGAGGATCCTTCTGGATGATGTATTTTGGGAGAGAGTGGTAAGCAGCCTGAAACTCCTGAAACCGATAGCAGTAGCCATTGCACATATTGAGAGAGACAATGCCATCCTGTCTGATGTTCAGACTCTGCTTGCAGATGTAAGAGAATAAATCCGTACTGCCCTTCCCACTTCAATGTTGCTCCAAGCAGAGGAAACTGCAGTTCTGTGTGTGTGTGTGTGTGTGTGTGTGTGTGTGTGTGTGTGTGTGTGTATAAGTTTGTATGTGTGTGTGTGTATAAGTTTGTATGTGTGTGTGTGTGTGTGTGTGTGTGTGTGTGTGTGTGTGTGTGTGTGTGTGTGTGTGTGTGTGTGTGTGTGTGTGTACAAGCGTAGATTGTACTCAACATGTTCTATTTGTTATTAGTCTATACTTGAGATTTCATTTTGTCTGGGATTTTGCTAATAATATGCTTATTTAAGTTATCAAATGGTTCATTACTATATTATTCTATTATTAATGTTTTATCTTCTTTGTTGTATATTGTTCCGCAACAACTTCTTTATTAAATACAACTGCCACATAAAAGGCTTTAGAAAAAAATGTACTCCTTCAAATGCACGTCAACAATGATTTTGAGAGCGAGAGAGAGAGAGCGAGAGAGAGAGAGCGAGAGAGAGAGAGAGAGAGAGAGAGAGAAGCTGGTGCAGAAAGACAAAGAGAAACAGGTAGATAAAGAGGAGAGAAAGAACGAGTGAGTGAGAGGAAGAGAGAGAGCTCTTCAGCCTACATCACCTGTTCAGTGAGTCACATCCCATGGTCTCTCGATTCAACCTCTAGCACACTCCTCTCTCTTTATGTTAACACAAACTATTTACATACTTGATTCACTTCTCAATTTCAGTTTTTTATTATCCCAGGTCGACGGAGCGGTCAAGTACGCAATGTTTTCTTTTCAAAGCACAGTGAAAAGCTTTGAATCCCCAAATCAATGCCTGTGTTTTGGAAGCAAGAGCGTCATTGTCATCCTTCAAACTTTGCCTGACTGAAAAGGTTGTGACATCACATCACTTTTGGAGTTTAGAATCAGTTACGAAAGGCGTCTTTAGAAACAAGTTGAAGTACTGTCTTAATAGAAATATACTCAACAAAAATATAAATGCAACATGCAACAATTTCAAAGATTTCACTGAGTTACGGATCATTTAAGGGAATCACTCAACTGAAATAATTTCATTAGGCCCTAATCTATGGATTTCACATGACTGGGAATACAGATATGCATCTGTTGCTCACAGACACCTTAGCGCGACACATCTCCTTCGCATCTGTTGAGACAATCAGCGACCCCACCTCTGCCCCTGCTCCCTCTGGACTGATCCTCAACACCCCCCTTCCCCCCACCTCCCCACCTGGGCTGGCTTTCACCACCAACCAAGAGAAGAGAGAGCTGGAGAGACTACATTAGTGGAAAGCGGCGGGCCCTGATGGCATCAGCCCAAGGGTGCTTAGGGTCTGTGCTGACCAACTGTGTGGAATACTCCAGCGCCCCTTCAACCTTAGCCTGAGCCTGGAAAGGGTCCCTGTGCTGTGGAAACATCCTGCCTCGTCCCAGTGCCCAAGAAGGCGCACCCCACTGTCCTGAATGACTTCAGCGCTAACATCCCACATCATGAAGACCCTGGAAAGGTTAGTCCTCGCTCACCTCAGACCCCTGGTGTGTACATCACTGGACCCCCTGCAGTTCGCATATCAGCGCAACATCTGGGTGGATGATGCAATCATCTACCTTCTGGACATGTGAGCGTTATGTTTTTTGACATCTCCAGTGCCTTCAACACCATTCAGCCACTGCTACTGGGTGAGAAGATGAAAATGAAGAGGATGAAAGTGGAAGCACCCTTAGTCTCCTGGATCACGGACTACCTGACCGGTAGGCCACAATTTGTGTGACTACAGAGCTGTGTGTCAGAACGGGCAGTGAGCAACACTTCAGATATACAGTGGGGAGAAAAAGTATTTGATACACTGCCAATTTTGCAGGTTTTCCTACTTACAAAGCATGTAGAGGTCTGTAATTTTTATCATAGGTACACTTCAACTGTGAGAGACAGAATCTAAAACAAAAATTCAGAAAATCACATTGTATGATTTTTAAATAATTAATTTGCATTTTATTGTATGACATAAGTATTTGATCACCTATCAACCAGTAGGAATTCCGGCTCTCACAGATCTGTTAGTTTTTCTTTAAGAAGCCCTCCTGTTCTCCACTCATTACCTGTATTAACTGCACCTGTTTGAACTCTTTACCTGTATAAAAGACACCTGTTCACACACTCAATCAAACAGACTCCAACCTCTCCACAATGGCCAAGACCAGAGAGCTGTGTAAGGACATCAGGGATAAAATTGTAGACCTGCACAAGGCTGGGATGGGCTACAGGACAATAGGCAAGCAGCTTGGTGAGAAGGCAACAACTGTTGGCGGAATTATTAGAAAATGGAAGAAGTTCAAGATGACGGTCAATCTCCCTCGGTCTGGGGCACCATGCAAGATCTCACCTCGTGGGGCATCAATGATCATGAGGAAGGTGAGGGATCAGCCCAGAACTACACGGCAGGACCTGGTCAATGACCTGAAGAGAGCTGGGACCACAGTCTCAAAGAAAACCATTAGTAAAACACTATGCGGTCATGGATTAAAATCCTGCAGCGCACGCAAGGTCCCCCTGCTCAAGCCAGCGCATGTCCAGGCCCGTCTGACGTTTGCCAATGACCATCTGGATGATCCTAGAGGAGGAATGGGAGAAGGTCATGTGGTATGATGAGACAAAAATAGAGCTTTTTGGTCTGAACTCCACTCGCCGTGTTTGGAGGAAGAAGAAGGATGAGTACAACCCCAAGAACACCATCCCAACCGTGAAGCATGGAGGTGGAAACATCATTCTTTGGGGATGCTTTTCTGCAAAGGAGACAGGACGACTGCACCGTATTTAGGGGAGGATTGATGGGGCCATGTATCGTGAGATCTTGGCCAACAACCTCCTTCCCTCAGTACGAGCATTGAAGATGGGTTGTGGCTGGGTCTTCCAGCATGACAACGACCCGAAACACACAGCCAGGGCAACTAAGGAGTGGCTCCGTAAGAAGCATCTCAAGGTTCTGGAGTGGCCTAGCCAGTCTCCAGACCTGAACCCAATAGAAAATCTTTGGAGGGAGCTGAAACTCCGTATTGCCCAGCGACAGCCCCGAAACCTGAAGGATCTGGAGAAGGCCTGTATGGAGTAGTGGTCCAAAATCCCTGCTGCAGTGTGTGCAAACCTGGTCAAGAACTACAGTAAATGTATGATCTCTGTAATTGCAAACAAAGGTTTCTGTACCAAATATTAAGTTCTGCTTTTCTGATGTATCAAATACTTATGTCATGCAATAAAATGCAAATTAATTACTTAAAATCATACAATGTGATTTTCTGGATTTTTTTGTTTTTGTTTTAGATTCCGTCACTCACAGTTGAAGAGTACCTATGATACAAATTACAGACTTCTACATGCTTTGTAAGTGGGAAAACCTGCAAAATCGGCAGTGTATCAAATACTTGTTCCCCCACTGTAACTCTGAAACATGCCACCTACAGAAGTTCTCGGATGACTCTGCAATTGTAGGGTGCATCAGGGGTGGGCAAGAGGAGGAGTACAGGAGCGCAATCAGTGACTTTGTGTTGTGGTGTGAGCAGAACCACCTTCAGCTCAACATCAGCAAAACAAAGGAGATGGTGGTGGACTTCAGGAGAACCAAGGCACAACTGACTGCAGTCCCTATACAGGGGATGGATGTGGAAATGGTTGGGTCATACAAGTTCCTGGGAGTCCATATGGACAACAGGCTGGAATGGGCAGGTAACACCAGGGCCCTGTACAAGAAGGGCCAGAGCCGACTCTACTTTCTGAGGAGGCTCAGGTCCTTCAATGTGTGCAGTAAACTACTGCATACCTTCTACCAGTCTGTGGTGGCCAGTGCCATCTTTTTTGAAGTGGTGTGCTGCGGCGCCAACATAAAAGCCGGTGATGCTTCTCGGGTTAATAAGCTGATCAGGAAGGCTAGCTCTGTTCTGGGGATTAGCCTTGACACTCTAGAGGAGGTGGCGGAGAGATGGATCCTGGCCAAACTGCTGGACATCATGGACAACGTCACCCACCCTCTGCATGCCATGGTTATGATGCAGAAGAGCATCTTCAGTCACAGACTGATCCCACCACGGTGTGCCAGAGAGCGCTACAGGAGGTCCTTCCTGCCGGCGACTATTAGACTATTTAATGCCTCACCGGGGTGCCGTGCCGTCGGCAACATAGACCTGGAACTGTTGGGGTGTTAGGACCTAGTTTAACAATTATGCATCCATCCGTGAGTAACTCTGGTCTGTAATCACTCATTCACTCAGGACTTATGAATTCATTCAGGTCTGTATATACATATTCATGTACAGTTGCTATATCATATCAATATGATATAGCAACTATATTGCTAGTAATTCTTGGACTTAACTTACGTAGTCATTCATTCAGGAATACATATTAGTATCCTGTCAGTTGTATCTTTTTTCATTGCTTTTAGTATATCGAATGTGCAATACGTGCATTTATCTGTAATTAAACCCTGCGCACTAAGGACTGTATTTTAAGGGAATTACTATTATTACCCTAAATTATATCATACACACATTTAGCTATTTAAGTATCTCTTCCTGTCATTTACCTGTACAGTTAATTTAACCATGCAAAATATTCACTTACCTGTTCATTTAACCAGTCTGTATATTAAGTAAACTATTATTACCCTCACTCATATCATACGCACTTTTAGTTATTGAAGTATTTCTCTGCCATCAACCTGTATAGTATAGTTAACCATGTCTTTTTATAGCTTTTTTTGCACTCCAGACATCTTGTATTTCTATACCTTTTCATACTGCCGCTCTATGTATCATGTATCGTGGATCTGTCTATTGTGTATTTTCGTTCTGGCATTTTGCACCAGCCCTATCTATCTATCTATCTATCTATCTATCTATCTATCTATCTATCTATCTATCTATCTATCTATCTATCTATCTATCTATCTATCTATCTATCTATCTATCTATCTATCTATCTATCTATCTATCTATCTATCTATCTATCTAGAGTTGTTCAGGCTGTTGATTGTGACCTGTGGAATGTTGTCCCACTCCTCTTCAATGGCTGTGCAAAGTTGATGGATATTGTCGATCCAGAGCTTCAGACACATGCTCAATGGGTGACATGTCTGGTGAGTATGCAGGCCATGGAAGAACTGGGACATTTTCAGCTTCCAGGAATTGTGTACAGATCCTTACGACATGGGGCTGTGCATTATCATGCTGTAACATGAGGTGTGGCAGCAGATGAATGGCACGACAATGGTGATCTCGTCATGGTATCTCTGTGCATTAAAATTGCCATCGATAAAATGCAATTGTGTTCGTTGTCCGTAGCTTATGCCTGCCCATACCATAACCCCTCCGCCACCATGGGTCACTCTGTTCACATCACTAACATCAGCAAACCGCTCTAAAACAACGTTGGAGGTGGCTTATGGTAGAGAAATGAACATTCAATTTCCTGGCAACTGGTGGACATTCCTGCAGTCAGCATGCTAATTGCACTACTCCCTCAAAACTTGAGACATCTGTGGCATTAAAATTGATTTTCAAATCAATCATTCAAATGTATTTATAAAGCCCTTTTTACATCAGCCAATGTCACAAAGTGCTTTACAGAAACCCAGCCTAAAACCCCAAACAGCAAGCAATGCAGACGTAGAAGCACGATGGCTAGGAAAAACTAGAAAGGCAAAAACCTAGGAAGAAACCTAGAGAGGAACCAGGCTCTCCTGTGACGGGTGGAGATTATAACAATTCATGGCCATTAAGGCCAGCTCTTTCTCCAAGATGTTCAAACGTTCATAGATGACCAGCAGGGTCAAATAATAATCACAGTGGTTGTAGAGGTTGCAACAGGTAAGTACATCAGGAATAAATGTCTCTTGGCTTTTCATAGCCGGGCACTTAGATGTTGAAATAGCAGGTGTGGTAGAGGGAGAGAGTAGAAAACAGCAGGTCAGGGACAAGGTGGCACGTCTCGTGAACAGTTCAGGGTTCCATAACCGCAGGCAGAAGAGTTGAAACTGGTGCAGCAGCACGACCAGGTGGACATGGGACAGCAAGGAGTCAACAGGCCAGGCATTGTGTTGTGTGACAAAACAGCCCATTTTAGAGTGTCCTTTTATTGGTGCACCTGTGTAATGATCATGCTGTTTAATCAGCTTGTTGATATGCCACACCTGTCAGGTGGATGGATTATCGTGGTCAAATTTGATAGAAATAAGCTTTTTGTGATTATGGAACATTTCTGGGAACTTTTATTTCAACTCATGAAACATGGGACCAACACTTTACATGTTGCATTTATTTTTTTGTTCAGTGTAGAATGACTAAAATGATTATACGTCTTGCTGAATTCACCATGGTTATACACTTGAGTCATTCCTGTAATAATGTTGATGTACTTTAGTAGTAACGGAATACCTTATCACACTTACTGAGAGTCTGAGTTAGAATCATCTCGTTGGGCATCCAATATCTTTTTGTTTGCCATTGGGATCCCAATAATTACAGTAGCTGTTGTAATAAAATAAGATGGTAATGGGTAAGATGAAGAGAAGGTACAGTAGAGCAACTGTGCTGCTTCTGGTTATGGCCAACTAAAACATGACGGTTATAATGATACTTAATGCTCCCTCAAAGATACTATTTCCATAGAGAAACATTGTGTCGTAACCATAACTCAATACTTTCTCCTTTTGTCATGCTAAATTGCTTACTTGGCGTGGGTGTTGTTTGTTATTCTTTCAAGACAACAATCCCCTGGTTCATGAATTATTAACTGTGTAAACAAATAATAATAGAATCCTCAGTGACAAACAGCGGTATGTCTCTGGACCCCTTCAGATTACACACACATACACGCACAGCTGTCTCCGGCAGATAAAAACCTGTTACTTTCCAGTGGAAAGCAGACCACCGAAGACCTCTCTTTCAAGACCAGTGCAAGATCTAGCTTATTCTAATAATGGTCAATGTAGCTCATGGATGCCAGAATAAGCTAAATAATATATTATATTTGTATACGTCTCATACATATTCGTTTACAACTGATAACTTACTGAATCTCTTCTCATAAATCATAGTAAGGTCTATAAAGTCAGCTATTTTAAGTCACAGCGTTTCTGTAAACTAAAAGCATTACATCCTTTCTCCTGTGTACACTACCTGAATACAGAAGAACAGTGCGAAGGACAAGAGGCACTAGACTATTTAGCCATTATTTCAGGTACCCTAATTTCAGTCTGTGTGTGTGTGCATGGAGACTTTCCACACTAACAACATCGAATATCACTAACATCTATCCTGAAACTAGGGAACATTTAATTGAGTGTAATAAATTAACGCTATCTCTATTACTTCCTTCCTTACGGATGGTGTTCCAAAATTAGAGACAACCTCCTTCCTTACAGACAGATCTATCACTTCTTCACCTCCGTACAGCAACCTATTTTAGATCTGAAAGGGTGTCTGTGCTTCCTGTCTTGCTCTAATATGGATAGATAGCCTCTATGGTGGTACATTAGACACACCATTCTAATGGAGGCTAGTGGTACATTAGACACCATTCTAATGCAGGCTAGTGGTACATTAGACACCATTCTAATGGAGGCTAGTGGTACATTAGACACACCATTCTAATGGAGGCTAGTGGTACATTAGACACACCATTCTAATGGAGGCTAGTGGTACATTAGACACATCATTCTAATGGAGGCTAGTGGTACATTAGACACACCATTCTAATGGAGGCTAGTGGTACATTAGACACACCATTCTAATGGAGGCTAGTGGTACATTAGACACACCATTCTAATGGAGGCTAGTGGTACATTAGACACACCATTCTAATGCAGGCTAGTGGTACATTAGACACCATTCTAATGCAGGCTAGTGGTACATTAGACACCATTCTAATGCAGGCTAGTGGTACATTAGACACAATTCTAATGGAGGCTAGTGGTACATTAGACACACCATTCTAATGCAGGCTAGTGGTACATTAGACACACCATTCTAATGTAGGCTAGTGGTACATTAGACACACCATTCTAATGCAGGCTAGTGGTACATTAGACACCATTCTAATGCAGGCTAGTGGTACATTAGACACCATTCTAATGGAGGCTAGTGGTACATTAGACACACCATTCTAATGCAGGCTAGTGGTACATTAGACACACCATTCTAATGGAGGCTAGTGGTACATTAGACACACCATTCTAATGCAGGCTAGTGGTACATTAGACACACCATTCTAATGGAGGCTAGTGGTACATTAGACACACCATTCTAATGGAGGCTAGTGGTACATTAGACACACCATTCTAATGCAGGCTAGTGGTACATTAGACACACCATTCTAATGGAGGCTAGTTGTCAGGCTCTGGCCATAGAGAAGCAAAGCTTCTCTATAGTTCTATGGTCAGAGTCTGGCAGATCTATAATTCTACATCTGTGTGGTGTTGTGTGTGGGATCCCTAATTAGAGGCAGCTGGGATCCTACTTAATTGTCTATGTTCCACTCCCTTGGCGTGGTTCATTGTTATGTTATATGTTGTCCCGTGTTCGTGCTACGTGTGTCATCTTTATATTGCATTTGTTATTTTGTATAGTTCGATGTCCAGTCTAGTTTATTTATTTAATAAACGATGTCGAACTATCGCTACGCTGCGCCTTGGTCTCTCTACACACCCGAACGTGACAGAATGAACCACCACCAGACCAAGCAGGGTTATACGGGAGCAACGGAGAAGAAGAGAGGAAAACGGCGTAATTGAGGAAACGGAGGTAACGGAGCCCGTAGGCAACCCCAAGAAATTTTTTTGGGGGGGGCTATGGGGATGGTCTGGCTACGAGGAGGACGTGCCAGTACCACTCTCCATGTGGAATACGGTGGAGGAAGAGGAATGCCTGAAGGGGGTATATAGTAGCATTATGGAACTGTGTAGGCGAAATTGGGAAGAGTGTGAGAACGAGCGGAAGGAGCTGGAGCTAAAGGTGCCCACGGTGTGCATCCCCAGTCCGGGTCGTTTAATGCCTACATCCCGCGCCGAGTCTCCAGTGTGCATCCCCACTCCAGTATGTTCCATGCCGGCTTCCTGTATGCGCGCTGAAATGCGCGTCACCAGTCCGGTGCAACCTATGCCGGTTTCACGTGTGAGAACTCCAGTGCCAGAGCAATCCGTTCCATCGGTGCCCAGTCCGGGTCCGGCCGTCTGCTACACTCCAGTGACAGAGCAGTCCGTTCCACCGGTGCCCAGTCTGGGTCCGGCCGTCTGCTACACTCCAGTGTCAGAGCAGTTCACTCCACCGGTGCCCAGTCTGGGTCAGGCCGTCTGCTACACTCCAGTGTCAGAGCAGTCCGCTCCACCGGTGCCCAGTCAGGGTCCGGCCGTCTGCTACACTCCAGTGCGCCTCTCCAGTCCGGTAAGCTCAATACCGGCTCCCCGCACTCGCCCTAAAGTGCGTGTTATTAGTCCAGTGCCGACTCCACGCACCAGGCTTCCAGTGCGTCTCTCCAGTCCGGTAAGCTCAGTACCGGCTCCCCGCACTCGCCCTAAAGTGTGTGTTATTAGTCCAGTGCCGACTCCACGCACCAGGCTTCCAGTGCGTCTCTCCAGTCCGGTACGTCCTGTGCCTGCTCCCCGCACTCGCCCTGAGGTGAGTGTCATCAGTCCGGTGCCATCAGTGCCGACTCCACGCACCAGGCCTCCAGTGCGCCTCTCCAGTCAGGTACGTCCTGTGCCTGCTCCCCGCACTCGCCCTGAGGTGCGTGTCATTAGTCCGGTGCCACCAGTGCCGACTCCACGCACCAGGCTTCCAGTGCGCGTCTCCAGTCAGGTACGTCCTGTGCCTGCTCCCCGCACTCGCCCTGAGGTGCGTGTCATTAGTCCGGTGCCACCAGTGCCGACTCCACGCACCAGGCTTCCAGTGCGTGTCTCCAGTCAGGTACGTCCTGTGCCTGCTCCCCGCACTCGCCCTGAGGTGCGTGTCATTAGTCCGGTGCCACCAGTGCCGACTCCACGCACCAGGCTTCCAGTGCGCGTCTCCAGTCAGGTACGTCCTGTGCCTGCTCTCCGCACTCGCCCTGAGGTGCGTGTTATTAGTTCGGTGCCACCAGTGCCGACTCCACGCACCAGGCTTCAAGTGCGCGTCTCCAGTCAGGTACGTCCTGTGCCTGCTCCCCGCACTCGACCTCCAGTGCGTGTGCCCAGCCAGGTTCCTTCAGTGCCGGCTCCACGCACCAGGCCTCCAGTGCGCCTCTCCAGTCCGGTACGTTCCGTGCCGACTCCCCGCATTCGCCCTGAGGTGCGTGTCATCAGTCCGGTGCCATCAGTGCCGACTTCACGCACCAGGCTTCCAGTGCGCGTCTCCAGTCAGGTACGTCCTGTGCCTGCTCCCCGCACTAGCCCTGAGGTGCGTGTTATTAGTTCGGTGCCACCAGTGGCGACTCCACGCACCAGGCTTCAAGTGCGCGTCTCTAGTCCGGTACGTCCCGTGCCGACTCCCCGCACTCGACCTCCAGTGCGTGTGCCCAGCCAGGTGCCTCCAGTGCCGGCTCCACGCATCAGACCGTCGGTGCGCCTCACCAGCCCGGAGACTCCCGTGATGGTCGACAGCCCGGAGCCTCCCGTGATGGTCGAAAGCCCAGAGCCTCCCGCGATGGTCGAAAACCCGGAGCCTCCCGCGATGGTCGAAAGCCCGGAGCCTCCCATGATGGTCGACAGCCCGGAGCCTCCCGTGATGGTTGACAGCCCGGAGCCTCCCGTGATGGTCGACAGCCCGGAGCCTCCCGTGATGGTCGACAGCCCGGAGCCTCCCGTGAAGGTCGACAGCCCGGAGCCTCCCGTGACGCTCGACAGCCCGGAGCCTCCCGTGAAGCTCGACAGCCCGGAGCCTCCCGTGACGCTCGACAGCCCGGAGCCTCCCGTGACGCTCGACAGCCCGGAGCCTCCCGTGACGCTCGACAGCCCGGAGCCTCCCGTGACACTCGACAGCCCGGAGCCTCCCGTGACGCTCGACAGCCCGGAGCCTCCCGTGACGCTCGACAGCCCGGAGCCGGTTATTTGCCCCGCTCCATGGCCTGAACTTTTTGCCCCACCATTGTTATTTCCAGGACCGGTGGGTTGCCCCTTTATATGGCCGGAGTCGCCTGCCACACCGGTGCCCAGTCCTGGCCCGGTTATTTGCCCCGCTCCATGGCCTGAGCCTTTTGCCCCACCATGGTCATTTCCAGGACCAGTGGGTTGCCCCTTTAAATGGCCTGAGTTGCCTGCCACACCAGTGTCCAGTCCGGGCCCAGTAGAAAAGGGGAGGAAGTTATCCACTTCGCCGGGGCCGGAACCGCCACCTGCGATGATTGTTGGATGTTTTTTCCCTCCCTGACCCTTCCCTCATGTTTTTGTTTGTTTTTCTTGCGGCCGGGAGTCCGCGCCTTTGGGGGGGGGTACTGTCAGGCTCTGGCCATAGAGAAGCTTTGCTTCTCTATAGTTCTATGGTCAGAGTCTGGCAGATCTATAATTCTACATCTGTGTGGTGTTGTGTGTGGGATCCCTAATTAGAGGCAGCTGCTATGCATTACCTCTAATTAGGGATCCTACTTAATTGTCTATGTTCCACTCCCTTGGCGTGGTTCATTGTTATGTTATATGTTGTCCCGTGTTCGTGCTCCGTGTGTCATCTTTATATTGCATTTGTTATTTTGTATAGTTCGATGTCCAGTCTAGTTTATTTATTTAATAAACGATGTCGAACTATCGCTACGCTGCGCCTTGGTCTCTCTACACACCCGAACGTGACACTAGTGGTACATTAGACACACCATTCTAATGCAGGCTAGTGGTACATTAGACACACCATTCTAATGGAGGCTAGTGGTACATTAGAAACACCATTCTAATGGAGGCTAGTGGTACATTAGATACACCATTCTAATGGAGGCTAGTGGTACATTAGACACACCATTCTAATGCAGGCTATAGGGGAAACTTTATGACATACAGTACATAAATGGACTGAGAATTGGCGAACCATGCAGAAGATGACATTTCTCTTTTTGACTAAGTGTTTGGGATTCCAACTAACTCAGATAAATAATCGGTGCACTGCGATTTACTTTTAAAAGAGGATATCCACATCCACATCAATGGCCATGTGCAGGTTTTTATTTATTTCACCTTTATTTAACCAGGTAGGTCAGTTGAGAACAAGTTCTCATTTGCAACTGCGACCTGGCCAAGACAAAGCAAAGCAGTGCGACAAAAAAAAAAAACAACAACACAGAGTTACACATTAAACAAACAGTCAAAAACACAATAGAAAATCTATAAACAGAGTGCAAAATGTAGTGCAAAAATGCAGTAAGGTTGGGAGGTAGGACAATAAATAGACTATAGAGTAGAAATAAATTACAGAATTATCATCATTAACACAGGAATGAAGGATGTGCAAATTATGATGTGCAAATAGAGATACTGGAGTGCAAGATTAGTGAAAAATAAACAAAAATAAATATGGGGATGAGGTAGTAGTGTGGGCTATTTACAGAAGGGCTATATACAGGTGCAGTGATCGATAAGCAGCTTTGACAGCTGATGCTTAAAGTTATTGAGGGAGACAGGAACCTCTAGCTTCAATGATTTTTGCAATTCGTTCCAGTCATTGGCAGCAGCGAACTGGAAGGAATGGCGGCCAAAGGAGGTGTTGGCTTTGGGGGTGACCAGTGAGATATACCTGCTGGAGCGCATGCTACGGGTGGGTGTTGCTATAGTGACCAGTGAGCTGAGATAGGGCGGGGATTTACCTAACAAGGACTTGTAGATGACCTGGAGCCAGTGGGTTTGGCGACGAATATATAATGAAGGCCAGCCAACGAGAGCATACAGGTCGCAGTGGTGGGTAGTGTAAGGGGCTTTGGTGACAAAACGGATGGCACTATGATAGACTACATCCAATTTGCTAAGTAGAGTGTTGGAGGCTAGTTTGTAAATGACATCGCCGAAATCAAGGATCGGTAGGATAGTCAGTTTTACAAGGGCATGTTTGGCAGCATGGGTGAAGGAGGCTCTGTTGCGAAATAGGAAGCCAATTCTGGATTTAATTTTGGATTGGAGATGGTTGATGTGAGTCTGGAAGTTGAGTTTATAGTCTAACCAGATGCCTAGGTATTTGTAGGTGTCCACGTATTCTAATTCGGATCCGTCGAGAGTAGTGATGATAGTCCGGTGGGCGGGTGCTGGCATCGTTCGATAGAAAAGCATGCACTTAGTTTTACTGGCGTTTAAGAGCAGTTGTAGGCCACGGAAGGAGTGTTGTATGGCATTGAAGCTTGATTGAAGGTTAGTAAACACAGTATCCAAAGAGGGGCCAGATGTATACAGAATGGTGTCATCTGCGTAGAGATGGATCAGAGAGTCACCAGCAGCGAGAGCGACATCGTTGATGTATATAGAGAAAAGGGTTGGCCCAAGAATTGAACCCTGTGGCACCCCCATAGAGACTGCCAGAGGATCGGACAATAGGCCCTCCGATTTGACACACTGAACTCTGTCTGCAAAGTAGTTAGAGAACCAAGCAAGGCAGTCACTTGAGAAACCAAGGCTGTTGAGTCTGCCAATAAGAATGCGGTGATTGACAGAGTCGAAAGCCTTGGCCAGGTCGATGAAAACGGCTGCACAGTACTGTCTTTTATCGATGGCGGTTATGATATCGTTCAGTACCTTGAGCGTAGCTGAGGTGCACCCATGACCAGCTCGGAAACCAGATTGCATAGCAGAGAAGGTACGGTAGGATTCGAAGTGGTCAGTTATCTGTTTGTTAACTTGGCTTTCGAAAACTTTAGAAAGGCAGGGCAGGATGGACATTGGTCTATAACAGTTTGGGTCTAGAGTGTCTCCTCCTTTGAAGAGGGGGATGACCGCGGCAGCTTTCCAATCTCTAGAACAAGCTAGTGATAGGTGTTGCAACAATTTTGGCTGATAATTTCAGAAAGAGAGGGTCCAGATTATCTAGCCCAGCAGATTTGTAGGGGTCCAGACTTAGCAGCTCTTTCAGAACATCAGCTGTCAGGATTTGGGTGAAGGAGAAGCGGGGGGGGCTTGGGCAAGTAGCTGCCGGGGGTGCAGAGCTGTTGACCGGGGTAGGGGTAGTCAGATGGAAAGCATGGCCAGCCGTAGCAAAATGCTTATTGAAATTTTCGTGGAATCGTGGATTTATCGGTGGTAACAGTGTTTCCGAGCCTCAGTGCAGTGGGCAACTGGGAGGAGGTGCTCTTATTCTCCATGGACTTTACAGTGTCCCAGAACTTTTTGGAGTTAGTACTACAGGAAGCAAATTTCTGTTTGAAAAAACTGGCCTTTGCTTTTCTAACTGACTGTGTGTACTTGTTCCTGACTTCCCTGAATAGCTGCATATCGCGGGGGCTGTTCGATGCTAATGCAGTGCGCCACAGGATGTTTTTCTGTTGGTCTAGTGCAGTCAAGTCTGGGGTGAACCAAGGGCTATATCTATTCTTAGTTCTACGTTTTTTGAAAGGGGCATGCTTATTTAGGATGGTGAGGAAAGCACTTTTAAAGAACAACCAGGCGTCCTCTACTGACGGGATGAGGTCAATATCCTTCCAGGATACCTGGGCCAGATCGAATAGAAAGGCCTGCTCGCAGAAGTGTTTTAGGGAGCGTTTGACAGTGATAAGGGGTGGTCGTTTGGCCGCTGACCCATTGCGAACACAGGCGATGAGGCAGTGATCGCTGAGATCCTGGTTGAAAACAGAGGAGGTGTATTTGGAGGGCAAGTTAGTCAGGATGATATCAATAATGGTACCCATGTTTACGGATTTTGGGTTGTACCTGGTGGGTTCCTTGATAATTTGTGTGAGATTGAGGGCATCTATCTTAGATTGAAAGACAGCCGGGGTGTTAAGCATATCCCAGTTTAAGTCACCTAACAGTACAAACTCTGAAGATAGATGGGGGGCAATCAATTCACATATGGAGTCCAGGGCACAGCTGGGGGCTGAAGGGGGTCTGTAACAGGCGGCAACAGTGAGAGACTTATTTCTGGATAGGTGGATTTTTAAAAGTAGAAGCTCAAACTGTTTGGGCACAGACCTGGACAGTGTGACAGAACTCTGCAGGTTATCTCTGCAGTAGATTGCAACTCCACCTCCTTTGGCAGTTCTATCTTGACGGGAAATGTTGTAGTTGGGGATGGAAATTTCCGAATTTTTGGTGGCCTTCCTAAGCCAGGATTCAGACACAGCTAGGACATCCGGGTTGGCGGAGTGTGCTAATGCTGTGAATAAATCAAACTTAGGGAGGAGGCTTCTAATGTTAACATGCATGAAACCAAGGCTTTTACGGTTACAGAAATCAACAAATGAGAGCGCCTGGGGAATAGGTGTAGTACTGGGGGCTACAGGACCTGGGTTTACCTCTACATCACCAGAGGAACAGAGGAGTAATAGAATTAGTATTCGACTAAGGACTTTAAGAACTGGACGTCTAGTACGTTGGGTACATAGAATAAAAGGAGCAGATTTCTGGGCGTGGTGGAATAGATTCAGGGCATAATTTATAGTCAAGGATATAGAAGGGTGTGAGTTCAGTGGAGGTAAACCTAGGCGTTGGGTAATAAAGAGAGAGGTTGCATCTCTGGAGACACCAGTTACGCCAGGTGAGGTCTCCGCATGTGTGGGGGGAGGGACAAAAAAGCTATCAGAGCCCAGTTGAGCAGGACTGGGGGCTCTGCAATGAAGTAAAACAATAATAGCTAACCTAAACAACAACAGACAAGGCATATTGAAATAAGAAAGGGGCAGAACATAAATAAAATGACAGTTAATTAAGAGAGCTAAGACAACGACGGGTAATGGAGATGAATGGACAAAGAGGGTCAGTTAGAAAAAGTGATGTACTACACACAGGACCTGAGGCCTGGTAGTTAAACAGAAATAAATACCATAAAACCAAACAGTCCTGCAGGCATCAGCTGTGGAGCTGAACAAGTGTGGGATCCGATGAAAAAGCAAAGTGGTGAGCCGGGGAATCAGTTCAATGGCACGGCGTTCAGAGTGTTAGCAGGCCGGGCTAGCAGGCCGGAGCTAGCAGGCCGGAGCTAGCAGGCCGGAGCTAGCAGATGAATCTTCGGCGGCGTCGCAGAGGAGAACCCTGTTGAGACCACGTCGGACAATTACGTCGGCAGACCAGTCACGGTGGCTCGGTGGGGCTCCGTGTCGACAGTAGAAAGGTCCAGGTAGGTTGATAAGGTACTGGAGCCCGGGAGAGTAGCTAGCACACGTCGGCTGTCCGGGAGATGAGCCTAGCTCACGCTAGCATTGGAAGCATGTACGCAATGGAGCTTAGCTATAAACGTCGGTCAGTCGAATGCAGCTAGCTAGCTGTGATGATCCGGTGTGGTGGTCCGGTACTTTCAGTGGAAATCCGGTAAAGTGGAAGGGAACGCAGTCCGATAAGCGCTGGGTTGGTAGCGCGCTGAGCAGACTGGCCAATATTGTCCGAACTGAAAGCTGGCTGATCAGCCAGAGCGGAGGTGAAGACCGCTAGCAGTGGTTAGCGATGGAAGGTTAGCAAGCTAGCTAGCAGGCTAACTTTTGACTGCGGTTCGGTTAAATAGTGGAAAAACACGGATATTTGACCCGATATTTGACCCGTTTCACGTTGGGTAGGTGGCTTGCAGGAGGGGTAAATCGGGAACAAATAAAAATGTATGGAAAGACAAATTACAAACTATTTACACGAGACGAGACGGGACAAAACAAAATACACGTCTGCACTGTTACGCCATCTTGGAAGGTTGTTGATCTGTGTTGGCTTGAATCTTGGCCAGAGTCTCCCATTAAACCCAGGTCTGTTTTTGTTCCAGTCTCCCTCCACCACCATCATCCTGTAGATACATTTTAACTCCAGTATCATGGTGCAGAAGAACTCAGGCTTCTAAACTATGTGATCATGATGCAGGAGCATCGTTGTTTGTTTGTGTTTGTGTACCTATTGGTATTTTATTAAGATGTCCGTATTACGACATTGACTGGTATTGACCAGTACGAGGGGCGAGTGGGGCTAAAGGGAATATTCTTCCTTGAACATTCAGCGAACATAGAGACAGCAAATAAAGCTTAACTGGGGCTATTGATTTTTGGTCTCTTTGTTCAAGACCTTCTCCCCTCCTAACCTCAGTGGAAGCAACAGTGGAGCCTCTGAAAAGTGGCCCAAATACAACCCTTTTTTTTATCACTCCTTTCCCAGTGTTCACAGGCAGAGGCAGAGATTACACGCTACATCGCTCCTCGCATGCCCTAATCCCCTCGACACACACGCTTTTTCTCTGGTTTGTCGGAACCGCTCAGAGCCAGGTGACATGCCCTTCTACTGACTGGTTCCGTATGGATCCATCCCCCGCTCCCTTGGACCCTCTGTGTGTGAATCTGGCTATAGTGTTTGGAATGAAAGGAATAAGAGGTAGTTTCAGGAGCAAATGCTAGCTGTCATTACCCATAGACTTCTGCTAGCATGCTGTGTCTGCTAGCATAACATTGTGTGTGTTTCCTTAGCATGCTGTGTCTGCTAGCATAATATTGTGTGTGTTTCCTTAGCATGCTGTGTCTGCTAGCATAATATTGTGTGTGTGTGTGTGTGTGTTTCCTTAGCAGGGTGTGTGATCTTAGGAGGTTTTGACAGCTACCGCCCACTGTGTGAGAGGAAAGTGTGAAGAACTAACCAATTTACCCTCAAATGAGCCATACACTACAGACCGGTGGCCCGTCAATGAGTAAGATTGAATACATCATACTGGGTTGTGAAAACCAACAATAAAACAGCTGACTAAGCAACAGACAAAAGGAAAAACCATATGGAGTATTGTAGCATGAAACCTTTCAGCAAAAACAATAAGAAAAACAAGATATGAAGAATATACCTTAGGTTCTACTACAGCCTCAGTCCTATTGCAATTTGATCAAGTAATACATGAATGATCCAATAGGTAAAAGCAGGCTCTGTCCACTGTCCATATTGTTGACAATCCCAATTCATTCTGTCCATTCTTTCTGCCTGATGGAATGGGTATTTGTTTATCCCAAAATAATTGTGAAGTGCAATACCATACAAAAATGCTCTTCACTGTAAAATAAAGAATGTGAGCTTCTGAGCTGTATCACATTTGCTGATGCACAACGCCTTCACTCCCTATATTGTGGTTCACAGCGTTCGGTGCTATGCAAGGGGACATGATCATATTTACACAACCAACAAAAAAACACACACAAACACGATTCCCTGACAATGGATCAGATTATGCAGGGGATCGAACAAAGGAGGCATTATTGCATCATCTCTCTACGCTAGAGTCTCTGTTTCGTCTCTATATCGAGACATGAGTACTGCTTCACGCTCCGGCGAGAAGCTTCCCATGCAGCTAATTACTGACAGTGGCTGCGTCCAAAAAGGGCACCTAATTCCCTATAAAGTGCCAATGGGTCCTGGTCAAAAGTAGTGCACTTTTTAGTGAATAGGGTGCCATTTGGGATGCAGAGTGTAGTGACAGTTTCAGGTCCTCTCAGGCTCCAGGAGCCTCTGTTGTCCTCACAAACACAACAAGAGAGAAATAATGGACATGAACACAGAGATACTGAACAGTGGTATTTTTTATTTCACAGACAGTACTTTAATATAATTACAACAGCCCCTAAAAGTTGAGTTAGAGTACAGTTAGTTTCTTTTGAAGTGTCCCAGCCAGAGTACCTCAGGTTTTGCAGCAAGTCAGTCACACACCGCTTACCCTTCTCCCTAGCTCCATCTCAATAGTCTAAAGCCGGGGTAGGCAACTAGATTTTAGTAATTTGTACACTGCAAATTGACCAAAAGCAAGCCCAAAAAACTATTTGAAAATAACAATAATTTAATTCCTTGATTACATTGAGACACCATTACATATGTCTCTCTTTATATTTGTGGGAATACTTGGGAACAAATTTCCTGAATTAATAACATTTTTAGCTGAATTCCGGGTGATTGTAGTCTTTCTTCATCTACACTGATGAAGTGGACATGAAAAAACTATGTACACTACCTTTCAAAAGTTTGGGACACTTAGAAATGTCCTTTTGTCCATTCAAATAACATCAAAATTGATCAGAAATACAGTGTAGACATTGTTAATGTTGTAAATGACTTGTAGCTGGAAACGTCTGATTTTTAATGGAATATCTACATAGGCGTACAGAGGCCCATTATAAGCAACCATCACTCCTGTGTTCCAATGGCAAGTTGTGTTAGCTAATCCAAGTTTATCATTTTAAAAGGCTAATTGATCATTAGAAAACCCTTTTGCAATTATGTTAGCACAGCTGAAAACTGTTGTGCTGATTAAATAAGCAATAAAAAAAAAACTGGCCTTCTTTAGACTAGTTGAGTATCTGGAGCATCATCAGCATGTGGGTTCGATTACAGGCTCAAAATGTCCAGAAACAAAGAACTTTCTTCTGAAACTCATCAGTCTATTCTTGTTCTGATAAATTAAGGCTATTCCATGCAAGAAATTGCCAAGAAACTGAAGATCTCGTACAACGCTGTGTACTACTCCCTTCATAGAACAGCGCAAACTGGCTCTAACCAGAATAGAAAGAGGAGTGGGAGGCCCCGGTGCACAACTGAGCAAGAGGACAAGTACTTTAGAGTGTCTAGTTTGAGAAACAGAGTCCTCAACTGGCAGCGTCATTAAATAGTACTCGCAAAACACCAGACTTGATGTTATTTTAATGGACAAAAAATGTTGCTTTTCTTTAAAAACAAGGACATTTCTAAGTGAAGGAGAGGAGACAAGGAAAGAGACTTTAAACTATTGAGATGCACCACCTCCCTCCCTGTTCAGTATGGGAGTATCCCGTCTACTCCATCACTTCTTGAATCCTTCTTCCTGGATGTCAAACTGTCTGTTGGGCTTGGTGGACTCCAGCATCAGCTCATACAGCTGTCCCACCTGCTCGTCCTGGAACAGTTTGAGATCCACCTCCGACAGCTCTGCTCCAAACGCCACCTTCTTCACACGGTCCCCTGCAGACTGCAGCACCTGGGTCTGCAATTGGTCACGGTAGTTCTAGTGCAGAGACAGAGAGAGAAGGATTTAAAACACAGTTGTTGATGCTGCTGTAGTTCTACACGGAGAGGAGAAATAAAATGATCATTAAGACAATTCATTTCCGGTAACATTTTACTTTACACCTACTGTCATAAAACACTCATAACAAGTCATAACAGCTGACATAACATGGTCATAACACTGTCATGACCCATATATTTTATGGCTGGTTATGACACCTACATAAGTGTCAAAACCCACATTATTTATTATCATCATTTATTCAAATGTGTTCTTTCCCTGCCAAGAAGTTTGTTTTAGTTTGAACGTTTTTTGCTTAAATTCTTTGTTGTTGCAGTAATGAATTTTTTTAAGTCGTGTTTTTACACTGTCAAGAAGCATTATGACCATCAGAATCATACAAGCCAGAAAGGCCTACCATGTTTTACACTGTTTCAACCTGCTGTTGAACTTATTTTTTCAAACTGATCATCACAGTGAGGTGAGTTGAAGGTTTTATAGGCCTACTGTGTTTTGATGATATGCGTTTGATTGCATTGATGTCAGAGCGGTTAGAGGGACAAACCTGATGGTCATTAGAAAGTTGGGTCCTTCCAAAGCATGTCCAGAGTGTATAAAAGGAGACTCAACGGACACGTGGAATTTTACTGTGGTCATGACTCATGACTGCCGTGGTTGGCAGTAATACGGTCACCGTAACAGCTGTACTTCTGGTTACTGTACCCCTAACCACATGCTCAAAGTACCCACTGATGTGCAAATGATCAAATCGGCTTAAGTCTTCCCAAGGTTATTTTATGGGTTAATAGAAGTCATAGCCCACACCTAACCTGCAACGCAGCCAGTGAGACATGGTCAGAAATGGAGATTGACCTGCAATGGAGCGCAGGTCATACATAGAGATTGCTGCATCAAATAAGCAATATACAGTGGTATTTGCAGAGGCGTGTTGTTCAGAACTGTTCAGGGCGAGCAGAAAACACTTTGGCAACTCAATGACTCACCCAACACGCAAGTTTACATTGTACAATATCAGGAAAGGCAAGAGTCTAGGGCTGAGGCTGACTATAACAGATATGGGGGATGGGAACCCATTTTCATTGTCTAAAATGTCAACCCTTCAGAGTACGCTCTTACTTGCAGCTCTCGAAAGCACACATTACGGCATAAAGAGGACCAAACCACTTAACTAATTCAGTGCAGTGAGTGCACAACGCATAGTGATCACATTTGTGCGGGACAATCTGATCAATATGAGAGGTTATTCACCATAACTGTGGAGTGGCAAACAGAACAGTCAACGATTCCTTTTCCCTGGTATCCTCCTTGCTATGATACTGGGACAGATGATGTCCATCAAGCTCGTCTGATCTCTGCTGGACCGTGTCCAAGACAACATCAGAAAACAGCGTGTCATTAGCCGACGGACAGACCTGTGAAATCTGTGGCAAGGCCACTTACGAATCAACAAGGAGATACAGAGCAAACATCCATTTTCATTCATAAAAATCAAAATACAAATCCCTGTCTGTGAAGTCATAACAAATGTTACGACCTCACATTGAGCCATTTTAGAAGTGGTTCAATTTAAGAAAGAACAGACCATTTGTCTCAAAGGCTTTCTCCTATCTTGTACATAATGGAATTAGTTTGAGTGTTGGCCAAGGGGTCGTATTTTCTTGGAGACAGAGGCGAGCAGTCGTGTGCTGGAGCCACTAGTAAAATCTCTTTGGCGTTGTCGTGGAGACCCGGGACAGACATTTCAATGTCACATTTATATTCTCACTTTTTTGGAAACCTGTTGACTGTCATGCAGAAATGACTTTCTCAAGGTTACAGTACATTTATTTGTCCATTGGTAACAACAGAAATGAGTTGGAAATTCAGTATAAAGTTGATATCCTATCGATTCGACTTTCTCAGAGGAAGTTTTGAACAACAAAGTCTGTACATTCAGTAAACCTATTTACTCTAAACTATTTGAATGGGTATGCTCTAAAGCAATTTGGGTAAAGTGGATATGCAAAACATGATACTTTGAGGTCAACACCTCCCTCTGACTCTCGACACAACTCAAACACATGATTGGCAGCCAATCAACTAACGACACACACCTCCACTCTCTCTCTGCATCCCTTGGTGGTAATTTCCACTCCCTTGGTCTCCTGAGTCCCTAACATACTGGCTGTATTAAGCAGGCCTGGTCCCTGCTTCTGTGACGTCTCTCCCCATCTCCCTCTCTCTCATGGGAGAGCTTGTCTGTTTGGATAGAGGGCGATTTATTAGGAGCAGCTCTATTCCACGGGGTCCAGTGTAACTGGATCAGACTGAACACTCAGTGCTTGTAATCAGGTTAGGAGTCTCTGTGTGGTGTGTGTGTGTGTGTGTGTGTGTGTGTGTGTGTGTAAGAGAGTTTGTGTGTGTGTGTGTGTGTGTGTGTGTGTGTGTGTGTGTGGTGTGTGTGTGTGTGTAAGAGAGTTTGTGTGGTGTGTGGTGTGTGTGTGTGTGTGTGTGTGTGTGTGTGTGTGTGTGTGTGTGTGTGTGTGTGTGTGTGTGTGTGTGTGTAAGAGAGTTTGTGTGGTGTGTGTGTGTGTGTGGTGTGTGTGTGTGTGTGTGTGTGTGTGTGTGTGTGTGGTGTGGTGTGTGGTGTGTGTAATCACATTTAGGAGTCTCGCTCCTTGTCTGTTCTTTGGGCTCTGCCTGCCGCCCTTCCGCACTTCTCAGAGGCAGCTTGGACGGAGGAAGGGAGCGGTGATTCACTCCCTCCTTAATGAATGGAGAGAGAGAGAGAAAGGGAAGAGAGAGAGAGGGAAGAGAGGGGGGGAAGGAGGATTCTGAATATGAATGCATTGGTTATATCAGGGCTCTACAGTGCGACCATTTTCCTGGCATTTGCGACTATGTGCGCAAACTGCAAAAGTGAAATATGAGCATAAATTGTGGCCGTAGCAATGGAATGTATTTTTTGTAATTTCAGTTGAGTTGAATCAACAAATCACAGCACATATTAATGGGTACACTTCCTGCTTTGCTCCTCGCAATGGCCGCCAGTCCACCCATTATGCCACCATTGACTTGAATGAGGACACCCATTCCATTTCTATACTGTGCTTGCACTGTAGGCCTAAGTGAAGTGCTGAAAGAGTGCTGAAGCCCTACTTTACCAGAAAGTCTACTATTGTGACTCTGTCCTTGAGTTTCTTGGCTATTTACAATGTTTTGTTCACACGCTGAAGTTATTTTTCAATGTTAGTTTTAGTTTGATGCAAGTGCTAGCGAAGATACAGAGACTCAGTCTCATTCAGAGACATGAGTTTCACTATTACCACGGCAACCTCCCACCCTTAAAGGGACAGCTGAACATTGTCTCAACTAAGTGACTAAAATATTTGAGGGTGCATTGTGCATGGAACACGGCAAAATACATTTATTGAACTTTTAGTCTTTTCTTATTATTAAAACACTCGTCCTCAAATACTTTCATTGTGCTCCTTAATATATTTTTATGCTCCTACATTTCCCAATTTAAGGGCACATGTGCTACTCGTAAAAAATGTCAGAGTACATTCCAAACCACTCTTCTTCTATAACTCATTGTCCAATGTTCCCAGCTATAAAATAAAATACAAACAAATCAGTAAACATTCTTCATTTTGTCCCACTTCCCTCTGTTTTTTCACTACAACGTATCAAGGCTGTTAGGTACACATACTAATGACGTGACAATATCAAATATTTTTTCCATGCCAGAAATGAAAACACAACGCAGATCAAACTTTTTGGTCCTTTAATAACCTGCCGTATATCAAATACTGTGTTCTATAGCTTGGAAAATAAATAAACGTGACTCTGGACGTAATGAGGTTTGTTTCCAACATTGGGGCTGTTTTCCTAAAGAAGACACATCCGCTTTGTGTTTTGTCTCCTTGCCACGATACTAATGAGTATCGCGATACTGGTATCTTCCCGGACCGATCACATACCCTGCTGCTCACACTGCTCATGTAGCTAGCTCTACATTCATGTATGGAGAGTGGGGGACGTGGTGAGTCATGCCTAAAGATAAACCATTTAACATAAAACCCTTTCTATAGATTTTGTAAAACTTTTTATTTCCTCTTTATTTAATCAAGGCTACTAACATATCACTCAAATTATCTTCTGCAAGAGCAACATGACCAAGACAACAGCAAGTGACAAAGAGATTTGTATTGAGCCAGGAAAGGAGGAGGAGGAGGAGGAGGAGGAGAAGAAGAGAGGAAAAGAGGAGGCGGCGAGGAAGAGAGGATAACAGAATAGAATAGTAAGCAGCAGCTCCATCCCCCATGGATCCCTATTCTCCGCCAGTCAGGGCCACCGTGGTGACAGACAAAAGGACTACATTCTTTCTGCTCTGACATCCAGCTACCATCCCATCACCACTTCATTAGACTTATTAACGCAGGTGGATGTATTCCCTTCTTCTCTAATTCAACATTACACTGGTAAAACACTCTCTGGAGGTTCCTCACAGACAGTCACAGTAGTAGAAACTGGGCCATATCTGGGTTCAGTTTATCATCCGAGATCATATGAAGCATATTGAGCACCTGGTAGAAAAGCACTAGGCAATATCAATCCTATCAATAATGAATAAGGATAATTAGTTAATTATGACCCTCTGTATGACAAATGAGATACATGATTATTGGTTGGATAAATAATACATGCATTAATAAATGGTTTGATAAATAAATCAATGGAGGCCATCAGGACACAGGCCTATGCCCGTGAGGTAAATTCTGACTCCGAGACCCACCCTGAATGTCAGAATAAGTAGTCTAGTCTCACTCACTCAGACAGAGCCAGTACCTGTCACGGAAGACCTGTTGGATGAGTGGGTGTATCTAACAACATCATGCTTCATGGCTATTGCTGAGACCCAACGTCAGAGGACTTTTGAACCACCACAGGGAGGCAGCACAGAGCAGGCTTGGCAGATAAAAATGCATCAGAGTGCGTACAGGTGGCAGATTGGTAGGATGATTTCCATTACTTGTTATGGTCCACTCAACGAAGACTGAGTGAACCTGTGGACCTGTGTGTGAGTTGGAAATGTTCCATTAGAATATCAGTGTAGTTTCCATCTTTGGTTGACTTGATATTTTAACTATGCTGTTGAAATGAGTGGTCTTTCTATGATAAGAAAAAGCACTTCAATGCCCTAAATGTTTCTATGAAAAATGGAGATAAAATGAAAGATGAATCTCTCATGTGAAGTTATGACTTTACTTAAAGTATTTTTTTTTATAAAACATACAAATATTATGTGAAAAGTTTGGACTGGGCTTAATGCGTACTGAATGTAACTTTTAAGCTTATGGGTGTTCCAAATAAGCCCAACCCTTAAATAATCAAAACTTACAATGCCAAATGTACAAAAATGGCATCTATGTATAACAATGCAAGGTTAAATTAACAGTAAAATAAGACAAAATGCATTTAAAAATGTAAGCTCTGAATGCCTGAAATCTATTATGTTGTTGTAATCTATTATGTTGTTGTAATCTATTATGTTGCAATTGTGTGACTGACATGCAGGCTCAGAAGCTAGTATGAAAAACCCATATTTTCAATTGGTAAGAAATAGTAAATCATGCCCATGAAATATAGTATCCTGTGTACATCAGCACATTCATCTTTTAATTGTAAATAAAGTATGATTTATCTGAGAAGATATAAAAAATATCGGAAAATGTTGTTTACCTGAGGGCCACCTCAACACCAAAGTTGTCCTGCAGCTTTGAAATTGGCCACTAGTGGGAACTTCAATAACCTAACAATAAAACATCCAATTGGCTAGATGAATTGGTTGAACCCAAAGATTGAAGTGGGCTTAATAGATACGCTACATGTACTACAATACTGATGATATATTATATATCTCCATTGTGTGTGCTGTGCTAAAAACTTGAATCAGAGATGCAGAGATATTGTATAGCCTCTGGAATTATGGTAGACACTGCCATCGTGCGGCGAGGGATTGAAACGGCACATGTTCTTCAATAAAAAAAAGTGTCTCCTCAAATATCCTCAATCCAATGCAAGAACTAGCCTGTCCATAAGTATAAGGACCTGTTTTTCATTTGCATGAATTAACTACACCTTTGTATGTATTGACCGTGCACATGCAATGACAAGCAGATATGTAGTGTTGCCAACTTACCCCCCATTCCCTCATGAAGACAGTGACCTCCTCGGGCGCCGCCGTTTTGTTCCTTCTGAATTCATCTTTGACATACTGGTCTCCCAGGGCTCTCAAGTCAATGGGGAGGAACCGGTGCAACAGCAGAATCCTCTTGTATAAAGAGCTGACTCTTGATACATGGGAAGGATTCGCCATGGAGTTGTTGGCAAGAGAAACACGCAAAACAAATGAATCTAGTACGATAGCTTGCCAACTATGTATATAACGGTTATCTACTTGACTTTCCTTAAAAGACGACTTGGTGGCCGATTGTATGACAAATGCATGTTAATGAAGCTAACTATAGTCAGTTGTAATTGCTGGCTCGAGCTCACACCTTTCAGGTTTCAAAAGTCCTTTCGTGACAAATGGCGCATAACACATTCAGATAAAAAGCAACTCCCTCAGTATATGTGCAGCTTATGCAACCTTAGTCACATTACAACAAGGATAGTTATTCAACAGAACTGCGTGCCCTTGTTTATCCCGGAAGTAGAATTTGCTTTAACCGTTCATAGACATGGATGGGAACACCTTAAGATGACTGTGTTTTCTTGTAGTGCCCCCTAGCGCTGAATTTGTCTTTGGATGTAAAGTTATTGACGTGCATTTCATATAACGTTACAGTCATTGGAAATGTCTTGCGCCAAATTATATATGCATTGCAGCACTAGCCTAAACGACAAACACCAAATCAGTTTGGGAGTTCTCAATTTCCATCGTTAACTTGAGACACACGTATTATAAAGAATGGTTATGAAAATGTTATAGAACTGTTACAAAGTTGTTATTTATAAAAATAGGACATTTTCATTTGAGCTCCCTCCCCCAAAATAGAGGAAAAATAAAGGCGACACTGACTATATCGATTTTTGTTTCCTAGAACATTCTTGTGATTGCAGGTAAATGGAGGAATGCAGGATCCGTGTACCGTTCGTTCAATATCCGAACTTAAACAACAAAGACGGATAATCATCTGGATCCGTGGATATGATCATGTAGACTGAAAATGTGTAAATTATAGCAAATTATAGCCCACTAGTGTATACATACATACTTACAGTCTCATCATCAGATGTGTCAGGGAAGGCAACATCCAGTCAAACTGCTTGGTAACATCCCCTGCATGCACATAGGAGGTACCTGATAAGCCATGAGTTCACCTGCCTATAAAACTCACTCCCACCGCTATGTGCTCTTATTCTAGTCATTCCATACTTCTATTACGTGGCGTTATCCACAATCAGAGGAGAATAGATCAATCTTTTTTTTTTATTATTCTTTAAAAAAAGGTAAGCCCATATTTTTCCAGTAAAAATTACCAACGATAATATCAAATATTTTAAGATACTGTACAACTAAAATGTTCCAAAAGTTGTTGTTTTAAAAGTACTTTAACTTTAAAAGTAACAATGACTTTGGTTGAGAGTCATTGTTACAATCCTTTATTTTAAATACATACTTACACCCCTTGTAAACTGATCTTGAACATGATAGCACAATCATCTTCAGTCGTATAGTGTATACAGCACATTTGCTAATTATTTTGGACAGGTTGGAAGTAACAAACATTTGTTCACCCTGCCCTAACTCACTTCTTCTTTGTATCACTCACAGGGTTTGGTCTGAAAGAGGGGAATGATGATCACTCTTTCAGCTGTATCCTTTGTGTCTGGGCTGTGTATAGGGTTTCTGTCTATTCAGTACTTTGTTTACACTGCAAAACCAGCCGGTTTCTCGCTGGCTAAATCGAGTGGAGTTCATTATGACAAAAGGTCAAGACACATACACTCAGGTAATTGACTTCTGAATATCAATTCACTGCATTTTATTTGTGTCTTTCTTAATCCCAATATTGTAATAAAATGTCATTAATCAAAAACAAATGTAATGTAAACAAATTAGTTACAAATGTATAAAAAAAATGAAAAGCTCAAATGTCTTGAAAAGCTCAAATGTGCATAATACATTCATGGACTCACTCTGTGTGCAATAAGTGTTTTAAATGTTTTTGGTCCCTCAGTCGAGCACTGAATTTCAAACAAGATTCAACCACAAAGACTAGGGAGGTTTTCCAATGCCTAGCAAAGAAGGAAAACATGACTATTGGTAGATGGGTAAAAACAACATTCTGACAGTGAATATCCCTTTGAGCATGGAGAAGTTATTAAATACACTTTGGATGTTGTATCAATACACCCGGTCACTACAACTCAGTTACCAGAGAGGAAGGAAACCGCTCAAGAATTCACCATGAGGAAAGTGGTGACTTTAAAACAGTTACAGAGTTTAATGGCAGTGATAGGAGAAAACTGAGGATGGCTCAACAACATTGTAGTTGCTCCACAATACTAACCTTAATGATAGAGTGAAAAGAAGGAAACCTGTACAGAAGACAAATATTTCAAAACATGCATCCTATTTGCAATAAGCCACTAAAGTAAAACTGAAAAATTATTTGGCAAAGAAATGAACTTTATGTCGTGAATACAAAGCGTTATGTTTGGGGCAAATCCAACACAGCACATCACTGAGTACCACTCTTCATATCTTGAAGGATGGAGGTGGCTGCGTCATGTTATGGGTATGCTTGTCACAGGCAAAATCCGAGAGGGAGACAAATTCACCTTTCAGCAGGACAAAAACCTAAAACACAAGGCCAAATACACTATATACTGGAATTTCTTACCAAGATGACATTGAATGTTCCTGTGTGGCCTAGTTAAAGTTTTTACTTAAATCAGCTTAGAAATCTATGGCAAGACTTGAAAATGGCTGTCTAGCAATGATCAACAACCAACTTGACGTCCTTTTGGTTCCAGACTTGGTCCATTGTACTGCGTGCTGTGCAGTAGCAGAGAGAACCGTTTATGACTTGGGTTTTTGAAAATGTATAGGGCCTTCCTCTGACACCGCCTGGTATAGAGGTCCTGGATGGCAGGAAGCTCGGCCCAGTGATGTACTGGGCCGTACACACTACCCTCTGTAGCGCCTTGAAGTCGGAGGCCCATGCCAAATCTTTTCATCCTCCTTAGGGGGGGGGGAGAGACGTTGTCGTGCCCTCTTCATGACTGTGTTGGTGTGTGAAACATGATAATTCCTTAGTGAAGCTCTCGACCTGCTTCACTACAGCCCTGTCGATGTGGATGGATGTGTGCTTCGCCCTCCATTTCCTGTAGTACACGATCAGCTCCTATGTCTTGCTGATGTTCAGGGAGAGGTTGTTGTCCTGGTACCACACTGCCAGGTCTCTGACCTCTTCCCTGTAGGCTGTCTCATCTTCTTCAGTGGTCAGGCCTATCACCATCGTGTCGCCAGCAAACTTAATGATGGTGTCGTTGGGCGAACAGGGAGTACAGGAGGGGACTAAGCACGCACCCCTAAGGGGCCCCCGTGTTGAGGGTCAGTGTGGCGGATGTGTTGTTGCCTACCCTTACCACCTGGGGGCATCAGGAAGTCCAGAATCCAGTTGCAGAGGGAGGTGGTTAATCCCAGGGTCCTTAGCTTAGTGATGAGTTTGTAGGGCACTATGGTGTTGAACACTGAGCTGTAGTCAATGAACAGCATTCTCACTTAAGTGTTCCTTTTGTCCAGGTGGGAAAGGGCATTGTAGAATACAATAGAGATTGTGTCATCTGTGGATCTGTTGGGGCGGTATGCGAATTAGAGTGGGTCCAGGGTGTTTGGGATGATGGTGTTGATGTGAGCTATGACCAGCCTTGCAAAGCATTTCATGGCTATGTGAGTGCTACAGGGCGACAGTCATTCAGACAGGTTACCATGGCGTTCTTGGGCACAGAGACTATGGTGATCTGCTTGAAACATGTAGGTATAACAGACCTGGTCAGGGAGAGGTTGAAAATGTCAGTGAAGACACTTGCCAGCTGGTCAGCGCATGCTCTGAGTATTCTTCCTGGTAATCCATCTGGCCCTGTGGCCTTGTGAATGTCATACTGTTTAAAGGTCTTACATCGGCAACGGAGAGCGTGATCACACGATCGTCTGGAACAGCTGGTGCCTTCATGTTTGGGGCGGCGGGTAGCCTAGAGGTTAGAGCATTGGGCCAGTAACCGAAAGGTCGCTGGTTCGAATACCCGAGCAGACAAGGTGAAAAAACATGTTGATGTGTCCTTGAGCAAGGCACTTAACCCTAATTTGCTCCAGGGGCTGACCCTGTAGGTAGGCTGTCGTTGTAAATAAGAATGTGTTCTTAACTGACTTGCCTAATTAAATAAAGGTTGTAAAACTGAATGTATGGTTCAGTGTTGCTAGCCTTCGAAGCAGGCATAAAAGATATTTAGCAAGTCTGGTAGGCACACTGGACAGCTTGCGGCTGGGTTTTCCTTTGTAATCCGTGATAGTTTACAAGCCCTGCCACATCCGATGAGTGTCAGAGCCGGTGTAATAGGATTCGACCTTGGTCCTGTTTGATGGTTCGTGGAAGGGCGTAGCTGGATTTCTTATAAACTTCCGGATTAGTGTCCCACTCCTTGAAAGCGGCAGCTCTAGCCTTTAGCTTAGTGGGGATGTTGCCTGTAATCCATGGCTTCTGGTTGGGATATGTACAGTACGTACGTACGGTCACTGTGGGGACGATGTCATCGATGCACTTAGTAATGAATCAGGTGACTGATGTGCTTAACTCCTCAATGCCATCAGATGAATCCCGGAACAACTTATTCCAGTCTGTGCTAGCGAAACAGTCCTGTTTAGCATCCAATGTGAATACAGGTGTGAATACTTTTGTAAATGAGATATTTCTGGATTTAATTTTCAATAAATTATCAAAAATGTAATGTTTTCACTTTGTCATTATGGGGTATTGTGTGTAGATGGGTGAGAAAATGCACTGTATTCAACTCATCATCAAGCTTTTATTATTTGAATCAGCTGTGTAGTGCTAGGGCAAAAAACTAAATGTGCACCCAGGGTGATCTGTGCACCCAGGGTGATCTGTGCACCCAGGGTGATCTGTGCACCCAGGGTGATCTGTGCACCCAGGGTGATCTGTGCACCCAATGATCTCTTTCAGATGAGGACAGGAGTGTTGCAGCCAACCTGTCCCAAAATGTACGACTGCTATGTTGGATCATGACTGGGCCTAAGAACCTGGAATCCAGAACCAAACACATCCGGGCCACCTGGGCCAAACGATGCAACAAAATCCTCTACATGAGCTCAGTGGAGACAGAATTCCCCACGGTGGGGCTCAACGTAACCGAGGGACGAGATCAGCTCTACTGGAAGACCATCAGAGCCTTCCAGTACATCTACCAACACCACCGCAATGACTACGACTGGGTCCTCAAAGCCGACGATGACACGTTTGTGGTCATAGAGAACCTCCGACACACCCTGTCCAAACAGGACCCAGGGAAGCCTGTATACTTTGGGCGAAGGTTCCGCCCATTCGTCCATCAGGGTTACATGAGTGGTGGAGCCGGCTATGTCCTCAGTAAAGAAGCCGTCCGAAGGTTCATCGAGGGATTCGACATAGGGAAATGTTACCACTTCTCCACCATAGAAGACATGGCTCTGGGGAAGTGTATGGAGACGATGCTGGTGGAGCCTGGGGACTCCAGAGATGTGAAGGGAAGGCAGACGTTTCATCCCTACCCACCAGACAAGTACCTGATCAAAGAACCACCCAGAAAACGGCCCTGGTATCTCTTATACGACCACTACAAACCCAGAGAGGTAAGCATTGCCTAACCCTAATAAAGTGGACACTTACATCAAGTATACTCATACATGGCATTCTCTTCAATTATATTTTCAGCTCTGTGTGTCGGTGTGATGCTCTTGTAATCACGTGTACTGTATTGTGAGAGGTGTCATAGATGCTTTGGGTTTGGCATTCACAGTGTTTTATGAATATTTCTTATGACTAGCTAAAGTAAATATGTACTCATGGATTGACTCATGCCTTTGTACTTATTATAAGTAAGTAGCCAAGCTTGTGCGAGCTGAAAAGGCTCATAAGACAAGAGCCTAGATATTGTTTCTGTAGCGTGAGGCAGCTCAATGTACAAGTACACCACCTGGTATCCAGTCTATTGCAGGGCCTTATATTAATGTTTTATACAGGCGTAATACAGCATTTGGTATAATACCTAAACAACAATTAAAATACTTAAATCAGACTGTCGTTCTTCTTTCCCCTAGGGCCCAGAATGTTGTTCAGATCACACCGTATCATTTCACTACATCTACCCTGTAGAGATGTACACGCTGGAATACTTCACCTATCATCTACGGCCCTATGGATACAAGTACAGGTACAACCCTGACGCTGCAGCAGCTGAAATTGCGAGTAACTCCGTCACGCCTGCCTCTGCTTAACACAGAGATATCACGGACGGACTGCACTGAAGAAAGCACTTATTACTGTGTCATGTTTAAATGGCGAAACAACATCCTGACCCTGCCACTTTCTTTGGCAAGCTGAGCAACGAGACTGGGGAAATGGAACCACTATCAAATTAATCGACATTCGTAGTTTCAAAAACATATTTTGATAGCTATACATTGTTTGTTTACATAGACAACGAATACATGAACAGTAGATGAATAAAACATTTTTGTGACAGGGTGAGAGTTGTACTAAAGCTCATAAGGCATTTGATATATCATTAATCAAATTTGAATTGAGAAGCAAGGAATCTTCCAGACATTGCCTTTAACTGTAGATTTGCACTATTGACCACAACTGTTAATCGTATCCCCTGTTTATGTCCTTTATCTTCATATGATCTTCATTATAGCTGAAGGTTCTTATGATTCAGACATTCTATATTTAGGGGATATCTTATTATATATTTATTCAAACAGTTCATTATTTTGTTTGAGTTTCACATTTCTTTCTTTGCTTTTGTTGTACAATGTAAATAAAATATTGATTTTACAGTCAAGTGTTCATTTTTTACAACAAAAGGTTAACATGATATTTTGTTAAAATGAAAATAGAAGTATGTACTTAAAAGTGTTTTACAGATTTCTGGAGGTCTAGCGCAATATTAAATTCAGATGCTTAGATAAAGATGAAACTCAGATAAATCTTGACTAAGTTCAGTACACAACATAGATAGATCATTTGATGTCATGGGACTCCTGAACCTGTGAGAATCTGTTCAGTTCACAGTGTTTTTGGTTTGGAAGTTATTGAGGTGTCTTTTAACGGACAATTCTTTTAAGCAACACAATGAGTAATAAAACAAGGGTGTGTGAAAATATACAAAATATAAACAGGTTGAACATTTGTACAGTGCAGGGGTTTGGTTCACAGACTAAATAAAGAACACAATAGAGAAATAAAGAGAGTATACAGGTTCTGATAGAGAGGCTGTGTCCCGATTCTCCACCCTTATCCCAAAGTATGCACTTACACACTCCACATACTTGGGAGAATTGGGATGCGGCCATAGATAGATAGGAGCCCATGTCCTCAGTGCATCGCTGTGACATCAACGTTGGGAAATGTGCAGGCTTTCCATACGACCATTCTCTCTTTTAAAAAAGCACAACTGTCTGTTACGTGCGGACGCAGGTGCTCCTGCACCCGGCTTCCGACTCAAACTGATTTTCGTTGCCCTAGCAACCTCCGTACCAGAACCGGGTCGTAGTACCACCTGACCACATACTGACGACACGGCCCAGGGTCCAACGGCTGTCTGCACCCCACCACTGGAACAGACAAGAGGTTTTTGTAACAAAGGCTTCTACATCATTATAACAAGGTTCAAAGCATTACACTTGTTTTATAAACGCTTACATTATAGGACTTTATATTTGAACACACAGACTGACAGACAGACAAACGGGTTAATACTGTCTGTTTTTTGTGGTTTTTTAACATTATGACATACCCTGAATAAGGAAGCAGATCTGAGTCTACCAAAGAGAAAACATTTATAGTGGGTGTATGGTGTATGCCAATGTGTGACGAAATCCATGTACAGATAAGATGACTTAGCTTGATAAGCCACACAAAGACAAACAACACACATTTGACGTAAGAAAAAGCTTCAGGGTGGTGTTACAAAGAGATAAGCACTAATGAGGAAATAAAATATGTCACAATTACTTGTTTGTACAGTTTGACACGTAACCTACATAACGTAATTTCTCAAATGGTGAATAAAAAAAAATAGACTCACCTGGTACAAAGATGTCTGGCAGAGGGGGGGTGGGGGGGGGGGGGTGGAAGTGGCTGTGTCCGGGGAGGAGGAGGCTGGGTGGTCTTGGTGACGTACAGCCAGTTGTCTGGGGTCGCACCATAGAGATAACAGAGGGTTGCTGCTTCTCCCCTCAGCCCCCTGATGCTGCTGTCATGATGTCTGGAAGTATGTTCAAGGGTACCTCGAAGAACGACGTCATCTTACCAGTGTCAATTTCATTCTCGTTTAAGCCGGTGGACTCTGTGGCCCGTGAGGAGGGAGGGCTCTCAGTCTCAAATATTAGTGGCCAAGGCTAGAGAGGGAGAAATATACATAGGAAGAAATACAAAGTGACTATGCATTCCAGAGAGAGTGATCACTGCAACTGTCATGCTAACAGATTTCATGGTATTTATTGCAGGTTTGTTTATAGCAGAATATGGTGAGTGGTTAGAGGATAACATAGTTATGTGGTTTGTTAAGAGCATTATGCAGTTCTTTAGACTGGAGCTTTACATAGTTTATTGAATGTATCGTTTATTAGAGCATTCTACTACAGTCCATTTGCATATTGGTATTGGTATGATAATGCATGTCTACTTTCATGTGGTTTTGTGCATTGTTTGTAATGTCTACTTTCATGTGGTTTGGTCCATTTGTTCATCCTAAGTGTCTTTGTAAGTTCATCCCGTAAGTTCATCCTGAAAGTATTTTCTCATACTTTTCTGTATTCGTCCTCAAAGTTGGTTATGCCGCCCCTGTCTGGGACCTCTCTATAAACCTCGGGGGTGTGTGGGGGCGAAGGGCCAGGGGCAGGTGGCCCAAGGGAGTTGGGAATGAAGAAGTGCTCACAGATCCGGCTCAGAAGCTTACTCTCCAGGGTTGTACCAAGACACACAGTTTAACAAAGACTGTCATCAACCTCAAGCTAATTTCAAGCTGTCAAATTATTAAATAGTCATCCAGGGAGTATCAAAATATATAACCTCAATCATCACCAGTCATAATAGAATGTCACTGGCCTGTTTAGGTGCAACAGTAGGCTGAAGAAAATTGTCTTGGCACCTAAAACCCTCACAATTGTTTACAGATGCAGAATTGAGAGCATCCTGCTGTATCACCGCCTGGTACGGCAACTGCACCGCCCGCAACCGCAGGGCTCTCCAGAGGGTGGTGCGGTCTACCCAACGCATCACCAGGGGCAAACTACCTGCCCTCCAGGACACCTTCAGCACCCGTTTAAAGAGTTTACAATACTGCAACTATAGTGACAGCGTTTCCTGCAATGCATTTTCACACTCAATTTTAAATCATCGGCGCTTTCTCACAGGCGTCATAAACCAAAGGGTTATATAAAAGGTTTTAACATTGCATTAATGTTATAAAGCAATTTTGGCACTGTTCCATGCCGATTTACAGAAATCAAGACATCCCCTTCACAAACCCCTTAAGGGGCTCTTCATTAGTGTTGTTAGAATAGATCCCCTGTCTGTTCGTTTATCAATGTATTTAGATAGGCCTATGCCATTTGCATGGATTTCATTTTGTATTGACTGCTATGAGTGTCGGTGTAAATAAAACTGAACTAGAACCATCTAGTCTGGAACTTGATCTAGAACCAAATACTGGGCAGCGTCATGAAGTCGTTGATCAGGTATACAGATGATTATAATCATCTCAGCCTGGAATTCTGCGTACAGTAGGTCTTTCTTATTCACCACGCGATTACAAACTTCTCAATGCCGGCGGCGTGGGCCTCCCTGGCGGCGTCCTCAGGCTGCACTGCCTGGATGGCAGGAAGCTTGGCCCCATACTGGGCCGTACGGATTACCCTCTGTAATGCCTTGCGGTTGGAGGCAGAGCAGTTGCCATTCCAGGCAGTGATGCAACCAGTCAGGATGCTATCGATGGTACAGCTGTAGAACTTTTTGAAGATCCGAGGACCCATGTCAGATATTTTCAGTCTCCTGAGGGGGAATAGGCTTTTTCGTGCCCTCTTCATGACTGTCTTGGTAGGTTTGGACCATGATAGCTTGTTGGTGATGTGGACACCAAGGAACTTGAAGCTCTCAACCTGCTCCACTACAGCCCCGTCGATGTAGTCCTCATTCATCTCCTTTGTCTTGATCACGTTGAGGGAGAGGTTGTTATCCTGGCACCACACGGCCAGGTCAGTCGGAGGGCTAACACAGTTGTAGCATTTAAGGAGACCCGGGATTCGAACCCAGTCTGTAACAGGTACTCATCTGCTTCAATACAACTGACCTTAACGTTGTTCTGGCTGGACTGCTGCATCAGACTGACCACCACCATGTCCACATGACTGTAGAGGACCACACCAATCCTGCTGGCCTCACGGTTCACAGATACATGGTCAATCAAGTCCTTGACCACCTCGAAGTTCTCCAGTCCTACGTTCTCTGAGCTGTCAATCACAAACACCAGCTCCAGAGGACTCTCTCTGCACTTCAGACCACAGTCTGAGAACATAAACAGACTCTCTCTGCACTTCAGTCAACAGCCTGAGAACATAAACAGACTCTCTCTGCACTTCAGACCACAGCCTGAGAACATAAACAGAAAGACTCTCTTGATCAGTCAATCAAATGTATTTATTTAAAATAAAATGTAAAATAAAATCAGCAGTTTGACAAAGTGTTTTACAGTAACCTGGCCTAGAAAAATTAACCATGAAATATGTTATTTTATAACCATGATGGGACAAGAAGGCTATCATAACCTTGGGTCCTATAGATCCTGGCTCTCCAAATTCCCCCTTGTTAATAACATCAACAAGAACATTTATAGTGAACAGCAAATGGTTGTGTGTGTGTCCATGTTGGCATTGAACCGGTCTGTGTGTGTTTGCTTGGCTATTACAGTCCTGTGCGTATCAGGTTGTTGGTTCAATTCCCGCAGGGATCAAAAGCGTTGACTAAGTTTGCACCTTTTCTCCTTGAAAGCCGTCGCCTGGAACCCAGGCTCCGCCTGAAGGTCAAAAGAAAACAAGACTAATAAAAAGCACGGTTAATCATGGCAAATGTTATAAAAGCTCACAACACTGTATCCAGCGGCACACAGAATATTGTGCCAAGTCAGATTGATAGTACCAAAACCAATTTCCCTCTGAACATACAGGTAATTGACAAAATAGTATATGAGGGATACAAAGTATATTGAAAGCAGGTGCTTCCACACAGGTGTGGTTCCTGAGCACTGAGCCTCCAGCGACGACCCACAGCCTGGAGCCTACCGTGACGGTCCCTAGTCCGGTGCATCCCTTGACGGTCCAGAGTCCGGTGCCTCCCTTGACGGTCCAGAGTCCGGTGCCTCCCGTGACGGTCCAGAGTCCGGTGCCTCCCGTGACGGTCCAGAGTCCGGTGCCTCCCGTGACGGTCCGCAGCCCGGAGCCTCCAGTGATGGTCCAGCCCGTGCCGGCTCCGCGCACCAAACCAATGGTGCACATCCACAGTCCGGTACGGTCCGTGCTTGCTCCTCGCACCAGTCCAATGGTGCGCCTCCACGCACCAGACCAACGGTGCACCTCCACAGCCTGGAGCCTCCAGCTACGGTCCACGTTCTGGAGCCTCCAGCGACGGACCACTGCCCGGAGCCTCCAGAGATGGCCCACTGCCCGGAGCCTCCAGAGATGGCCCACTGCCCGGAGCCTCCAGAGACGGCCCACTGCCCGGAGCCTCCAGAGACGGCCCACTGCCCGGAGCCTCCAGTGACGGTTCGTAGCCCCGGGTGTCCAGTGAGGGTCCGCAACCCTCCTCCGCGTCGTTGCGCAGGCTGGGCACGGCGTTCAGTCCCGCTTTGGAGCCGGAGCTCATCAGCGTGCCGGTGCCCAGTCCGGGGCCGGTCGTCTGCTCCGCTCCAGCGCCAGAGCAGTCCGCTCCACCGGTGTCCATTCCAGGACCGGTCGTCTTCCCCGCTTCAGAGCCGGAGTCACCTGCCACACCGGGGTCCAGTCTGGGACCGGTCGTCTGCCCCGCTCCATGGTCGGAGCCGTTCGCCACACCGGGTCCCATTCCAGGACCGGTCGTCAGACCAGCTCCAGGGAGGGAGCTGTCAACTTCGCCGGGGCCAGAACCGCCACCGACGCTGAGGTTCCCTCCCTAACCCTCCCCACCTTGTTATTTATTTTCTGAATATATATAATTCCTTTTTTTTTTTTTATTGTGGCCGGGAGTCCGCACCTTTGAGGTGGGGGTACTGTCAGGCTCTGGCCTTTGGCTCCTCTATTTAGCCATGGTCAGAGCCTGACAGATCTAGTATTCCTAGATCTATGGTATGGTTTGTGTTGGATCCCCAATTAGAGGCAGTTGCTATGCGTTGTCTCTAATTGGGGATTCTATTTAAGCAGTGAGGACCCACACCTTTGTGTGGGTCATTATCTTGAATGTCACTGGATGTACCTGGAATGTCTAGTTCATTTAGTAAGTACACGTTCTTGTTTTGTTGTATTGATATTAGTTTAAGTAAATAAACTATGTTCCAGTGCAACTGCGCCTTGTTCTCTCTACACCCCACATCGTGACACTTAGGTCCAACGATACCCACTCCAGGCTCTCCTACAGGCCCCGACTGGCCCACATGTCCAGGGTCACCCTGTCAATGTGGACAATAGAGATTTAGTGCTGTATATGACAGAGCAGTGCGTGTATGTGTGCAGGTGTTTGCCTGAACCTGCGTGTATACTACTTACCTTTGACCCAGGTAGGCCCCTACCAGGAGGACCTGGTAGACCCATCATTCCAAAACTGCCAGGCTCTCCCTGAACAGAAGAACAGAGACGTGAGATAGATGACACCATGAACCTCATGGATGACAGACAAACAATATACCAGGCAAATACAGCAAACACCCCAACCTGTTCCTCTGATATGTTGAACCAGCTATCAAAAGCCACATTTCATATTATGAGCCAAATCTACAGTAAAAGAGCATAATGGGAGTTTACTGGTATTGTCATTATAAACAAAAGACCTCTCATATGATTAACAAGCCTAAAAGAGATGTCAAATACAGTCGTGTGTGGGAGAGCTTACTGGTATTGTTATAAAGCATATTGCTTATCTGTCTTTATCCTTAATACTTAAACAACCTCATATCACAAAATAGCCAATCAAATAGTTTGTAAAGTAATAGAAGCAATAATGTATTTTGAAATCTGAGGATTATAGTATGAAGGCGAATACTGATAGTAAAACAAACATTGCATTGTAGTGAAGTAACTTGATGCGAATTGGTCACACTAAAATACAACCTGTTCTCAGAGCATTTCGTATTATTGTGTACGTAATCCGAGACACTCCATTTAGTATGATATGTTAGGTTTCGTATGGTATGTATTAATTTGTGAATGTCCATCATCCATTTCAAAAGATATGTTACGAATGTGTTACAAATTTGTTACAAATTAGCAAAACATACAATATGTTATGAATTTGCAAACTGTATAATATGTAACAAATTTGAAAAAGGTATGCTATGTTACAAATTCCAATTTGTTGTGGTTAACGTTAGCAGGCTGGATAGGTGGCTAACGCTAACGTTAGCTAGCTGGCTAACATTAGCTAGGCTATGGGTTAGGCGTTAAGGTTAGGAATTAGTTTAAAGGGTTAAGGTTAGTTAAAAGGGTTAAGGTTAGGGGAAGAGTTAGCTAACATGCTAATTAGTTGCAAAGTAGCTAAAAAGTAGTAAGTAGTTGAAGTTGCTAATTAGCTAAAATGCTAAATGAGATTCGAACACGCAACCTTTGGGTTGTTAGATGTTCGCATTATACGCCAATCCATCCACCCGACAAACCACCCTCCTTTCGTTTTTTGCCTTAAGTAACCTTCTGTGCCAGAGAGCGCTACAGGAGGTCGTTCCTGTCGGCGGCTATTAGACTATTTAATACCTCACCTGGGTGCCGTGCTGTCGGCAACATAGACCTGGAACTGTTGGGGTGTTAGGACCTAGTTTAACAATTAGGCATCCATCCATCTGTGAGTAACTTTATGGTCTGTAATCACTCATTCACACAGGACTCATTCATTCAGCACTCATTCATTCAGGACCGTATATTCATATTCATATTCAGTTGTTATATCATATCACGTGAAATTTTGTAAGTAACTCTTGGACTGAACTTACGTAGTCATTCACTCAGGACTGTATATTAGTATCCTGTCAGTAGTATCTTTTTTTAATTGCATATAGTATTTCGAATGTGCAATACGTGCATTTATCTGCAATTAAACCCTGTACTAAGGACTGTATTTTAAGGGAATTATTATTATTACCCTAAATTATATCATACGCACTTAGCTGTTTAAGTATCTCTTCCTGTCATTTAGCTGTACAGTTAATTTAACCATGCAAATATTAATTTACCTGAACATTGAACCACTGTATATTAAGTAAACTATTATTACCCTAATTTATATCATATGCCCTTTTAGCTATTTAAGTATCTTTTTTTTTGCCATCAACCTGTATAGTTAACAATGCAATTTTTTTTTATTTATATCAACTTGCTATAATTGTATAATTATTTCACCTAACACTCTATAAAAATGTATAGTGTACATATTCAGACATTCACTCATACTATGCAATGCCTTTTTATAGCTTTTTGCACTCCAGACTTCTTGTATTTTTATCCATCTATCTATCTATCTATCTATCTATCTATCTATCTATCTATCTATCTATCTATCTATCTATCTATCTATCTATCTATCTATCTATCTATCTATCTATCTATCTATCTATCTATCTATCTATCTATCTATCTATCTATCTATCTATCTATCTATCTATCTATCTATCTATCTATCTATCTATCTATCTATCTATCTATCTATCTATCTATCTATCTATCTATCTATCCCAAATATAACATATCACACTCATTTGAGTGTCCAGGATTAGTATTTACTATGTTATGTCTAGTCTATGATACCAGGCTTTAATGACAGGCCCCAGTGGGTCGTGGGTCTGCGTAACCACATCCAAAAATGTGCAGTTTTACAGCTAATTCCCTGAAATTCTATTATTTTTTGCCATAGGCTAGGGTGAAGGCAAATGTTTGCTGTTAGCTGTTAGCTGTTAGCTGATGATTAATGGGCCCCACCCCAGTCGGTAATTGGACCATGCTTACTACAAGTTTAGATCGCTGGCCACTAGACTACTAACTTTAAAAAAATATTTTTTGACATTGAGTGACTGCTGATGCACAACAAATTTCGATATACACCTTTTTTTATTCTAACAGTAAGTTGAGACTCCGACTGAGTTATTTTGGAGGGGGAAATTGGTCCTAGGGCCAACAAAGGGGAGCCAGGGGCTGCCAGTTGCCCATCCCTGATCTTAAGCACCATAAAAAGGACGTCATGCGACATGTGAACATGGACCTCCACAGCAGTTAACCCTAACATTTCACATATTACCTGCTCAGGTAGCTAGCCTATAACTAGGACCTGGACAAAATTATTTACCATTATTCAAAAAAGAAACGTAGACACAAAGACAGAGCACACTATGTACCAAACCATGATGTGCATACCGTAGGGCTATGGTCAAATGTAGTGCACTATATAGGGAATAACTATTTTGGACACCCAACACTGTCTGAAAGCACCAATACTATGTTTAAGCTTCTGTTACCAATACAGATGCCATTCATAACTTATCATATTTAATTTTGACCCATGATATTGCTTGGAATTGCCTTTAAAAGGTGAAGCACCGGTCAGTGAGTCTAGTTGTAGTTGATATTGACTTTGTAAAATGATCAGTAAATATGTATTCAGTCAGCCTGACATTCTCCCTGCCTTTTACAAATTCTATTGTAAAAGGCCCAGCACAAAATTTGCACAATATTTGTCCATCCTGTACTTCAAAGGTTGACTATTCAGAATGTCCTCTCTTGTATTGCTTAAGTTGAAGTGAATCAATATGACTCACATACTGGAAGCAGGTAATAATGTGTTTAACATAGGTGTATGCAAGTAGGCCATAACTACCAAAGGTTTCTATAGGACTGTCGGTGGTTGTCTGGGTAAACATGAATTTTAATCAGGAGCACCATCTGTCCCTTGCAGTCCTGCCAAAGTTATGTAATAACTATTTCAAATGTCTGAGCTCTTTACACTCTATAGTACAGTCGTGGTCAAATGTTTTGAGAATGACACAAGTATTGGTCTCCACAAAGTTTGCTGCTACAGTGTTCTTAGATCTTTATGTCAGTAGTTACTATGGTACACTGAAGTATAATTACAAGTATTCCATAAGTGTCTTTCATTGACAATGACATTCAGTTTATGCAAAGAGTCAATATTTGCAGTGTTGACCCTTCTTTTTCAAGACCTCTGCAATCCGCCCTGGCATGCTGTCAATTAACTTCTGGGCCACATCCTGACTGATGGCAGGCCATTCTTGCATAATCAATGCTTGGAGTTTGTCAGAAGATGTGGGTTTTTGTTTGTCCACCCGCCTCTTGAGGATCGACCACAAGTTCTCAATGGGATTAAGGTCTGGGGAGTTTCCTGGCCATGGACCCAAAATGTCGATGTTTTGTTCCCCGAGCCACTTAGTTATCACTTTTGCCTTATGGCATTGGTCGTCACCAAACTGTTCTGTGATGGTTGGGAGAAGTTGCTCTCTGAGAATATGTTGGTACCATTCTTTATTCATGGCTGTGTTCTTAGGCAAAATTGTGAGTGAGCCCACTCCCTTGGCTGAGAAGCAACCCCACACATGAATGGTCTCAGGATGCTTTACTGTTGGCATGACACAGGACTGATGGTAGCGCTCACCTTGTCTTCTCCGGACAAGGTGTTTTCCGGATGGCCCAAACAATTGGAAAGGGGATTCATCAGAGAAAATGACTCTACCCAAGTCCTCAGCAGTCCAATCCCTGTACCTTTTGCAGAATATCAGTCTGTCCCTGATGTTTTTCCTGGAGAGAAGTGGCTTCTTTGCTGCCCTTCTTGACACCAGGCCATCCTCCAAAAGTCTTTGCCTCACTGTGCGTGCAGATGCACTCACACCTGCCTGCTGCCATTCCTGAGCAAGCTCTGCACTGGTGGTGCCCCGATCCCGCAGCTGAATCAACTTTAGGAGACGGTCCTGGCGCTTGCTGGACTTTCTTGGCCGCCCTGACACCTTCTTCACAACAATTGAACCTCTCTCCTTGAAGTTCTTGATGATCCGATAAAGGGTTGATTTAGGTGCAATCTTACCAGAAGCAATATCCTTGCCTGTGAAGCACTTTTTGTGCAAAGCAATGATAACGGCACGTGTTTCCTTGCAGGTAACCATGGTTGACAGAGGAAGAACAATGATTTCAAGCACCACCCTCCTTTTAAAGCTTCTAGTCTGTTATTCTGACTCAATCAGCATGACAGAGTGATCTCCAGCCTTGTCCTCGTCAACACTCTCACCTGTGTTAACGAAACAATCACTGACAGGATGGCAGCTGGTCCTATTGTGGAAGGGCTGAAATGCAGTGGAAATGTTTTTGGGGGATTAAGTTCATTTTCATGGCAAAGACGGACTTTGCAATTAATTGCAATTCATCTGATCACTCTTCATGACATTCTGGAGTATATGCAAATTGCCATCATCAACACTGAGGCAGCAAATATTGTGGAGACCAATACTTGTGTCATTATCAAAACATTTGACCACGACTGTAGATATACAATGGGGCCCAATGAACGTTGACCTCCTTTGACCCCTTGCTTACCTTAGGTCCAACTGCTCCATCTCATCCCAGAGGATCCGTCAGGTCCTGGTTCACCCGGAAGATGACCAGAGATCAGACACACACCTCCACATTCAACACCTGCTCATTTCAGCTGTATATTGTATGTTGCATTGGAGACCTTTGGCTCTGGCTCCTCTCTCACCCTGTGGAGAAGACAACTGAATCAGTCCCTGATTAGACGTGAAGAATGAAAACCAGCAGTACTACCGACCTCGAGGTCTGGATTTTAGTTCCACTCACCTTTTTGGCCGACTATCCCCAGTCCTGGTGGCCCCCGAGGGCCGGAAGACCCAGATGGACAATTGTCTCCCTGCAAGGAGAGAGAGGGACAGAGATGAGTCAGTTCAGTTCAACAAACCAGAATATCAGTGGGATACAAATGGAAATAATGGAATCATTTGATAGGCCTGGCTTTTTTCCTTGTATCCCTGCGCCTGTAAAACCCACCAATCCTGGCAACCCTGGGGTTCCTGTGTTTCCCTGGAGGTCAGAGGTTAGAGGATCAGGGGATATGATGTAATCCCTTAGTGCAAGTATTCCCCCCCAAACAATTGCGTCGGAACCCCATTTATGATAGCAACCTCATCAGGGACCCTGTCATAATATCAGTGTGATAAAAATGGCATACAAGAGGTTTTACTATGACTTCTGCAGTGCATGGCCGGACGTCTCGGCCCCCGGGAAAAGCCCCCCTCTTGGCATCAGAGAGACAATTTTCCTGTTTTAAAACACATTTCCTGCTATTCTACAAATGTTGCATTGGGGCAGAGAGAAAATTCTGTCGCCGGACCACCTGCATTATTCCACTTTGAGAACCCCTGCCTTACTGTACACCATGTTTTAATGACCATCACCACCACTGACACACAGCACTTCATGATGTCTGTTCAATACCTCCCATCTTGAGGTGGTTTAGGGTTAAGGTTAAGGTCAGCGTTAGGGTCAACATACCTTGTCACCTTTGAACCCTGAACCTGGGGTGCCCCTGTCACACTTAAACACATAAAATACACTGAGCCATTAGCTAGGTACACACTTCACTGTATGAGAGTATGAGAGTCCTACAGTACATGTCATATCTGACGTACAGCACACTATAGCGTACATATACAGCTAGACTATTAGACTATTCAGTGGGTTGAACAGCTCTCCTGGGAACCATTTTGTTCCCTGAACCCCTGGAGGACCAATCGGACTCAAGCAGATATAATAAAGAGGATACAAATAATTTCTAACCATCAGCAAACAGCAAAGCAATATGTCTCCACTTAGTGGATACCCTGACACACTGCAGGGTAATTCTACAAGAGGGTTCTGTCAAACATTGACGTAAGAAAGATATCTAGCCATAAAACCTAAGGAACACTGAACTAGCCGGCAGTCCTGGTTCACCCATACCCATGGGACCGGTGGGTCCAGGTCTTCCCTGGTTTCACTTATCGCCCTAGGATAGAGGAGAAATTAGGAGTACAGTCTGAGAGATCACTAGAGAGATCACTAGAGAGATTACTAGAGAGATTGTATGACAGAAAAGAGGTAGAAGTCACCCCTAACAACAGATCTAAACTAACCTTAAGTCCAGGAAAGCCGATGCCAGTATCCCCTGGAGGTCCCGTCACTCCACTAGGTCCACGGTCACCCTGGGAAACAGGGACACCATTCACCTTTCCCCAACTTTCTCTGTACATTTTAGCTGTATCTTTATCTAGAACATTTCTGGAAGTATAGGAAGTTTGGCGTCATCCTTACTTTGGGTCCCACGGGTCCTTCAGGGTCCTGGTCCCCAGGACCTCCACTAAGACCCTGCAACAAAGACAAGACAAACACTCAATCAATGCCTGAATTGAAAGTAAAATATAATCACAGGGCCTTGAGTTTTTCCTGGTTAGAACCCCTCCCCCACAAATACTGTAGAAAACCAATCAAATCAATAAATCAACTGAATGTTCTAAATTCTTAAAAATCCCTCAATATCCCTCTAAGCTTATTTAGTTAAAAAAAGTATCTCTCCAGGAAATGCGTGTGAGCAGCGATGTGTGAGTAAGAACAAAGTAAGCTTTAGGTTCACATTCTCTGGTCAATGTTATGGTATGGCAAACAGGTCATGTATATTTGGTAGGGTCAGGGTGTGGTCAATCAAATGATGTTCCCACTAGACTATCCTCCATAGTTCTGCAATTATTCTCACAGGTACTCCCCAGTCCCCATGGGAACATGGTCTGGACCAGGGCTAAAACGAAAATCTAAAAACCACCTACCGTATTCAGACCATGAACTGCTGTCGTCATGCCAACGCCGGAGGGGAGTGAAAAGCGTTTAAGGAGGAGTTAAAGTGGAGGTGGGAGGACTAATCCTGCTGGACAATAGTCTGGTGGGAAATAAAGACCGTACACTGCAGGCTTGGATTCACTGCTTTAGATAGGCTCCATTAGGACGGGGATAAGGACTAATCCAGGACTCACATTCCATAAGAGCAGACTGGGAGAAGAGCTCCACACTCAGTGTGCATGTCCATGAGATACTGATGGTTCCAGTGGAGGGTCGGATGTGGGGGTGTAGACGCACGGATCGTTCAATTTGACCGCTCACTCATTCACAGACAGGTATGAATGGGCAGAGTGTTGAATGAGGAGTGGGATTTTTCCACATTTTTATGGCCATGGGGATTTCTCCTCAGTAAAGTTGTATTGTATTATATTATATTGAGTCACCTGCCCTCCTCTGGTTCCCGAGCACTTGGTCTGGCCCCTGTGGGAATAGGTCACATTTAGGAGTGGAAGAAGGACAGAACAGCCCATTGAGGGTGCAGCCAGAAGTCACAAGAACTTTAAAAAGGATATGTGCAACTCTTACTCTCAGTTACAAGCTTACAAGCTGTTGAGTATAGTGTTGAGCTATCTATTCACATCACAATGTAATCTATCCACAGTCAGAAAGCCACCAGGATGCACTGAGCAGCAGTTAGCTGGTGGGAGTGAACAGAGCAAAGGCATGGCGAGAGTAGAGAGAGTAATTCATAAAAAACCTACTTGATCTTCCTTCATCCCCGTGGCGCCACACTCGCCTCTCTCCCCCTGGAAAACAGAAAAAAGCTGACTGCGCTGAGCCTTTAAACCTTTGGCGTTCCAGAGGACCATGGGCACTAGTTCAAACTGATGTTATCTAGCTAGTATGTAGTGTAGAACAGGGTAGCAGTGGGACCTTGGCCAGCTGTTTCACATGGGTCAGTTTTCTTCGCATGTACTATAATGAATTTAAGGTCAACAAGTAGTACTGGTATCTTTTCCCCTCTAGTGCCGGACCGACCCTAAAACAACGGGAGAGATCGCAATAAAAATCTATACATCAGCTAAAAGTCAAAAATATATCTGTATAGATTGGTTTAGTCATGTATGCAACAGTACCTCGATCCATCAGAGAACAGAATGGACAGATCATTGGACAGAATGAGATTTATTGGGGCCCTTTTTCATCAGCCTCAGTCAACTCAATAGTGTCAGGGCCCTCTGTGCCGTACAGCCTCAGTCAACTCAACAGTGTCAGGGCCCTGTGTGTCGTACAGCCTCAGTCAACTCAATAGTGTCAGGGGCCTCTGTGCCGTATAGCCTCAGTCAACTCAACAGTGTCAGGGGCCTCTGTGCCATATAGCCTCAGTCAACTCAATAGTGTCAGGGGCCTCTGTGCCATATAGCCTCAGTCAACTCAATAGTATCAGGGGCCTCTGTGCCGTATAGCCTCAGTCAACTCAATAGTGTCAGGGACCTCTGTGCCGTATAATCTCAGTCAACTCAATAGTGTCAGGGGCCTCTGTGCCGTATAGCCTCAGTCAACGTCCTAATGCCCTAATGCTTATCCCCTCCCTGCGTGTTTGCCCACACCTAATCTCTTATCCTTGACCTTTGCTTCCAGCCAAAAGCCTCTTTAAGCCTCTCTTCAAAAGGCCTGCTAGTCAAAACACACAAAGGCCCTCTACGCTACATAAAGAGAGACACCACAACACTACATAAAGAGAGACACCACAACACTACAATAAGAGAGACATCACAACACTACATAAAGAGAGACACCACAACACTACAATAAGAGAGACATCACAACACTACATAAAGAGAGACACCACAACACTACATAAAGAGAGACACCACAACACTACATAAAGAGAGACACCACAACACTACATAAATAGAGACACCACAACACTACAATAAGAGAGACATCACAACACTACATAAAGAGAGACACCACAACACTACAATAAGAGAGACAACACAACACTACATAAAGAGAGACAACACTACATAAAGAAAGACACCACAACACTACATAAAGAGAGACACCACAACACTACATAAAGACAGACAACACAACACTACATAAAGAGAGACACCACAACACTACATAAAGACAGACAACACAACACTACATAAAGAGAGACACCACAACACTACATAAAGACAGACACCACAACACTACATAAAGAGAGACAACACTACATAAAGAAAGACACCATAACACTACATAAAGAGAGACACCACAACACTAAATAAAGAGAGACACCACAACACTACATAGAGAGAGACACCTCAACACTACATAAAGACACCACCACACTACATAAAGAGAGACACCACAACACTACATAAAGAGAGACACCACAATACTACATAAAGAGAGACACCACAACACTACATAAAGAGAGACACCACAACACTACATAAAGAGAGACACCACAACACTACATAAAGAGAAACACCACACCACTACATAAAGAGAGACACCACAACACTACATACAGAGAGACACCACAACACTACATAGAGACACCACAACACTACATAAAGAGAGACACCACAACACTACATAAAGAGAGACACCTCAACACTACATAAAGAGAGACACCACACCACTACATAAAGAGAGACACCACAACACTACATAGAGACACCACAACACTACATAAAGAGAGACCTAAGACAACAACACAGCATGGCAGCAACACATGACAAAACAGCATGGTATCAACACAACATGGTAGCAGCACAAAACATGGTACAAACATCGTTGGGCACAGACAACAGCACAAAGGGCAAAAAAAGTAAAGACAACAATACATCACGCGATGTAAAAGTAGAAACATCTGAATATACACCTCTGAGATAATTATCTTTACATTCCAAATGGATAATTACAAAAAAAGAGAAACACTCACCCCTGTGTTGACAAGCGAGTTCTAATAAATAAGAAATAGCGATTTTAATCCTGTTCAGTCATCTCACTGCATGAGCTCTACTGAATTGGGATTTATGTCAATGTCAAGACCCCCTGTATATAGCCTCGTTACTGTAATTTTATTGTGTTACTTTTTATTGTAATTTTTATTTGACTCTTTCTTGAACTGAATTGTTGGTTAAGGGCTTGTAAGTAAGCATTTCACTGTAAGGTCTACCTGTTGTATTCGGCGCATGTGACAAATAAAGTTTGATTTGATTTGATTTGACATGTTGGTATCCTTGAGGACAGATCATTCCCACCACTCACCAGTTATTAGAAGAGTTTATCCTCCAGCAGGTTGTCTGTGAGACTGAGTATGTGCTGCTGTGGCGGGGCGCTGGAACATAGCCTGGCGTTGGTGGGCCGTCCCTGGGTAGTCCTGATAGCCCGATGGTGAACAGACAAATGTTGTGGCTCTTGGCCTCAGCCGCTGCGGTCACAGCACAGGGGCTGTGGGGATGATCCACGCCGTCGGTCATCAGCAACGTCACCCTCAGGCTGTTAGCCGCTGTCTCACGGCTAAACACCTGGGTATTATAATACTTTCATTGGAAAAATCAACAAACTTTCATATGCAACCCTGTTGGCTTGGGGCTTGGGTTAGGTTCAGTGGATAGTTAGTTAGAAGTTACTTTATGGTTAGTTTAACATCCATCAATCATCTATAGGGGACCAAATAAAGCGCCACCAGATAATGATATGCTGACCTGTGTAGCGTTAGTGATGGCGTAGGCTGAGTAGGTTTCGTGTCCCATGTAGGCCATGGACGCCTCTCTGCTCTGGAACACATCCACATCCTGCCAGTCCCGGAAGTTGTGCTCCAGAGAAACAGAGCTAGAAGAAGAAGAAGAAGACGGAGACCAGTTAAATGGATAGCAGTTATGCTTTGAACACACAGCGTAGATGCGTTTTGGTACACCAGAAGTACTTTAATTTCCAATGGAACACTGCGTTTGCCTTGCAGCATTGCGTTGCAGAGGCAGTTGCAGTGCCTTCTGTGTTGTGCATACGTTGGATTTATCGAACGTATACATCAAACTATGCATAAACGGGTTGATAGAAATGGTAGCAGAAGGTGAATGTTGAACTTTTGTTGCACACATATCGATCTAGGGTTAAGTGCCTTGCTCGAGGGCAGAAGGGCAGAAGATGACATCTACAGTGGGATACTAATACCAGCGACCCACTGGTTGCCAGCCCACTACCAACCAGATTTTTGTCCCATCTGCCATGGGATAGAACCATTGACTCTCTGGTTGCTAGCCCATCTCTCTAACCTCTACAGTACCAACCTGCTGTACTGCGGCACTGCCAGACCCATCTCTCTAACCTCTACAGTACCAACCTGCTGTACTGCGGCGCGGCTAGCCTCATCCTCAGTCTCCAACCTGCTGCCTGGATCTGAATGAGCTGTGCTGAAACGCAGGACAAAGTCTTTCTGCTTCTCAAGCAGGCAGCACCTTGGCCTTCTCTGAGCTGTCCAGGATGAACCTGATCTCCACGGGGCAGATCAGAACTATTTGGGAGGGGGGGAAGAGAGATGGAGAGAAGAGAGATGGAGAGAAGAGAAAAGGGATGGAAAGAGAGATGGGGTGGAGAGGATTGAAGGTGAATGAATACGTTAAGGAATGAATGAACGGATGAATTGATGTGGAAGGTTGTGGAGCTGTTGCTCCTCATGTTGGCACTAACACACACAGCCAGGGGCCAGGGCACTAACACACTCCAGCAATTCAGCCTACAACCAGCAATTCAGCCTAGAACCAGCCAAACACAACTTTGAGAATTATTCTCCTAATTCAGCACACGAGTGCTATGACTTATCTACACACTAGAGGGCACCAACACCATAATACACAACATTAAATAATGTCAGATCAATTTGGGGCAGATATGATATCATAATTTGTTTGCAAGCAAAGAGAACAGGTTGCACATGAAGCCTCCAGTGAGGGAATAGCTGCAGGTGTAACATAAGGACTACCCAGGGAACCAGAACCACTGCTCTCTTTGTCAGATCCTCTGTTTCATTCACCAGATATAATGGATAGAAAGTTCTTCCTAGCTACAGTGGGGAGAACAAGTATTTGATACACTGCCGATTTTGCAGGTTTTCCTACTTACAAAGCATGTAGAGGTCTGTAATATTTATCATAGGTACCCTTCAACTGTGAGAGACGGAATCTAAAACAAAAATCCAGAAAATCACATTGTATGATTTTTAAATAATTAATTAGCATTTTATTGCATGACATAAGTATTTGATCACCTACCAACCAGTAAGAATTACGGCTCTCACAGACCTGTTAGTTTTTCTTTAAGAAGCCCTCCTGTTCTCCACTCATTACCTGTATTAACTGCACCTGTTTGAACTCGTTACCTGTATAAAAGACACCTGTCCACACACTCAATCAAACAGACTCCAACCTCTCCACAATGGCCAAGAACAGAGAGCTGTGTAAGGACATCAGGGATAAAATTGTAGACCTGCACAAGGCTGGGATGGGCTATAGGACAATAGGCAAGCAGCTTGGTGAGAAGGCAACAACTGTTAGAAAATGGAAGAAGTTCAAGATGACGGTCAATCTCCCTCGGTCTGGGGCACCATGCAAGATCTCACCTCGTGGGGCATCAATGATCATGATGAAGGTGAGGGATCAGGCCAGAACTACACTGCAGGACCTGGTCAATGACCTAAAGAGAGCTGGGACCACAGTCTCAAAGAAAACCATTAGTAACACACTACGCCGTCATGGATTAAAATCCTGCAGCGCACGCAAGGTCCCCCTGCTCAAGCCAGCGCATGTCCAGGCCCGTCTGAAGTTTGCCAATGACCATGTGGATGATCCAGAGGAGGAATGGGAGAAGGTCATGTGGTCTGATGAGAAAAAAATAGAGCTTTTTGGTCTAAACTCCACTCGCCGTGTTTGGAGGAAAGAAGAAGGATGAGTACAACCCCAAGAACACCATCCCAACCGTGAAGCATGGAGGTGGAAACATCATTCTTTGGGGATGCTTTTCTGCAAAAGGGACAGGACAACTGCACCGTATTGAGGGGAGGATGGATGGGGCCATGTATCGCGAGATCTTGGCCAACAACCTCCTTCCCTCAGTAAGAACATTGAAGATGGGTCGTGGCTGGGTCTTCCAGCATGACAACGACCCGAAACACACAGCCAGGGCAAATAAGGAGTGGCTCCGTAAGAAGCATCTCAAGGTCCTGGAGTGGCCTAGCCAGTCTCCAGACCTGAACCCAATAGAAAATCTTTGGAGGGAGCTGAAAGTCCGTATTGCCCAGCGACAGCCCCGAAACCTGAAGGATCTGGAGAAGGTCTGTATGGAGGAGTGGGCCAAAATCCCTGCTGCAGTGTGTGCAAACCTGGTCAAGAACTACAGGAAACGTATGATCTCTGTAATTGCAAACAAAGGTTTCTGTACCAAATATTAAGTTCTGCTTTTCTGATGTTTCAAATACTTATGTCATGCAATAAAATGCAAATTAATTACTTAAAAATCATACAATGTGATTTTCTGGATTTTTGTTTTAGATTTCGTCACTCACATTTGAAGAGTACCTATGATAAAAATGACAGACTTCTACATGCTTTGTAAGTGGAAAAACCTGACAAATCGGCAGTGTATCAAATACTTGTTCTCCCCACTGTACATGTTGCCTTTATAGCAGTAATTTGCAGGATATGGCCAAACACCATTTTTCCTTCAGAAAATGTTCCCATTTAGTTACAAAATAGTTTCATGAATTTCATTTCAATTGATTTATTTGAATTGGAATTGGTCTCAAATATTTTATTGTAAATGTGTTATTATAAATGTATAATTCCTGAGAATTATTCTAGTTAATGCTCCCAAATCAATGGATTGACTGATTTTAAAAGCGCAGACAACCCTGAACTCATCATCCAGATGACAGGGTTACCTATTTCAATCTGCATTGCAACATGCAACACATGTGATTGTCATTGGATAGCCTACAACAATTTTCTCTATGGAAATGTACATGTTCAATAGCCTACAGTGCACTTGACACAAATGTTACATACCATTATTTCAAATCAATGAAACTGTACCTCGATTCTCATTTAAATACAATCAATCACAGTAATAGTCAGCTCATTTGGTCTGGTGGGCAAGCGTTTTACCCTCGGTTTAGTCCTAAAGCAAGAGAGAGGAATGGTGACCAACCCGCTCAAATCAATTCAAACATGCACCAGGAAGCTGCACTGAGAACACTGAATATTTATGAAGCGCACCGAGAACCACACTGTTGTCACACGGCATGGGGATGCCTCCCTTTCCCAGATAGATGGGAAGAAATATGAGTATAGGTTTTTGTACATTTTTGATATTGATAACATCAATAATTATTACGTTTTTTTTTTCACTCTACAATATTGAGAGGTCAGACCACCTTGTTTTCTCAGTCATCATTCGTACTAACTAATTTTTTTATTTTTTTTTATTTTTATTTCACCTTTATTTAACCAGGTAGGTCAGTTGAGAACAAGTTCTCATTTGCAACTGCGACCTGGCCAAGACAAAGCAAAGCAGTGCGACAAAAGACAACACAGAGTTACACAGTAAAACAAACAGTCAAAAACACAATAGAAAATCTATAAACAGAGTGCAAAATGTAGTGCAAAAATGCAGTAAGGTTGGGAGGTAGGACAATAAATAGACTATAGAGTAGAAATAAATTACAGAATTATCATCATTAACTAATTGGTCTATAATATTTATTGACCGGACCTATGCACAAACCATGTTGTGGCCTAACAACATGCAACATCCTTCCCACACAACCTCTAATGTTATTAATGTGTTACAATTAAATAGATAACCTTAGTGGGACCACTGTAAATGTTTGCCTTCATATCTGTAGACTATTGAGTCTCATTGAGCCCACAGACAGACATGGTGAACCTCTGTTCCACCCCACTCCCCCAATACCTGAAGGGTTTTACAACTCCTTTATGAGATCTTTGAAGATTTTAACGTGAGCACTTACTCATCCAGCACTCATCGCATGGTTCAACTAACTCATCTGAACGATCAAGTTGTTAGTGGTTTCTGTTCATAGTGATCAAGTTTCTAGCATGATCCATCGAGTCAAATATCAATTCTCACCGACATAGACTCCTTAAACTCGACAGGGGCAATATGGCCCTAAATATGATTTATGGGTAAAACCCATGAGTACTGTAGACCTGGAGCAAATGCTTACTGTAAGTCAAATACTTTCAAAAACTGCAGGTGCACTTGATTTAACTTGCCCTGTAGGCTAGCCTACAATGAAGCCAACCTTTTTTTCTAAGATGGCGTGAATGATCTGTTAAAGGAATGAAATAGTATGAAAATATAATTGACCAATGACCATTGAGTAACATCTTGGACCCACTCCAAGCAGCAACCCCACTGTTCAGGGAATAGCAAGCACCAGACCTCATCTGGATGACTTCGATATGAAAGAGACATCATCACTGTACCTGTCTCCTTCCTATAACTCACAGCACAGAGACATGACCGAGAGGGTTTTCATGCCAACTCCTGACGACGTAAATCTAAAATGTCTGAGAAAGAGGGGTTGCTCCAGCTGAAAAGGTTAACAATCTTTCCCATGAGATGTATCAGGTTTGGTACAACAGGCCAGAAGGACTACAGATGTTGACACAATATGTTTTTCTGAAGATGTAATGAAGACACCTTGCAACTTCATCAAGGTCACTCATAAGATCCCAGGTTCGCAGACGTCACGTTGTCAAACACATTCTAAACTACATTACGAACTGTTAAAATACTCAAATTACCTAACTATTGACAATAGGACACAGGTGTTGGTTGCGTTAGTAGCCTAAAATATTTGTCTTTTCACAGTACTTCAAACGTCATCCTGAGAAATCGTCCAGAAACTTCCCGAGTTGAACGGTGCCTAGGAGGGTGCTCACTAGCTGGAGGGGGCAGTGATCTACATCTACATTATGTGACAGCTGCTTCTCCTTCCAGGCACTTCTAACCCTGTGCCATGGCACAGTAGACTATAAAGATGTCAAACCACAGAACAGGCCTGCCAAATAAGTTTTGTTTCTGAGAATGTTACTATGCTGTAAGTCAATTTGGATGAAAGTGGTATATAGTGTTATTATTATTCAGTGTGGTTGTTGTGAAAGCCATGCTCTGGTTCGGTGGCTGGGCTCCGGCTGGGTGTCTGGGCAGGCTATGTTGAACCAACAGCGGCAGGACCGATGCCAGCCCCGCCACCACCGGCCAGGGAGTTTGAAGGGCGGCTTCCTGCCATCTCTCTGGGTGCAGCAGCTAAACATGCGACTGAGATAACAAAGACAAGCAACCATAGACAGCAGGCTCTGATGGAGAGAAGAGGAATCTAACACAGGTTATCTTGTCTCTTCATCAGTTGGGAGTTTGCACAGTCGTCGTCCAAGAGGCCAAAACACCAATAAGTGGTCAGAGCGATGCTGCAGGTATAAATATAGAAACATTCTAAAGATTCCATGTTCTATCAGACACATTCTAAAGGTTTCATGTTCTATCCGCAACATTCTAAATGTTCTAATGAATAAGCCCTGGGGCAGGACTAGCAGCGAAGTCCATGGTATTGCACCAAACAAATTCCACAGATTTTCTGCCAAAGCCCGTCATTTAAGGAGATGTGAAGCGGAAGCGAAGCTGGTATGTGTGGCCTTTAGTTTTTTTTACAGCATTTCCCTTGCAGCTTGTGTACAAGCACCACAGAGGCTTGAAAGCAGGAGAGACAGTTTTACGCCCTTGGGTGGCCTGCGGGTGTGGAGTTTTCCTGAACCCGCCATGCTTGGAGAAGTTGTGGCAGTTTTCAGCTTCAACTTTGGTGGGTTTGAGGGCTTTATGTGGCTGTATCGAACCTTTCAGATGGTGATAGGCATGATGCTGGGATAGATATGTGAAACTGGGGAGGAGGTTGTTTTAGACAGTTTATATTGTATGATGGGGAGTCATTGCATTCATGGGAAAGAGCACCATGAAGTTAATAGAAGAAATGTCTGCCTTAGTATGTAAACTACAAGCCTTTTTATTAAGAGTTAGCTGTTTTTTTTCCAGTCTATGAATAACAGACTATCTTTGACAGAATGTGTCTGATTGGGCTAAATTATATCTAGTGATGGTGATAGGCTAGCAACTTCGCAATCACCACTACAGTTTGTCTGAACATTCCAGAATGTGCCAGTTGCCCTGCCTCCCCCTAGGCTACTCTTCTCACACCCATCAAGAAGCAGAATATAGCAAGCAGCATATCATATAACATTAGCACTATCAGACAATCATTACAGCTCCTGTGCTGCAATGATATACAGACTTCAATTTGCCATTAAGCAATATTTGATGTATTTTTCATTTCATTTTCTCACTGCTTTATTACAGAACCAAATACTGCCTTCATGCACATCCTGTATGGGCAGCTCCTGTTAAATTACAATTTGAATATTACACCAGTGACCTTCAAAGTCAATTGTACGTCTCAGATTTCAGGTAAAGAATGTGAATCATGCAGTTGTCATTCTTTGTCAATAATAAAGTCAGGAACAATCTCGACTTGTCAACCCATGAATATATTGACAGGCTATAATGAAACTACTTTTTATTTTAGGGATAAGTAATACAGGGAGTGTTGCTGATGCTTAGAGTCCCTACCTCACCACCTGGTGGTCAAGTGTGGTTACAGCAGTACAGCAGCTTGTGTTGAACACTATGTATCAACAGAGGGCGTAACAACACAGCCATGCACGCAGTAGACTAAAAGATGGTGGAAAGCCATTTCAAGTCAGATTTAAAATACGATTTTTTTTCTCTTGAGCGGATGGTCAGGGGGCCAGAACATTATTACAAATAATTTGTAGACTGCAAATTGACCGCAAGAAGCCCAAAAAGATACATTTGACTAAAACAATTTCAAACATAGCTTACATTTGTATACAATCATAACATATCTCAATTAGGCAAATAAAATAACATGAGCTGAATTTGGCGCCAGTTGGGGAACCCTACTCGATCATGGGGGGCTCGAGTTTCCCTAGTTCAGACAGCTGATTGCCAATAGTTTTGGGGTTGAGGGGTCAGACTGACTGAATGAACCACAGTAACGTCTCCTTGAGTTCCAGCAAAAAATGCTTGATTTAGTCGAGGATGATAATATCAAAAACTCATTTTTGAGACATTGTTTATTAATGAAGCTTGTTGTAATGACTAAAGAGACAGTTAAAGACTTTCATATTTTCCATACAAAGAAAGAACATACATTTAAACACTTATATACAGGTATTTAAAAATGTCAAACAAGAGAGAATGGAGTTTCACAATGACAATGATCTTTAGGAAGTAATGAATGAATAAGTGCAAAGTGCTCATCCATTGGTGGCTATTTCAAATGGATAGTGTTGGGGGAAATTATGGATGACTTTCAGGGCTTCATTGTACAGATCCAGGTCTGGAAAGGAAATAAAAATGAACATGAAATGCTATTAGTTAAACCATTATGTAAAGAAGATGAAGAGATGTCAAACCAGTTGAACACAGTCTTTGGTACGTTTAAAAGTAGACTCTGCAAGATGTCAATATCATCACATACTGTGGGACGACATCCTAGAGACACCACCATCATCAACAACACATACAAAAAAATATGCCAAGACTACCACTATTGTTTCTCCCAAATCTGTGCTCTCCATTGAGATACACCCACACTGGGAAGAAAACATATTTTGTTGACTTTGTTGCAGGAATTCACCCTGCTGTGTGTGTCATTTAGCAGTCTACCTTTGAGAACACATTCTCTTTTCCACAGGAGAGAGGATGTACTTACCGAAAGGAATGCCTTTGTCTTCTCTGAGCATGTTGTATGCAGATGCCATTATTGTCGCTTTGTTGGACACCATACCAACCACCTCCACCACCCCGCTTAGCTCCTCATCAAGCTGGGGGGAAAAACAATGTTACATCCGGCAATATACTAATGGACATATGCATTTGAAACTCAATGCATCACTCACTTTCAGTTGAGTGATGTCATCATTGTCAGATATTAGTATTCCTAATTCCTAGAAGATAGCTACTGTTCAACCAGTCTACTGTAGCTAGCTAGTTAACTACGTCAAGTAACTGTACTTACGGGCTCGTTGAGTTCCACTGATGCAGACTTCCCTTCTCCGTCAGAAAGACTGAATGATTTTCCTGTTGGATGGACCTGTCACAGACGACAACACACAATGATTTGCGATGTAGCCATTCTAACTAGCTAGCTAAGTAACGTATTTCATTTCCACTTCCGGTCGTGTAGCTGTGTAACGTTACCGCCACAAACCTTTCCTCAAGAGAAGACTTCCATCCAATTTCTAGTGCTGAACTAGCATATTACCTTCTCAACACGTCCAACGAAGCAAATCGGCCTGCCGATATATTGAGACAGCATACCAGAGTTTATTCTGGCTTTTGGTGACTCGAAAACAGCCATTTCGAAAGATTTTGCGGTGCACAATTTGTAGCTACGATTGTATGTCAGACACGCATGTGGTAGCGCGGGAAATACCTCGTATGATGATGTTTCCGCATTGTTCTTTGTTACATTCTTTCCCTTTCATTAATTAATATAAAATGCCAGATTAAGGGATACTTTTATATGAATAAAACGTCAGGTCATTTAATAATTTAAAGTTGAGTATAATAACCAAACACCAGAATGAGATGGTTCTCGACGTTCTTCAATGGTATATTGGCGATCACACAATTTAATGTGCATTCCGCAACCTACAATACGGGATGGAACAAGAATTCCACCCACAACGGAACAAAAAAAAATATACATATAAAATAATAAATCGAGCAGCTTTTAAACTACATATATAAAACAGATCTGATCCCTACACAGGTTCAAGGGAACCCTGGGAGGGCGGATCTTCCTTCGCCAGTACCTCTAGCAAGTCTACAGCTCTAAAATCCAGCCACAATAATGCCCAGTTTATTCGACTTCTTTGATACTTGTGCTGTACAGTTTATAACTGTGGAAATGAACGCAACAAAAGCATATCTTCACTATCATTCGATTGACCGCTCTAACCTTTGCCACCTGAATTTCCTTCACCCTTACAGGGCAGTCCAGGAACTCACGATCATGATCCCCACCACACTTGCAACACCGTCGTCCTTCTACACAGCGTTCTTCTCTATACTCCGTTCGTCTGCACACACTTGAAATCCTTTATAATTCGTACACTGCAGTGGTTTGGGGACGAAAGCGCTTACGGTTTAACTTACATAACCAACCTTCACATGTGTAGGTATTTGTTCTTTATCAAAAAACAACACCGATAGACTTTCCTCTTTTTTCTCCATTCACCCAGCGGTCAGACGCCGGGCACCAACCACACCAGGGATTAAACCTGAACATCCGTCGTCACCCCTGAAATCACTCCTTTAACGGGTGCTCTACTCCTAAATTCAAAACACAACACTTCTGTTGTCCGGATTCTTTTGAGGCCCAATTGTAATCTTCTTCTGCTCATTAGAAACACAATTAATCCAAATAAGACCACTCCTGGTCACCCTGACAGACTCCACTTTATGGATACTTCAATTTTCGATACCTCAAATGGGTTTCCCACAAACGCATCCTTGCTCAATAATCGCATCCCAACAAGAAGCGAATCATTATTATTTTCACACGTATCATTCACTTCAACTTTAGACAATTTCCTTTTTGTTTCAGTTTTCGACACTACTGTATTTCAAATTATACTTGCACTTCCGCTATCTTTCCTCCTCCAGCGGAAGCTTCTTCTTCATCTTCTTTTGTGATCGGTTCTCGACATTGTTTCTACACGGAAAACTTCGACATTGTTTCTACACGGACCATTTATAGGACAGGAATGACCGGAAACACATTAGAAACAATAACAACAACACAAGGCCTATGCCTAACTAGCTACACGAAATCGAAGTGAGATTGGATATATAATCAATAACAACATCTCATGTTACTTTACTCAACTTTTTAACGAAACGAAAGACTGTTAAGGTAAGTTATTTGCATTTGTTTGATGAAAACCTAGCTAACTAATGTTAGACATTAGAACAAACCGCTAGTAACGCGTTAGTTAGTTGGTCATACGTGACATTCGATACTTCGGGAAGCTACAATGATATCAAACTGAAAGTCACCTTGTAGCCAACTTGTATTTAGTTCTGATATTACAATCTGTGATCAACTTTCAGGCCTACTCATAGGTTCTACATACTAAAAGGTAACAACAGAATGTTTACCGCATTTTCTCATTCAAAGTGTCTTAATGATGTTGCCATACAGTATGTGGTCTTGCTTACATTAGTTTTTCTCGCCTTTGCAGACAGCGTAAGGAGTCAGTATGTTCAGTTTTTTCGGACATCGTAATAAAGACTCTTCCAAGAAGTCATCGTCAGAGGGTGATACAGATGGGTTCGTGATAATCGGTGAGAAACGCATATGAAACTTCATCCTGCTGACTTTGTAAGAGACAGAAATGTGTAGCTGCTATAGGCACTCAACGTCTAGGTGCTCAACAGAACTGAGGTTTCGAGTCATCCTACTGCTCAGTAGGCTCTGCTCAGTTTGGAAACCAACACATTAACTCACCATCTAACAAATTGGGCAGAACACACACAAAGTAATGCTGTGATTATAATTTAATCCATGAAATGTGTGGATTCCACAATGCTCTTCTGGTTGTACCAATCTTGTTTCATAAACCAATGTCTCTAAATGGCCCCCGGGCGGCTAGGCCTCTCCTGATCACCTACTGATATCACCCAGAACAATGTTTCGGGGGTTGTGTCTCAGATAGTTGCACGCAATGTTGTCATTGTGTCCAGTGCAACTTTAATATGAAAAGTCATTTTAAATGTTTCATGTCGCAGTACACATTTAGTCTAGAACATAGACCTATACTTTGAGTTTCTTGTTCTTTTTTACATTTCTATTAACCATTATTTTATCGCTAAGACTAAATCCCAAACCTCTACTTTGTAACACTAAGCTTCCAGAATAGTTTCAGTCCACATGTACGCTAAACAAAATTATAAATGCAACATGTGAAGTGTTGGTCCCATGTTTCATGAGCTAAAATAAAAGATCCCACATTTTCCATACACACAAAAAGCTTATTTCTCTCACATTTTGTGCACAAATTAGTTTACATACCTGTTAGTGAGCATTTATCCTTTGCCAAGATAATCCATCCACCTGACAGGTATGCCATATCAATAAGCTGATTAAAAAGCATGATAATTATACATGTGCGTCTTGTGCTGGGTACAATATACTGCCGCTCTATGTATCATGTACCGTGTATCTGTCTTTTGTGTACCTTCGTTGTGGCAGTTTGCACCTGCCCTGTGTTTTGTTGTAGCTGCTTGACAATGAAATTTCCCCCCCCCGGGGGATCAATAAAGTATCTATCTATCTATCTATCTATCTATAAAAGGCCACTCTAAAATGTGCAGTTTTCTCACACATCACAATGCCACAGATGTCTCAAGTTTTAAGGGAGCATACGATTGGCCTGCCGACTGCAGGAATGTCCACCAGAGTTGTTGCCAGAGAATTTCATGTTAATTTCTCTACCATAAGCCACCTCCAACGTCGTTTTAGAGAATTTGGCAGTACGTCCAACTGGCCTCACAACTGCAGACCAGGTGTAACCACGCCAGCCCAGGACCTCCACATCCGTCTTCTTCACCTGCGAGATCGTCTGAGACCAGCCACCTAGACAGCTGATGAAACTGGGTTTGCACAACCAAAGAATCTCTGTACAAACTGTCTGAAACAGTCTCAGGGAAGCTCATCTGCGTGCTCATCGTCTTGACGTGACTGAAGTTCAACGTTATAACTGACTTCAGTGGGAAAATGCTCACCTTCGATGGCCACTGGCACACTGGAGAAGTGTGCTCTTCATGGACGAATCCCGGTTTCAACTGTTCTGGGCAGATGGCGTTGTATGGGCGAGGGGTTTGCTGATGTCAATGTTGTGAAGAGTGCCCCGTGGTGGCGGTGGGGTTATCGTTTGGGTAGGCATAAGCTACAGAGAATGAACACTATTGCATTCATCGATGGCAATTTGAATGCAAAGAGATACTGTGACGAGATCCTTAGGCCCATTGTCATGCCATTCATCCACCGCCATAACCTCATGTTTCGTCATTCTAATACACAGCCCCACATTGCAAGGATCTGTACACAATTTCTGGAATCTGAAAATGACCCAGTTCTTCCATGGCCTGCATACTCACCAGACGTATGTCACCCTTTGAGCATGTTTTGGATGCTCTGGATTGACGTGTACGACAGCGTGTTACAGTTCCATTGAAGAGGAGTGGGACAACATTCCCCAGGTCACAATCAACAGCCTGATTAACTCTATGCGAAGGAGATGTGTCGCGCTGCATGAGGCAAATGGTGGTCACACCAGATACTGACTGGTTTTCTGATCCATGCCCCTACTTTTTTTTTGTAACTGTATCTGTAACCAACGGATACATATGTATTCCCAGTCGTGAAATCCATAGATTATTTCAATTGACTGATTTCCTTATATGAACTGTAACTCAGTAAAATCAAAAAAACTGTTGCATGATGCATTTTATATTTTTGTTCAGTGTGGTTTTTAAGTTTGAATAATGTCTTTCAACACTTCCTTGAGGCTGAGATGAACCTGAAATGAAAGTAAGGCATTGCACAACAAAGTTTTCTCGTGCTCATGGGCATGGTCATTTTGCATAACAAGAAATGAGCATAATATAGGATTGCTACATGCTTTACTGAAAAATGAAGGTAAATCCTGCCAATTTTAAAGTTCCAAGCCAACATAACCTCTTTAAGTACCTTTTCAAATTCTAAGCCCAAAATAATGAATCTCCCTCCCCCTGCTCCCTCTTTCCTCTACCAGTAAAGTGCAGTATAATTGGCTCTTTATCCCACGGTGTTGACTGGAAGCACTGCTGGTGTACCTGGGTTCAAATACTACTCAGTCATTTAAAATACTTTAGCTGTGCTTGATTGAGCTTGCCTGGTGCAATGAAACCAATAAAGTAGTCGCAAAAGTGCAAATGTCACCCATCTGGCACTCCAGACAGGTTAAAGTTAACAGCAAACATTTTTTATGGGATTTCAAGTAGTATTTGAACCCAGGTTTGGCTGTTGGTGGAGCAGTAGACACAGATGGTCAGGAGTTGCATGTTTCTCTTGGCAGACAGAATAGAGCCAGTCTCAGAGCCAGCGTTTCTTCCCAGATAAAGTAGAAAGAGTCTGACTGAGCTCACAGACTTTCTAGTGTAAACCCAATGACTGTGCTCTGTTTAATCACATTCTCTGTTCAAAGACGCCAATGACTGTCTGTGTGTGTGTGTTTTGTAAGGAAGGAAAGGCTCAGTCAGAGGCTGATGAGGAAACCAGGGAAAGGTGAATCACCAAAATGGAATTAATAGATTTACTCTGGGTGTAATCAATGTTGATGGGAGTTGTTACAGAGCGCAAATCCAACAATCGCTTGGGTCAGAGTTGGGGTAGTGGCTTTCAATTCAAGGACAGTTAGGCTAGTTTGTCCAGTTGCAATGAAAATAATAACTCACAGATAATTTTCTGTGAGTATTTATTGAATTTTAAATATTTTTTACTGTTTATGAAAACATTTTTAAAAAAAAAATAGCCGTGAAGGTTAGCTACGTGTTTCCCCAAAATCTGCCATTCACATTTGCCATTCTCACCACAGCCTCGTTTCACGTTATGCTTTTTCCTGGTACTGGTGGCTCCAGACCAAAGGGAGCAGATGTTCTTACAAAGCTGATCTGTGGGACTCTGTCTGGGTCCTAATGGCAGGTGGGATATCATGTGCCACTCCACTAACCTTTCACTTTCCCAGCCAGCGGCCTGCCAGTTGGGTAGGTTCAGGCCGAGGCTGTGGGAGAGAGCCCTGCCCACTGGGATTTTCCGCTGGGACTGGGAGGCTGGCAGCAGGATCCTCTGTGGCTCTTCTCGCCTCCATCCACATTTGGTTATTCAGGCAGAGAGAAATCCTCTTGAGGAAAGAGAGTGAGGGAGGGAGAGGGACAGAAGGCATGTATGTATGTAACATTTGCATCAACACATTTTTATGGCAAAAGGATGCTCAGGGAAATTATTGATAAAAAATGTATTTATTAGACATACAGTCTGATTTTAAAAATGTAATTAACAATATTGCATGGGGGCTTTAAGGGGAAACAAATCTGCAGAGTCCACCCCTGACGCTTGATGGAGGGAGGGCTCACATTTGTCAAGGGGGCATGGAGTTTAATCTCATTTTACCATCTCAGAAGATGAGCTAATTAGCTATTACAGTAACGTCTTTTGAAAGGATGTGTAGCCTACATCAGACAAATCCCTCTTCCCAGTCTAAGCTGTTCATTTGTAACACCACATTTTTTTGGTCCTGTCAGATAGAATAAAAGGGGAAAGTATTTGTTATTCTATTTCCCTAGTCATCTCTGTGATTATCCAAGTCGAGGGACTTCAGTCCCCTCACAGGCAGGATGTGTGTGTGTGTGTGTGTGCACACATCCCTGTCTGCAGCTGACACTCAAGGAGTGGGCCTGGTTGACTGCTGAAGTCATGAGCAGCTGCCTGTGCCCTTTTCTGGGAGCCCATCTCCCTCTCTCATAGGCTCTTATCTCAGCCGACAGACTGACAATAGGCTCACTTGTATTTGGATGGTTGTCAGCGTCTACAGTCTCTCACGACAGTTCATGTTGTCTCTTTCACTAACCTCATGTTCAATAGGCCTACAACCCCACACCACAATCATTTGAACCTTTGTCCTCAGCTGTTGGGTTCTGTGTCTAAAGTCTTTATTTATTTAGCCAGGGTAGTATACCACTGAGTAGCAATGGCCTCTGTTTTCCAGGGATTCCTAAAGTCATTGCAGGTCATGCAAGGGCGTACATCATGCATGTGAGTTCGTAGGTGTTTTGGTCATTGATCACTGGTCGCATAACAGAATATTGTGACTTAACCCGTCCAGAAATGAAACCTGAGGCTAACAGTGTCTATCATTTAGTAGAGATAGTTTGTTCTATCCTATCTGGACTGGCAGCGCTGTTTAAGAGAAGCCTGCTAGCCTGACAAGCTGCATGTCATTGACAAGGCCCACGCTCTTGAGCAGGTCCCACAACTCCAGCGCCAACCGTGACATAAAGTGACGTCATTGACGAGGTCCACATGCACAGAGCAGGTCGATGCAGAATGTAATTTTCTCCTTTTCATCCCTCTTCGCTTGTGTGAAGTTGATCAGCTCATGATCCAAGCCAGAACCATAGGCCTCCTGGCCTGACACCGTTTAGACGCGATTTTTTATTTTGATGAAAAAAAGAAGAAGGAAAATACATGTCTGCCTGTCCAGTTTGCGCTGGCAGTTATCCAAACACACGAGGAGGAAAAAAATCTTTCCACAATGTTGAACGTGAAAACATGCAGCCTTACAATAATGTGAAGTTGAGTACAACCAAACTAACCTGTCGTCTGTGTCATAAAGCACATTTTGTGTGTGTGTGTGTATATTTCCCTGCTTTAGCCTGGCTATCCCTCTCTCCTTCTGAAGGATTTAGTGGGATGGATACATTCCTGCACGCTATTGAGCAGACGACGGATGCATGCTCTGTGTGTTACTGAGAGAGGGGGAGAGAGAGAGGCCTGTGTCTAACGGACTGAGTCCAGAGACAAGGCCATGCGTGTCTCTGGACTGATGACACATAAAGAGGAGAGTATAGGCTAGGCTTGCTTTACATTGCATTATTTAGATGGTCTTAGAGGACTTGCACTGCTTGCTGTGGCCTAATGTGTGCTCTGTAGGTGAACAATGCCTACTATGCCAAGAATTAATTCACAGGTGTGGATGGAAATGTGGGCTTGTCAGGAAATGGAGGAAAGATCTAATCTGAGGTTAGTGAAAGAAAAATATTTTTGTACCTGTAGTCTTGAGGGGGAAATCAAAGCTATACATTTGAGGCATAAAAGGCATTTTATATTGTGTACTTCTATACCTCAAACATAGATGGAAATATAAATATCCATCATCGCAATATTAAATAAAGTAATACAATAGACCAAATATTTGTATTTTAAATAAAAATGATCCGAACTTGAGGTTACTGAAGCTGAGAGACATTGTACTAATAGACTAGAGTGAGCTGATGGATCCCATATTATTCCTGTGCAGAGTAGAGAAACCTGTTTTGTCAGGGTGCTCTGGGCCTCAATACCCTCTAATGGAGATCATTTAACCCTCTACGGAGAGAGACGTTGGTGGACTGGAGACGCACTGAGCTCAGATCAAAGGAAGCTGGTGAGATCAGGGAGGATGACTCCATGCTGGAGAGAGAGTTCAGTCCCAGAGGAGAGAGGGAGGAGTGGAGATGGAAATGGTTACAGAGGAAAGGGAGGGAAGGAGAGGAGGAAGGAGAGTTCGACGTTGACAACATGCAGTTAATTAGTCTAGTTACTAAGGCCCATAGATGTCCCCCAGATGACATGATGCAAGAGGAATAGGGTTGGGAACATATGCTAGGCTACACCAGAGAGAGCTGCAGGCATGCTCTGGTCCACCTAGTGCTCTGTGGAACTGTAGTGCCAACTGTGTTAATGCTATGTAATCCATTAGTGATCAGAACGCCACTCCACTCGTTGACCCACATCTAATCACCCAATTTACCTGGTTGCCCCAATGAAGAAATAGCACCAATCAGGCTAATGACTTCTGTTATGAAGACCACGGGGGGGGGAGTAGGACTTGGAGAGGGTGCTAGTAGTGGTGATGTGTTTTGATGAAGAATCCAGGCCCACGGTGTATAATGACACAATGTCTGTCGTTTTTTATTCCCCTCTCCAGGAGAAACCGTTGAGGAACAGAGGCAGAAGATCCAAAACGTGAACATCAGCAAACCATCATGTAACGTCATTGTGCAACCGTCAAAGGTGATTGTCTTTATAACCCGGGGGTAACGCTGTGCAGAACATGCAGTATAACACACCCTATGGGTCCTGGTCGAAGGTAGCACACTATATAGGGTATAGGCCGCTGGGGTGTCATTTAGGACAACCTGGGTTGTGTTACTCAAAACTGCTGAGATGTTAATCTTGCTTATGCTGTACCAGGAAACACACTTGTTGTAGACTTAAACAGACAGCAGTGAGACTGACTGACTGAAAGGACTGAGTTGTCTATCTACTTCTCTGTCCTGGCTCATCCTGCCTGCGTACAGACTGCCTACGGTCTGCTGCTGCTGTGTTGGTGACAGATGCTGAGTGGCATGGGTGTGATCCTGTAAGCACACACACACACACCGAGGCTTGCGGGCCAACGCATGCCACTACCATTCAGGACGCTCCATGCCTGCTACACTGGGTCTGGACTTGAGTCTGGACATATGGTGGCTGTAGAAAAGCTCTATTGTGTTTGTGCTAGTTCTAGTCCTTGATGTCGCCTGTGGTCATTTATTATGGGTTTAATCAAGGGCAATATGTCAATGGAAGCTGTGTGTGTGTTGAAGCATAAGCTGCATATGGTGACATTGCACTGCAACTTGGCTCCCATTCAATGAGTGAGATCTACGGTGTGCCGCGCCCTCTCACGTTGTGCACACAGGAAGTTACAGACCCACCTACACACTGTTCAGACGGCTACCTACACCACTATAAACCTGTCCTGCTTCAGGATGGGCAATATACAACAAATCAGGAGTACCACTGGCTACAGTGTTCTGTAATGGTTGTTACAGAGGTTATATTAGACAATAGTGGTTAAGGTTTAAGATGTGAGGTTACTTTATTTGTGAGGTGCTAGAAGTCATGAAAAATAAGGAGAAGACCGCACACTTCTGTTCACGCTCCCAGTCATCACCGTGTTTGAGAGAACAAACACTCAGAGACTTATTAAAGGATGTTTCCGTGGTTACGTCCCAACTGAATGATATGTTAATTGCAGAGGAATAAGCCATTTCCTGTAACAACATCTTCTCTGCATTTAGGCTTTCATTCAGTCTTAATTACAAGGCCCGAAGCACAGTTTAGGTCTCCAATCTAGCACTTTATGTGTATACCAAATCCTTTTGAATCAACAAAGTCAATTGAAGAGTAAAAATAATAGTAGGCCTGTAATATCATGGTAGACACAGGCAAGAATAATTGTATTGTGTGATGCTTGCTAGTGTTTAGTGGTACACTTACTGGCACGCTAGTTGATGTCACATGCACAAGTACAGTGAAATGCCTTTCTTGCAAACTCTAAACCCAACAATGCAGTAATCAATATCAATGTATTACTAGAAAAAACACACACAAGAAATAACAATTTAGCAGTCTCAATACCATATTTACATGTGCAGGCAAACTGGAGTGATGGAAGTAGATATGTATAGGGGTAAGGGGACTAGGCAACAGGATATAAGATAAACAGAGTAGCAGCAGCTTGCATGTGTGTGGATGTGTGTAGAGTCCGTATAAATGTATGCGCATATTATGTGTGAGTGAGTGTTTGTGTAACAGTGTGTGTGAGTGTGTAGGGCCATGTGAGTGTGCGTAGAGACAGTTCAAATATTGAAATAGAAGGTCAATAAAGATACAGGTTAAACTCGGTCCGTGTAGCTATTTATCAGTCGTATTGCTTGAAGCTGTTCAGGAGCCTGTTGGTGTCAGACTTGATGCACCGGTACCTGTTGCCGTGCGGCAGCAGAGAAAATAGTCTATGGCTTGGGTGGTTGGGGTCTTTGACGATTTTCCCGGCCTTCTTTTCACACCGCCTGATATAGAGGTCCTGGATGGCAGGGAGCTCGGCCCTGGTGATGTACTGGGCTGTCCGCACAACCCTCTGTAGTGCCATGCGATCGAGGGTGGTGCTATTGCCATACCAAGCAGTGATGCAGCCAGTAATCAATATGCTCTCAATGGTACAGCTGTAGAACCTTTTCAGAATTTGAGGGCCCATGCCAAATTTTTTCAACCTCTTGAGGTGGAAGAGGCACAGTCGCGCCTTCACGCATGTGTGTTTTGGACCATTTTAAGTATTTTTTTGTGATTTGGACATCGAGGAACTTGAAGCTCTCTACCTGCTCCACTGCCGCCCGTCTGTGGATTGGGAGGGTGTGCTCGCCCCCCCCCCAATTCCTGTAGTCCACGATCAGCTCCTTGGTCTTTCTGACATTAAGGGAGAGGTTGTTGCTCCGGCGCCACATTGCCAGGTTACTGACCTTCTCCCTGTAGGCTGACTCATCATCTGCTGTGATCAGGCCTACCACCGTTGTGTCGTCAGCAAACTTGATAATGGTGTTGGAGTCGTGCGTGGCCACACAGTTATGTGTGAACAGGGAGTACAGGAGGAGACTAAGCACGCACCCCTGTGGGGCCCCTGTGTTAAGGGCCAGCGTGGTGGAGGTTATGTTTCCAACCCTCACCAGCTGGGGTCGGCCTGTCAGGAATTCCAGGATCCAGTTGCTAAGGTTATGGTTGGGGATAGCATCCTAGTGACTTCCTTCCTTAGGATGTTACAGAGCGTCATGACACTGTTTTGTGTTCTATCACTAGTGTTTTAGTTGCAACCTAACCACCCTTAAAAATCTGTTTTCATGTTTGCCAAAAATGGGCCACATTAGTGTTCATTGTCATGTGTAACCTACACTTGTTTCTATGGACATTTTATCTCCTCTTCTCCCCAGTCCTCCAGAGCGATACCTTCCCAGGCCCACAACTTTCCAGCTCCTGCTCCACCTTCCGTGATCGCCCCATCACCAGGGCCCATGTGGAAGCCGCCTGCGCCCATCGTGGAGGCCCCCCCGTCTCTCCCAGAGCTACTAGGAGATGTCCCGTTCACCCTGGCCCCCCATGTCCTGGCCATGCAGACGGGGGGTCCCGGGTTCCCCCTCTTCTCAGAGATGCTGATGTCCCCTCGAGACATCAACCACAACCTGGCCTCCTTCACTTATGACTTCACCCTGGAGAACTCTGTGCTCTGTGACCACTGACCTGTAGTCTACTTTCTGACTGTATGACCTCTGACCTTTTGATCTGTCAATCTCTCCTCCAATACCAACCCTATGTCAACCCTGGGTCGTGTTCATTGGGCAGCAAACAGAAGAAAACGTACTGAAACAGGGCGAGACTACCTGGGCTTGCCTAATAAGAAAGGTATATTTTTGTTTTTCTTTGCAAAGAGTTTATCTACATGTGCTCTACTGAACACGACCTTGGACTGTCTCGTTACCATTCACAATATGTAGGTATTTAGATTGCGTACTAGAAATACTAGTTAAGCATGTTAATCACTTGCTGAGGCATGTCATAGTAGTGCTGGTTCACTGGTTTAAGAACTTGCTATTGTGTGTATCAGAAGAGCGCTAGCTTCATGTCTGATTATAGGCATGCTTTATCATAGCTGAGGCTTGGATTGAAGAACCGAGTCAGGTTCTAGATTCACCTGCTGTTGTTGTTGGTTTAGGAATCACTGATTGACCTTTTGGGTTTGCAATAATGTACGTACGAGACAGATTTCAAATCGATGAAGGAAATTACTCTTATTTATGTTTTTTTTTTACCCTGGTGTCCTCACCTTTGCCAATGAATAACATTTCCAAATGTGTTTGTGTAGCATAAGTATTTCTACAGAGGAACTATGTAGCTTTTTGATAATGTATTTAAAATGTAAGCATATATATCCCCTAGTTTTCAACATTTATTATCAGAACTCACTCGATATTGTGACTCTTAGGTGGCCTTCCTCTTTTGATCATCTTCAGCTTTAATGAATGTATCATCATGTGCTGTAACCTCACAAACATTGTATTTGTTATTTATTCTGTTTTAGTCTGTTTTTTTAACAAACCAAATTTCCTCCCGTTTTCATTTCACAGTTCAGATTTGACAGTTTTTCAACATTATTGCAAATGTATTACATATTTTTTTAAAGTAGTCAGACCCTTTGCTATTAGACTCGAAATCCTGTTTCTGAGATGTTTCAACAACTTGATTGAAGTCCACCTGTGGTAAATTCAATTGATTGGACATGATTTGGAAAGGCACACACCTGTCTATATAAGGTCCCACAATAGACTGCATGTCAGAGCAAAAATCAAGCCATGCGGCCAAAGGAATTGTCCGTAGAGCTCAGACAGGATTGTGTCGAGGCACAGATCTGAGGAAGGGTACCAAAACATTTCTGCAGAATTAAAGGTCCCCAAGAACATAGTGGCCTCCATCATTCTTAAATGGAAAAAGTTTGGAGACACCAAGATTCTTCCTAGAGCTGGTCGCCCGGCCAAACTGCGCAATCGGGGGAGAAGGGCCTTGGTCATGGAGGTGACCAAGAACCCGATGGTCACTCTAACAGAGCTCTAGAGTTATTCTGTGGAGATGGGAGAACCTTCCAGAAGGACAACCATCTCTGCAGCACTCCACCAATCAGGTAGTGGCCAGATGGAAGCCTCTCCTCGGTAAAAGGCACATAGACTCTCAGACAATGAGAAACAAGATTCTCTGGTCTGATGAAACCAAGATTGAACTCTTTGGCCTGAATGCCAAGCGTGGTTCACCTTACAACAGGACAACAACCCTAAGCACACAGCCAAGACAATGCAGGAGTGGCTTCAGGACAAGTCTCTGAATGTCCTTGAGTGTCCCAGCCAGATCCCGGACTTGAATCCGATTTGAACATCTCTGGAGAGACCTGAGAATAGCTATGCAGCAACGCTCCCCATCCAACCTGACAGAGCTTGAGAGGATCTGCAGAGGAATAAGACAGGTGTGCCAAGCTTGTAGCATCATACCCACAAATACTATAAATCACTGCCAAAGGTGCTTCAACAAAGTACTGAGTAAAGGGTCTGAATACTTATGTAAATGTGATATTATTATTTTTTATTTGTAATACATTTGAAAAAATGTCTAAACCTGTTTTTGCTTTGTCGTTAGGGTGTATTGTGTGCAGATTGATACGGGGAAGAAAATATTTTTTTATCAATTTAGAATAAGGTAACGTAACAAGGGTTCTGAATACTTTCCGAATGCACTGTGTGTGTGTGTGTATGTGTATATATATATATATATATATATATATATATATATATATATATATATATATATATATATATATATATATATATATATATATATATATATATATATATATATATATATATATATATATATATATATATATATATATATACTGCATTGCACACTGGTAAACAAATAATCTTGTGAACAATTACACATTCAGTTAACTCTCAATCAAAACTTTTGGACTTCTGTACAAATGGGCCATATTTACATTGCATAATTATTTGAAGTGAACTAATTCTGAGTAGTTGACTCATAAGACAACCACTCAAGAATCTGAAAAGATTGCACATAAGTTGCATTGGTATTTTCAGTGCAATGTTGTTGTATTCCACATTATGTGAAGTCATCCACACATGCTGCATTTACAAAGGCAGCTCAATTCTGACTTTTTTTTTTTTTTACTAATCAGATCAGCTCTTGACAATAATTGGGCAAAATAATCTGAATTGGGCTGCCTGTGTAAAGTTACTTACTACTGTATACATTATGAAATGTTTGGGATTGACCCTCTCTGGACAATCCTTTTCTATGCATAGCTGGAAACCAAGTGTATTCTGTCTGGCTGTGTTAAACGACACTGGATTTTCCCAGGCCTCTTCCTCTCTTTGTAATTCAATCATTGACCTGACCTTGCATGTTGATTTTGTTTCACAGGCGTGGAAATCTACATTTGTTTTCTTTGTATTTTGGGGGGATTTAGTTTGAGTAACTTAGTTTGTTCGGTTTACTTGGATGTATTTTGGGGAGATTTAGTTTGAGTAACTTAGTTTGTTCGGTTTACTTGGATGTATTTTTTTTACGGGGATATAGTTTGAGTAGCTTAGTTTGTTTCGGTTTACTTGGATGTATTTTGGGGGGATTTAGTTTGAGTAGCTTAGTTTGTTCGGTTTACTTGGATGTATTTTGGGGGAATTTAGTTTGAGTAGCTTAGTTTGTTTGGTTTACTTGGATGTATTTTAGGGGGATTTAGTTTGAGTAGCTTAGTTTGTTTTGGTTTACTTGGATGTATTTTGGGGTGATTTAGTTTGAGTAGCTTAGTTTGTTCGGTTTACTTGTGTATTTTGGGGGGATTTAGTTTGAGTAACTTAGTTTGTTCGGTTTACTTGTGTATTTTGGGGGGATTTAGTTTGAGTAACTTAGTTTGTTCGGTTTACTTGGATGTATTTTGGGGGGATTTAGTTTGAGTAACTTAGTTTGTTTTGGTTTACTTGGATGTATTTTGGGGGGATTTAGTTTGAGTAACTTAGTTGGTTTTGGTTTACTTGGATGTATTTTGAGGTTCATTTGTTGTGCATGTTTTCTATTAACAAGACATTGTTTTTATTATTTAATTATCTTGACCTGCTGTTTATTTTTTGTCATTTTTAACTGAGGTTTCTCTAAAGATGGTTGACCTGTAAAAGCATGAGTACTGTATTTGTATTATTAGTAGTAGCTACTACATAGGAAAAATTTTGTTATTCGGTTAGAGGATATGTTTTACATGCTGTCTGTCTTAATTACCTGCTTCTGTTTTCATTATGCTAGTACCAGGCAAGTATTTGCACATGTTATCCTGATTTCATGTACCAAGTACTCTGTGTTGGGAAAGCTAGTCTGAAAATATAGTTACTAATTACTTAAAGAAGCTGGAAGAAGTTGAGCTACACTTAAGCTAACCTTAAAAAACGATATATAGTTTACTTAACTACTAAAGTAGTTAATTACATCCAAATGTAAATCTGAAATGTCATAGTCGACAAATTGCAAGAACAGATCACTGTGTAGTCCGATGTTAACAGAATATGTAATTTATACTATTAATCAAACTATTTTTCAAGTGAGAATTGGGCAGGTCTGATGCTGAAAAATGAAGGAAATTATTGCCTATTTCACCCATATATTTGTTTTGTTTTATTTTATTTTTGCAAAAAGAGTAGTAGAGTGTAGTTCTAGTAGTTAGCTACACCACTGCAGGCAAATTAGTAATTAACTACTGAAAACACTACCTTGATTTGAATTTAGTTAAACTACCACCAAGCTACTTCAATATGTAGTTAAATTACTAATTGAACTACATGAAGTTCACTACTCTCCAACACTGCACGCACTGTAACTTCAAATTGATATTAAGAGTTAATGAAGGATGCTACATGCAATAGTACATCCGGGAAAACCTCTGAACATTCAGTTGTGCGTTCTTTGCACAAGTTTACACCCCCTTATATTGTATTTTCAGCTGTTTGAAGCCGCTTTACAAAACCAAAAGTAAAAGATGCAAAAACTAAACTTATAGTGCACATGGAACAGATCTACCACTTTTAATGAGAGTGACATACTGTATCTATGACTCCTATTTCTACGTGAATTTGGCCAGTTGCCCAAATATTGCAGCCAGTGGTGGAAAAAGTACCCAATTTTCATACTTGAGTAAAAGTTAAGGTACCTTAATAGAAAATGACTCAAGTGAAAGTCACCCAGTAAAATACTACTTGAGTAAAAGTATTTGGTTTTAAATATACTTAAGTATCAAAAGTAAATGTAATTGCTAAAATATACTTAAGTATCAAAAATAAAAGTAAAGGTATAAATAATTTAAAAGTCCTTTATATAAAGCAAACCAGGCAGCATAATTTACTTTTTAAATGTTTTTATGGATAGCCAAGGGCATGCTCCAACACTCAGACATAATTTACAAACGAAGCATGTGTTTATTGAGTCCACCAGATCAGAGGCAGTAGGAATGACCAGGGATGTTCTCTTGATGAGTGTGTGAATTAGACCATTTTCCTGTCCTGCTAAGCATTCAAAATGTAATGAGTACTTTTGTATGGAGTAAAAAGTATTTGCATTTGAATCAGCTATACATATTTTTTTGTTTGAATGTGGATGAAAGAACTTGATCAAATTTGTAGACTAGCAGACTATTAAAACATGTAAAAAATATATTGTGATTATTCTTGTCTTGTTGGTAGTGAAAATACATACTTTATACTTATAAGGCTGTAATACATGTGTTAGTACAGCGGTAAGTGGATTTTTAGGAGGGATCTAGCTACAGTATTTTAATATTTAAACTGCAGTGGTTGTTTCAATTTACGATGACTGGTATAAGAATAACCCAGACGACCTTTCTGTTTTACTGAAGATTGTGCACCACCCATTTCTCTGAGATTTAACTCCGCAACCAATCGCTTGCTCAAGAGCGGTCTATCTTCTGTAAACTTCAATGAATCGATTGGTGGATGCATAGAGTGTGGCCTATGACCTCGTCCTTCTAGTATTATATTGACCAATCAGAGATTTACAGTGAGTGGATTTGGTCCCGCCCCGGTCTGTCAGCCAGTAAATTTGCCAGAGGAGGGAGACAGGAAAGGGGTTGCGCATTGCAAGACAGACGACACAGACATAGCTAACTAGCTAGCTATGTTGTTATAGCGCTTTTCTAAGTGAAGTTCGTGCTTTAAATAGTTTTGTTCGATATGAAGATGTTTAATTGAGAGTTCTTCGAGAATGCATACTTGTTGGAACACTTCAAAATGGACAAGTAGCGGCAAAAGTGCGAAAATGTAGCTAGCTAAGCTAACTGGGCAGCGTAGTATTACTAAATAAACTCAACTGGACTAACAAATGGACTAACAAATGTTCTAACTGTTTTGAGAAAGTTACCCACTTGCTTTATGTCACATTGATATATTTGATTAAACAAACGAAAGAACTCTCAAGTAACTTGAGGCTTATTCAAGATTTATAATTTTATTTTGGTTTTTGACAAGTTTGTGAACTGGAAGAGTTGCACTGTGGCAATCAACATCATGTCGACAGCATCATCAGCAACCAACTCAACCCAACCGCAGCAACAGCGGGTAAAGCGAAGCGGTGACGGCGGGAGCTCCCCAACCATCTCTCCAGCCAGCTGCAGCAACGGCAACACGACCACGATCCGGTTGCAGCCTATTCGTGCAACGGTGCCATACCAGCTCCTGCGTGGAAGTCCGCACAGCCCAACCCGCTCCTGCTCCTCTTCCTTCACAGTCGCGAGCAATACAAGACCGACATCGACGTCCCCTTGCAACAGTCCCTCCAGCCCGACGCAGCTGCTGCTCGCGAATCCGGGTGGAAACGGCTCGGTGGAGGGCAGGCTGGTCGCAAGGCAGAGACGCTCGCCGCCGGACAGCAAGAGCTCACCTGAGCGGAGTCCGATCTCTCCTGTTTTCAAAGGTGCAGTAGTAGCCGTTTTCCATGATTTATGTCATCCAAAGCTAGACAGGCTCGCTGTTGCTATAGCTAGCAAGCTAATTGGGTCAGATCGGCATCACTTGCAAGCAAACACATATTATTTTGCCCGACATGTGTGTGTTTATAAGCCGATCCAGATGTAGGAAATAACAAACCAAGCTAACATTGACAATGCTGTAATTTATTGCGTATGTCGTATGAATGATGATGGATCCAGTAGGCAACATTTTGTCATGCTCAAATAATGCATTGGCATCGGTAGGATGCTTTGAAACCAGATATGTGCTTATGTACTATATTGTTTAATTTGCAAAAAACTGGTTTGGGCTTTCGATTTATGTCTCCGTGGCTATTATGGTGACGATGCAGTTACAGTTAGATAAACACGACTGCTTCGTCGTATTACAATTAATTAATAATGGCAACTGCATCCACATCGTGGACATTTTAAAAATATTCAATAAATACCAATCATGATTAGTGTGACATGGCCATTTTATTTAGGTATTTTCTCTGAAATGGACGCTTGTTTACCAGCGCGAAAGAATGGAAATAATTACGTCGTTGACTGGGGAAGGTCGCGCGCTTATGGCAACACTGGGGCCTAGCAGGAGCGAGCGCATTTCGAGACGTAAACACGATAATTATATTGCAAATATGAGTGCTGTTCTTGCTCGTTGGAAATAGGTTTGTCTAAAGCTGTAGTGTTATTTGACACCTTAGAGCAGAGTGGAATTTACTCTATTTGACAGGTAGGTAAATACATCCATCTAAGAGGTGAAATGCTATTAGAAAGTGCTATTATTTCCCAGCTCTTAAGATGGTATGGATTCTTGAAGAGGTAGAGACGGTATTTCAATTAATTTCTCTAGCTACCAGGTCCACAATATGCTGTCTCTGTGCACCCTCTCTCAAAATTGGAGACCTAAGTAGACTAGGTGTGCAATGCAGATTCTGAAGGGCTAGTAGTACTGTTTGCTGGTAGTAGTACGGATTTGACAATGGAATACCACGGCCCAGGCCCCCTAGAAAGCCTTGCCCCTTGACCTCTCTCCATGTCAAGCCAGAGATGATGGACGCAATATGGGGAGGTCACTGATGACCAGAGGTTCTGTACATTTGAGTTCCGGGGCATTGGATAGAGAGCACAACGACTGGGGTTCAATGGAATGGAAAAGCACAGAATGGAAAAGCATGCTTTAACACGTCTTATCATACAGTCTCTTAAAAAGCATATGCTATTCAAAGGGCTAGATTTCTCAGGTTTAACAGTTTGTCATTTGTACTGTAGTAATTGTGAATTTCAGATCAAGCATGTAGGCTCTAGTCTCCTCCAAAGAATGACAAGTGACAACCACATGATAGAAAAAGTAATTTGATAATATTGATACCCTCTCTGTTAGTATACCATGCATATGCAGTCATTGTTGATGGCCTATGTGCTATGCAGTCATTAGTACTCATCTATTAACACTATTTAGTTCCTACATTAGCATTGAGGAATCCCTGGAAAACAGTGGCAATTGTTACTGAGTGGACTATCCTGGCTAAATAAATGAAATGAAATGAGGTAGTGCCTTGGGCCCTGTCTGTGTTGGTTATGCAACATGCACAAGTCTGTGCGTAAGTAAGGGTTGTTTGTTTGATAGTGGGTGACAGGCAGGTGTGTGAGACAGACTGTGCATTCCTTCCGGCTCACACTCTGGTTTGTCGCTGCTTAAAGCCTTCCTTGGTTCAGTGTGACATATTCTGACATTCCATCACATTCCATTTTAAGGTTCTGAGAGATGACATTATCATGCTTAAAGACCGGGCAAACCCTTGGAGAGACACTCCCACAACATTCTCATTCATTCTTATTCATCTTGACTCAAAAGGCCCTTTTAACACATCACCTTTAGCTGAAACTAGCTTATATGAACCAAAAATAACAGGAAGGTGTTTAAAACCCTCTGTTTGAAGTTGACTGACACTTAGTCAGTTCTGTGTCGGAGTAGGCCTATAGCCTATCTACTGTTTTCTGCAGAGACAGGCCTAACTCCTTGCTACAGGGGTGTTATGTAGAGGCATCGATTTTGCACTGCTTCAACTTAACCTAAATATGTTAGAGACATGAGTGGGGGTGTTCTGCAGAGTATATCTGCTGCTTGCATTTCCATAGCATATTAAATCTGGGCTCACATTCCTTCATGTATAGAAGAATCAATACCTTGTTATATAAAAATGGGGACGTTATGGTTACAGGTCTTTAAGTGAATATCTTGAAAAGCAGGCTTATAGAGGACTGCTGGCTGGGAGGGATTTAGAATACATTACTTTGGCATGAACCGCTTTAATGGGAAAATGTTCGTTTTATCACCAAACCTTTTTATCTTCAGGTAGTAAGTGGGGGCAGTTGAACGTTCTAGCAATTTCTTGTAGTCGCCCCTTTATGACCGGTTTCCTGGACACAGATTAAGCCTAAGCCTGATCGAGGACTAAAAAACGCATTCAGCGGATATTCTGCATTGAAAGTGTTTCTGTGCCTGAGAAAAGGGCCCCTCGTGTGAAGTTATGAACAAATGGGACAGTGAATATGTTGACGTAGGCATTACATAATCTCGTCTATGTTCCTTTTGACACTTGAAGTCATTAACTACAAGGGACTTCTTGTGAATTCTCTCCAGGTGTAACTTCAGAGAGAGAGGGTTGTAAACGACGCTGAAAAGTGTGTGACGCGACAGTTCATTAGCCAGTTCACTGCGCTCTCGTGAAGCTGTAAAACAAAGACGAGGCAGCTTCCTGTAATAGGCTTGATTTTATCAAAGGAACACAACACAACAACAACAACCACCTACTTCCTGATGAAAGGATCCATACTGCAGATCTGTGAGCTACGTCCTATATTAAGCTAGTGCACTACCTTTGACCAGAGGCACAGGCATTCGAAATGGCACCTAGTGCACCACGTTTGGACAAATCTACAGGGCTCTGTCATACACAGGGCCTGTTCTCCTAGTGCGACTGTGCTGAACTGTCAGCCACACTTAGAGTGAGGGAGGGATTATGAGAGATTAACACATGGCATCATCACCTCAAACCGAGAACACAACCTGTCTCTTTTCCGTACTCCAATATGGGTCAGTGTTGCCTTTTTAAATAGTAAGGGGGTTGAATGAATGAGTTAGTCGTGCAGATAGAGAGGGATTACGTATCTTGCGCGAATGCTGTGCATTCAACCTCTGGAAACGCCGGGATTGTGGGTTCAATTCCCGCATGGATCACACACTCAAAATATATGCATGCACTAACTAGTGTAAGTGGCTTTGGATAACAGTGTCTGCTAAGTAGCTTGTGTTATTGTATTATTAACTCTCTTTGTAAACCTTTTTAACACCTGTACGGATACACAACGAGAGTGATTTAATCTACACCCTTATTTAAGAACTATAATTTTGAATCATTACATACTTTTCTGTCACCAATGTCAAATAAATGTCCCATAGCTTCTACATACAAGGCTAGGCCTACATCATAGGCTAGATAATCTTGTATCTGCGACCAGACCCAAATGTTAGGCTATTTCAACTTATTCCTTTCCGTTGTTTACATAATTTTTTGGCCTGGCTGAAAAGTCATTGTAATTGTCGGAAAGCATATGTACACAGGGCCTCGTTGCAAAGTGTGAATATGTGTTTTACTTTCATTCTTGTTTATGATATGATGAGGCCTGGTTGGTCTGACACCCCAATGCTAACATTTTTAATACAAAATGTATAACTAAAATATACAGTGGGGAGAACAAGTATTTGATACACTGCCGATTTTGCAGGTTTTCCCACTTACAAAGCATGTAGAAGTCTGTAATTTTTATCATAGGTACTCTTCAACTGTGAGTGACGGAATCTAAAACAAAAATCCAGAAAATCACATTGTATGATTTTTAAGTAATTAATTTGCATTTTATTGCATGACATAAGTATTTGATACATCAGAAAAGCAGAACTTAATATTTGGTACAGAAACCTTTGTTTGCAATTACAGAGATCATACGTTTCCTGTAGTTCTTGACCAGGTTTGCACACACTGCAGCAGGGATTTTGGCCCACTCCTCCATACAGACCTTCTCCAGATCCTTCAGGTTTCGGGGCTGTCGCTGGGCAATACGGACTTTCAGCTCCCTCCAAAGATTTTCTATTGGGTTCAGGTCTGGAGACTGGCTAGGCCACTCCAGGACCTTGAGATGCTTCTTACGGAGCCACTCCTTAGTTGCCCTGGCTGTGTGTTTCGGGTCGTTGTCATGCTGGAAGACCCAGCCACGACCCATCTTCAATGCTCTTACTGAGGGAAGGAGGTTGTTGGCCAAGATCTCGCGATACATGGCCCCATCCATCCTCCCCTCAATACGGTGCAGTCGTCCTGTCCCCTTTGCAGAAAAGAATCCCCAAAGAATGATGTTTCCACCTCCATGCTTCACGGTTGGGATGGTGTTCTTGGGGTTGTACTCATCCTTCTTCTTCCTCCAAACACGGCGAGTGGAGTTTAGACCAAAAAGCTCTATTTTTGTCTCATCAGACCACATGACCTTCTCCCATTCCTCCTCTGGATCATCCAGATGGTCATTGGCAAACTTCAGACGGGCCTGGACATGCACTGGCTTGAGCAGGGGGACCTGGATTTTAATCCATGACGGCGTAGTGTGTTGCTAATGGTTTTCTTTGAGACTGTGGTCCCAGCTCTTTTCAGGTCATTGACCAGGTCCTGCCGTGTAGTTCTGGGCTGATCCCTCACCTTCCTCATGATCATTGATGCCCCACGAGGTGAGATCTTGCATGGTGACCCAGACCGAGGGAGATTGACCGTCATCTTGAACTTCTTCCATTTTCTAATAATTGCGCCAACAGTTGTTGCCTTCTCACCAAGCTGCTTGCCTATTGTCCTGTAGCCCATCCCAGCCTTGTGCAGGTCTACAATTGTATCCCTGATGTCCTTACACAGCTCTCTGTTCTTGGCCATTGTGGAGAGGTTGGAGTCTGTTTGAGTGTGTGGACAGGTGTCTTTTATACAGGTAAAGAGTTCAAACAGGTGCAGTTAATACAGGTAATGAGTGGAGAACAGGAGGGCTTCTTAAAGAAAAACTAACAGGTCTGTGAGAGCCGGAATTCTTACTGGTTGGTAGGTGATCAAATACTTATGTCATGCAATAAAATGCTAATTAATTATTTAAAAATCATACAATGGGATTTTCTGGATTTTTGTTTTAGATTCCGTCTCACAGTTGAAGTGTACCTATGATAAAAATTACAGACCTCTACATGCTTTGTAAGTAGGAAAACCTGCAAAATCGGCAGTGTATCAAATACTTGTTCTCCCCACTGTAGTTGTTGCATAAGTTCAGCCTACATTAGTTCAGGAGTCAAATTTGCCTCAACAAATCACATAATAAATTACAAGGACTAATAATCAGGGTTGACATTATTTTTTTTGAATGACTAACCCTTCCTCTGTCCCCCATGCATACAACACCTGTAAGGTCCCTCATTTCAAGGACAGATTAAACTACAAAGACCAGGGAGCTTTTCAAAAGCCTCATAAAGAAAGGTGGTGATTGGTAGATGGGTAACAATAACAAATCAGACATTGAATCTCTCTTTAAGCATGGTCAAGTAAATAATTATGCTGTTGATTATGTATTAAACCACCCAGACACATCAAAGATTGTCGTCCTTCTAAACTGAGCTGCAGGACAGGAATGAAACTGCTCATGAGGCTATTGGTTATTAAAACAATTACAGAGTTTAATGGCTGAGATGGGAGAACACTGAGGATGGATCAATAACATTGTAGTGACCCACAATAATGACTTAAAAAGTTACAAGAAGAATACAAATATACATAATACTAATATTACAAAACATGCAACAAGGCACTAAAGTAATACTGCAAAAAAAACAAAGGAATACACTTTTTGGATTAAATGCAAAGCTTTATGTTTGGGGCAAATCCAACACATCACTGAGTAACTGCCTCTTTATTTTAAAGCTTGGTGGTGGCTGCATCATGGTATGGGTATTCTTGACAGTGTCAAAGACTGGATAATTTTTCAGGATGAAAAGAAACAGGATGGAGCTAAGCACAGGCAAAATCCTAGGAAAACCTGCTTTATACCAGACACTGGGAGAGGAATTTACCTTTCAGCAGGACAATAACAGTTTAGAATTAAATCTGCTTGAAAATATATGGCAAGACTTGAAAATGGCTGTATAACCATGATATCCAACACCTTGACAGAGCTTGAATAATTTTGAAGATAATAATGGGCAAATATTGCACAATACAGGTATGAAAAGCTCTTATGAGACTTACCCAAGAATACTCACAGCTCTAATTGTTGCCAAAGGTGATTTTAAAATGTATTTACTCCGGGGGGTGAATACTTATATAATCAAGGAATATTAGTGTTTTATTTTTCAATAATCTTTGACATTACAGAGTATTTTGAGATGATTGTTGACACATTTTCTTGGTCACATACAGGACCAGTCAAAAGTTTGGACACACCTACTCATTGTAGAATAATAGTGAAGACATCAACACTATAAAATAACACATATAGAATCATTTAGTAACCAAAATATATGATATATTTGAGATTCTTCAAAGTAGCCACCCTTTGCCTTGACGACAGCTTTGCACACTCTTGTCATTCTCTCAACCAGCTTCACAGTCTTGAAGGAGTTGCCACATATGTTGAGCACTTGTTGGCTGCTTTTCCTTCACTCTGCGGTCCAACTCATCCTAAACCATCTCAATTGGGTTGAGGTCGGGTGATTGTGGAGGCCAGGTCATCTGATGCAGCACTCCATCATTCTCCTTCTTGGTCAAATAGCCCTTACACAGCCTGGAGGTGTGTTTGGTTATTGTCCTGTTGTAGAAAACAGTAAAAATAAAGAAAAACCCTTGAATGAGTAGGTGTGTCCAAACTTTTGACTGGTACTGTATGTAACCTAGGCCTAAACCTGTTACATTGACCTATTAATATAGGTGTTCCATATGTAAGCCTGTGTTCCCTTGTTCTGGTGTTATGTGGGAGAGTCTGTCAGTCAACACCATTTCTTTCTCTCTGTTTCCCCTGGTAATTGCCATCTATCACCTTAATATAAATAATTGTGGGTGTATTTGATACATTGTTGGTGCATGCATCACCAATGTTCAGCAGTAGGCCTGAGGAGAAAGTATGTAGGTTTAGAAGTGTCTTTCTTTCTAACTGCCATGACATGTCTTCATAAGTAGTAGGCCCTGAATAGTACTGTATTTTTGTAACTGCCATGTGGCTTTATTTAACAGCCTTCCTTTAGTAGGCCTTTACATATAGTATCGTATTCTATATTTTCCAGCTCTGTTTAACTATTATGTTTAACACTGACTAGTCTGGCATCCAAACAGATTCCGTTTTAATCGTGAGAGCAGCCTTCCGTCTTGGTTGGCTCTCTTTCCTTCATTAAATTCTCCACTTCTAGGCTAAACCTTGTGAAACCTGACCTTAACCGTCTGATGTTATTTTGATAAGGCAATTTGAAGAGCTCAGCTTGCATGTTTATTCTTTATCTGACTGGTGCCATTGTTTTTAACCTTCCTCGTGACAGTTCTTTATCTGACTGTGCGATAGGGATTTACGCATCGTTGCGTCAGAAATAATCAAACCAATCTTTGTTTTTCTCGTTCCCTTATGTTGATATTAATGCTTGTATTGCCAACTAAGAGAATAAATATAGAGTGTTTTAGACAACCTGTATCTGTGACAGATGTTTTCAGCTCTCTGGGCCTATGGCGACGTCTGTGTATGCTCTGTATCGCTTTTTCCCTGTATCACTTTTGGAAAAGGTCAAACACACCTTGTTCTAAGCTGCACTGAAAGAACTCCCCTAAGGTTGTTGGTGCAGTTTGTTAGTCATTTAATACCTGCGTAACCCAAATGATTAGGCATGAGGAGGCACACGTTTACAGAGACACACACACTCACACAAAGACACATGCAAGCACCGTGCTGTGATGGTGCTAGTGGACTGCTCCTCTCTCTCTCTCTCTCCATCTGCTCTCAGAAAACTGGAAAAAACTGAGAGGAAACATGTCTGTGCCAAGAGGCAGACACCTAATGCTGTAGGCATATAGGACTGAGAGAGGCATTTCCAGTAGACCTAATTGGCCCACTATGTCCTAGGAGAAGCCTGCACATCTCGGCGGAACACTTGACTCGTTTGGAACTCAGACCAGTTCTACCTAGCCTCATCATGAGCGATAATCTCCTATGTGTCACTTCCTAGTGTAACTAGGCTAACCATTACAGGCAGAGTCCAAAGCTGCACAGCTGGTGTGAGGAAGGCCTACACTCAAGGTATCCGCATGCTTCAGTTTGGCTGGCATCTAGCTCGGCTAGGCAAACCGAACGAGTGTGCTTGCATACTCCCTTTAAAGACATTTGCTTGAAAAACGAGAAAAAAGAGGCAATAGTACTATTTGTCAATTTTGAGATTCCATAGCCAAAACCTCTAAATGGTCAGAATTCATCTAAGGTAATTTAAGAAATCTCTCATTAATTCTGACATTTTTTGCTTTGTCCCGCAATTTTGTATCTGACTAGGATGTTTGGAACAGTCTTTCCCTAGTGAAAAAATGTGCATGAGGACAAGTCGTCTCTCATTGAATGACAACAGGCACTTCATTGAAGAATCCCTACTATTGACTAATCGCCGATGAGGGGCATATACTTGGAAACAGGAGTCAAGGGGCTGTGAGACAGAGTTTTAATCCTAGACACATAAAAAGAGTGATGTATACAGGGTGCGGGGCAACAGAACACGAACAGCAGAGGGGCTAAGAATCTTATAGATGGGTAAAGGTCCAATAAAACAGGTGGAAAGTTTGCGGGACTCCAACCGACGGGCAGATCCCGAGTGGACAGCCATACCCTCTGCCTGAGATGGTAGCGGGGAGCAGGGGTCCGGTGGTGGTCCACCTGTTGCAGATACCTGGAGGTGGTCTTGAGAAGAGCAGACCGGGCTCTCTTCCAGGTCCATCGACAGCGGCGGAAGAACATCTGGGCCGAGGGTATGCTGACCTCTTGCTCAGGGAAGAGCGGGGGCTGATATCCCATGGAACACTCGAAAGGCGAGAGACCAGTGGCCGAGCAGCGGGCATATTCCACCCACACGAGTTGTTGGCTCCAGGTGGTGGGGTTGGCGCAGACGAGGCAACAAAGAGCGGTCTCCAGGTCCTGATTGGCTCGCTCCAACTGGCCGTTAGACTGGGGGTGAAAACTGGAGGATAGGCTGGCCAACGACCCAATGAGGGTGCAGAACGCCTTCCAGAACCAGGACGAGAACTGAGGACAGTGATTGAAGACCATGTCCACCGGAAGTCCATGGATCCGGAAGATGTGCTGCACCATGAGCTGGGCTGTCTCCTTGGCTGAGGGTAACTTGGGAAGGGGAATGAAATGGGCAGCTTTGGAAAACCTATTCACCACTGTAAGGATAGTGATGTTGCCATCTGTTGAAGGGAGACCAGTGACGAAGTCCATGGCTATATGGGACCAGGGGCGGTGAGGAACGGGGAGTGGTTGGAGGCCAGCCGGAGCTTTTGGCTGAGTCTTATTCTGAGCACACACAGTGCAGGCGGCGACGAACGCAGAGACGTCAGGAACCATTATGGGCCACCAAAAATGTTGTCGTACAAAGGCCAAGGGTCCGACGGGAGCCAGGATGCCGGGGAACGGGCAGAGTCCGGTACAAACATCCGATTAGCCACCTGAACACTGCAGGAGTGTTGGTCAGTCCGAATAGCATCACCAGATATTCGTAGTACGCGCTAGCTGTGTTAAAGGCAGTCTTCCACTCGTCTCCTTCCCGTATCCGCACCAGATGGTAGGCGTTCCGAAGGTCCAACTTTGAGTCTTTGAGAAGACTTCAGGCATTGAGTGTGGCAGAATGGGCTCCAACCCTTGATAGAACCAACAGTCCAGTCGATAAGGGTATTATGCTTCTGGAGCCGTGAAAACCCCAACACGGGTACCTGGGGAGATTCGATGAACAGAAATTGAGTAGACTCACTGTGGTTACTTGACACTCAGGCAGTACCAGTGCGTGCATTTCTGCCGCTCTAGGCGAAACACAATTGTGCCGCCCCTCTATTTTCAACATACAATAAACCAACAACACGCAGCCAATACAGGTCATAAGCAAAAAACAGCAACACAAACACCAATATACACATCACGCAAATAGACAATTTCAACTCATATTTATATACAAAACCTCGTGCGTAAAACGGACACACACACACAAGCGCGCAGCAAGGCGCATATCATCAGCAGATTCACAGCTTAAAACCACTAGAGACAAAAACGCTTATCTTACCTTTCAGAAATACTCTCTGATCTCCACACTTGGCTGCATCGTAACGAGACGTACAATCACCGTCATCTGTTCTGTTCTACTCACATCTGGAGTACAATCCAAAATTATGGAGTAGTGACTTAAGCATTGTGAGAATTCTGTGATGCTAGCATAGCTATGATTTCATTTTGAATGTCTTTGCAAAATAGTGAACATGTGTTTCTTTTGAAGTTACTCTCCTTATATGTTCAGCCATAACGCTGATTTTGTGCATCTATTTTTGTGCATCTATCGTGTTTTGCGAGGCCAATCTTTTATCCAACTCTTTCCATTCGTGAAAACTTTCCATATGACCAGACACAATGTTTCATGGGCGCTGAGGATGCTTGACATGTTTTTCCAGTTCTTGCTTGATTGGTGTTGGCTATTTTGCTGGGATCTTTCATTTCCTCCTCACCTTGTCCGTGTACCGGTAGTAGCGACACTACATGTTCAGCGGCTCTTTTGGCTCCGCCGGTCTCTGGTGGTAGGGGAGGCGCCTCCTCATCGCTAGCCTGGCAGCTAGCAACGGCGGTAGACCTGTTCACGTTGGCGCTGATTGGTGATTTTGAAAATGAGCGCCATTTTATTTTTTTTCTAATCTTTTAAAAGCCCACATTTTGCTGCCTTTCCAAAGTGCCGCTCTAGGCGGTCGCCTAGTCTGCCTATACGCACGCTCCGGCCCTGCTCGCAGGTTGATAGGAACCTTATTGTGGGTGACTCTGCCAATAGAGCGCCCATCCAGCGCTCTGACGTCCATGGGAATGGAGAGGGGTTGAGGGAGCATTCCCAGCTCTGACACCAGGGTAGTGTCCATAAAACTCTCGTCGGCCCTAGAGTCAATGAGTACCTGGAGAGATTTAGACCTGTCACCCCACATCAGGATGGCATGGAGAGGGGTATGAGTAATGGGAGATTGGAAATTCTCTGTATGGCCCACCAGCGTACTCATACCTACTGATGAGCCTGGTCTTTTTAATAGACAGGTAGAAATGTAATGACCTGTAGTCCCACAATATAGACAGCTCTTGGTGTTCAGTCTGCATAAACGTTTGGCAGGAGACAATCTAGCTCTGCCGAGTTGCATAGGCTCCGGAGGAGGCGAGTCGGCAGACCTCGGTGATTCTCGGGGGAACTCGGGTTACCTCGGATTCTCTCGTTAATGTAGATGCCGGGGACTTCCTGGGTGGGATCCTTGGACGAGTGAGTGTGACTGGGAACAGACCTCTTCCTCCTACGTTCCCGTAGCCACCCATCGATCGGTATGGTCAAGGCGTTGAGAGAGTTAAGATCCGTGAGCAGCTCCCACGCTGAAGGAACATGTCGAACAGGGATTCCGGGTTCCAGGCACTCTCGGCGGCCAATGTGCGGCCAACGTGCGGAAACCGACCGCATAGTTTGCCACACTACAGGAGTCTTGACGTAGTAGGAGTAGCTTCCGAGCAGCCTCTGTCCCGGACAATAGAGAATCAAACACCTTTTACACCTCCGCCATGAACTCCAGACTGAAGCACACGGCGGATTGTTGCTCCCACACCGCCATAGCCCAGGCGAGAGCCCTCCCGGACATCAGTGTTTAAGGTACGCTATCTTCGAGTGGTCTGAGGGAAAAGAACAGGGCTGAGGGAGCACTGGGAGAGAAACGCCGACAGGTTCCTGAATCTCCAGCGTAGCGTTCCGGAGAAGGTAAGCAGGGTTCTTGGAATTGCTCCAGCAATGTATTGAAAGTGCGGTCATGGCGTTCTGCCAAGGTCTGGAATCTTTCCATAACATTTTGAAGTAAATCCTTGTCTTCCAATGGTGGCTCCTTGGTAGGAGACTGTGTTGCGGAGCTTATCCGAGTGCTGGGTCAGTCATGGCCAGTTCATACTAACACGACTCAGGACCCAGATGCAGACACAGGAGGCAGACAGTTCGAATCTCAGATGTTTATTACTAAACAGGGGGCTGGCAAACGGCAGGTCAAGGGCAGCCATAGGTCAGTAATCCAAGGAAGCGTCAATCAGGGACAGAACGGCAGGTAGGCTCAGGGTCAGGGCAGGCAGAATGGTCAGAACCGGGAGGACTAGAAAACAGAAACTAGAGATGCTGGAAAACTGAAAAAATATGCTGGTTAGACTTGACAAGATGAACTGGCAACAAACAGAAATGGCAGGTATATGGGAGACACCTGCTGGGGGGTGGAGACGAGCACAACACCGGTGAAACATCAGGGTGTGACAGTCATAATATATGCACAAACTGTTTAGGCTGGGAAGCATGCAGATGTTCCAAAATCCCTTTTGTTTTTCTAGGTAGAACCATTTTGGGTTCCATGTAGAACCCTCTGTCGAAAGGGTTCTACCTGGAACCAAAAACGGTTCTACCTAGAACCAACAAGGGTTCTTGATAGGGTTATCCTATGGGGACAGCCGAAGAACCCTTTTAGGTTTTAGATAGCATTGTTTTGTAAAGAGTGTAGTTGAACAACAAATATTTAAATGAGAAAGTTACAACTCATACAAATGAAAGCCCAATAAGTTTGAAGAGCAGTGCCTTAGCGATTGCGATTTGACCTGCGATATAGATCAAAACCTTTAAGAAGAAAAGTGGCAAGCGGCATCATTCTTGTTTGGAACAATCTGTTGATTGCATTTGACCTAACAGAATAGCATGCAACTGTTCCGCAAGAGGAGAAAAGAATAGAGTAAAGAATTGCGTAAACTATAAAAACGTACATTGCACGTGGCTGAGTGTCATTTGAAAATATTGCATGTGATATGGATTTCTTGCTATACGGATATTCCACATGTCAATATTTTAGTGATTTTTAAAAAAAAAAATGTGAATTTGATTATTTGTACTGCCTAATATGCAATAGTCTACATCCAATCAGGTGTTAAAATGTGACAATTCTAAAGCTTCCCAGAGCTTTTGTGTTTAGTCTGAAAAAAAATTCAAGACAGACTACCAGACATGTTGATTTAGCTGTCTGAGAAGAAACACAAGCAACATCTTTCAAGAAGAGCTCAGCGTATTATTTCCTCTTTCTAACTTCCTGTTCTTCTTCTTCGGACCTTTGCCTCCCTGATACAGCTAACTGCTGCTTGACATAGTGTGTCAGAACACAGCCAAGGCCTTATTATTAGTTCCCTCAGAATCACTAGTGTTTACCTGTAATCCAGTGCATTTGCCCCAGATGACCCTGCCCTGTGCCTTTCTCAGTGGGCTCTGATACCACTAAGGCCTACAGGGCCTGTCAGGCAGCTCAGGGGCAGGGTAAGGGAGCCCACCTATTACACATGAGGGCAAAACACTGCTGCGCTAGGGTCTTTGAAAAACATGTCAACTGCTTCACTCAAAATCTCAAATCATAGTCGTACATTGAGGTTTTGCAACACAGAAAAATACAATATCAACATTTACTCAATACTTCCTAGTTAGGAGAAACTTCAGCATAGGTCAAGTCCTCCATAAGTCAGAGATGTAACTGTACACAGCACCAGTCTGTTTCATATCATACTGGAATGTTGTTTTTAGAAACCTGGCCTGTTTGGTCAACTAGCACCGTGTGAGTTGAAGCTTTTTGCTTTTGAACATTCTAGCCCCATACAAGGCCACAGGGTTAGTACGGCGTAAATATTGTTGTTTCTATCGCGCTCACACACACACACACATACATACATACCAGAGAGTGTTGCTAGAACAAACACACAGCCTTTGGAAAGAGACTTGGGTGTGTGTGTGTGTGTGTGTGTGTGAGGTATTTTTATCAGGTGTAGGATTGCCTCACCATGAAGGCTGGGCCGTGAGGGAGGACGGGCTGGGCTGCTCCAAGGGTAACCAAGTCAACCTGCAGTCTCTGAAAACAACAGTGACATTGTTGTTTCAGTCTGCATCCTCACATATTGCCTCTAGAAAAGATATTGTGGGGATTCTAGAAAGTGCTTCTGACTGTACAGAATGTAGTGGATTGGCATAGTAATCTGATCAGTTTTTAATAGATTATAAGCGCAAAAGTAATAGACTGGCTGAGGCAGCAGACCTATCAGCTTGCTGCCAGCTCTTACCCAACTTTTGGAAAAAATGGTGTTTGACCAAATACAATGCTTTTTCTCTGTAAATAAATTAACAGACTTTCAGCATGCTTACAGAGAATGGCACTCAACGTGTACTGCACTGACACAAATGACTGATGAAATTGATAATAACAAGATTGTGGGAGCTGTACTATTAGATTTTATTATTGACCATAACCTGTTGTTGAGAAAAATGTATGTGTTACGGCTTTTCAACCTCTGCCATATCATGGATTCAGAGCTATCTATCTAATAGCTATCTAATAATTCTTTAATGGAAGCTTCAAGATGTTCAAAGCATGTATGCTGATGATTCAACCATATACGCATTAGGAACCACAGCTAATTAAGTCACTGAAACCCTTAACAAAGACTTGCAGTCAGTTTTGGAATGGGTGGCCAGTAATAAACTGGTCCTGAACATCTCTAAAACTAAGAGCATGTAAAGCTCTTAGTTTTAGGAAACACATTCTCTGGAGTGATTAATCAAGCTTCACCATCTGGCAGTTTGACGGACGAATCTGGGTTTGGCGGATGCCAGGAGAACGCTACCTGCCCCAATGCATAGTGCCAACTGTAAAGTTTGGTGGAGGAGGAATAATGGTCTGGGGCTGTTTTTCATGGTTCGGGCTAGGTCCCTTAGTTCCAGTGGAGGGAAATCTTAACGCTACAGTACAGCATACAATTACATTTTAGAAGATTCTGTGCATCCAACTTTGTGGCAACAGTTTGGGGAAGGCCCTTTCCTGTTTCAGCATGACAATGCCCATGTGCACAAAGCGAGGTTCATACAGAAATGGTGTGTTGAGATCAGTGTGGAAGAACTTGACTGGCCTGCACAAAGCCCTGACCTCAACCCCATCGAACACCTTTGGGATGAATTGCAACGCAGACTGTGAGCCGGGCCTAATTGCCCAACATCAGTGCCCGACCTCACTGATGCTTCCATTCAGCCACAAGAGCAAGTCCCTGCAGCAATGTGCCAACACCGAATGGAAAGCCTTCCCAGAAGAGTTGAGGCTGTTATAGCTGGAAAGGGGGGACCAACTCCATATTAATGCCCATGATGTTGGGATGGGGTGTTTGACAAGCAGGCGTCCACATACCTTTGGTCATGTAGTGTATGTAAATTGTAAAGTTTTTTTTTGTCTGTAATGTCTTTATTGTTATGTGTCGGACCCAAGTAAGTCTGGCTGTCGCCATTGGCATCGTCTAATGGGGATCCTAATAAATCATTGCCTTTGAGAGCCTCTTCAATTAAAATGTCCCGCCCCCTCCTCTCTCTCTCTCTCTCGCTCCAGTAGAGAGGTCCAAGCCACAGCAGCAGGTGCGTAAATCAGGAGCCATCCGGCGGACTTCCTCCCTGGGTACCATCACCGGCCCCTACCTCACAGGCCAGTGGCCTCGCGACCACCACGTGCACTACCCCTCCTGCATGAAAGATAAATCCACTCAGGTAGGTGCCCCCTCACTTCCTGTCCCCTATGCGTCATGTTTTATTGGGTCCCCCCACTGAGATGAATGAATGACTGTACACTATGCTTTGTGCATTAAAGATAAATCCACTCCGGTAGGTGCTTCTTCACTTCCTGTCCCCCTACCCTACCCTTCATGTGTCACGCTTTGTTCAGTCCCCCAACTGAGATGAATGCTTGTGGCATTTCATTAAACTGCAACGACCGGACGATATTCCAGCTAGAAGAAACTATAGCTCTGGTTTGCTGATCTGCGTAGTTTGAGCAGCAAAGCATGCTTGTTTTGAACTAGCACACTGAGGTGAAGGACAGGGAACTGCTACAGATCTTAATTTGACCTATATTGTCACAGCATAATAATCCAGCAGCAACATGATTTGAATGTTTACTCCATAATGGTGCTTGATTGGTGGTTAGGCTATTAGCTGGTCGAACGTAGGCTACATGAAAAGTGCAATACTGTTAATATAACTGTGTTAGTGTGGGTTTTCAGTGAATTTATGTAAATCCTCATCTGCAACAGAAGTGTTTAAAAAAAAAAAAAAAGTGATCATATTAAGATCTTACATCTGTAAGCAGAAGTGGCTGAGTACTGAACTGCATCATCATAAGGAAGTGGTTCTTTCAAATGACTGGTGGCAGTCAAGTTTGTACAGTACTCAGTCACTGATTCACCTGCCCACACAGATATTAGTTAGCCGCTGTTGCCCTCTTTCAGAGGTCTATACAGCCTGTTTCCGCCAGTCACTGTTTCCGCCAGCCTTACCAAAGATGAACCAGCCTGGGTCTCTGTATTAACCTGCCTGGCCTTCTGTGTATTGACCAAGTAGGCACTGTGTGTCACCGAAGCACAAAGGTGATTTTTGTGGAGAACATGCGAGCTCCTGTCAACTGTTTCTACAGAGCAAAGTTGCTGCCAGTCCTAGTCCTGCTCCTCCTTGTCTTTCTCTCCTCCTCTTTCTCCTTCTTCCACTCCTCTCCTTTTCCTCGTCATTCTCAACCATTGGGTCTGTGACCTGGAATGTTCTCCTCCTCCCCCTCTTCCTCACCCTACTCTGTTCATTGTTTTGTCCTGCAACACCCACACCATCCTTCCATGTTATGACAGACAGGCCCAAACACATAGCACTAAGATTATGTCGAGAGAGCAAGAAGTATTAGTGTGTAATGGACATTCTGTTTTCTGCGTTGAAGATGATTTGACAGTGTCAGCCCAATATTCTGGATCCCTCAAACTGGTCATTAAAGGGGTAGATTAAGCCTTAAGTTTTTGTTTTTCTTTCTCTCTCCTCTGGGTCTAGTGCATTAGCCATGCTCAGTGAGAGTGCGCTAGCAGGGATATGACTCCACCGGAGTGTCAGAGATGACATCCCATAATGACCTCCTACATCCTGTGTTTACTGCACTGCTCGGCAACCAGGGCCCAATAACCTCCTCAGGCCAAGCCGAAACGCCATACTGCTAGATCATCCCAGAAACCGTATTACTGTGGACTCAATCTGGCAGCCGGTTTACTGTATGAATCAACCTGTCCATTACACTTCTCCTTCACTTCAACTCTTTGTCCACATGCATGGAAAAATCTGCCACATCTACATGTGAAGTACGGACCTGCTCTCCTCCTCGGTTGAGTTGTGCCATAAAGACACTTTTCATATGCCAAACGGCCCGAATCCTAACTAACGGAGAAACCTGGGATTTCCCTTTGGAGTAGTAGTAGTTCATTGACAGAACACATGCAGGGAAGGTGGACCAACCAGGGATCGGTATGTGGTGTGTGTGTGTGTGTGTGTGTGTGTGCGCATGCGTGTAACTCAGTGTGTGTGTGTGTGTGTGTGTGTGTGTATGTGTGCTCCCCCTCCTCTTCCCTTCAATAGGAGAGGAAAAATACTATGTTCAAAGCTTTCTCTCTCTGTTTCCTGCCTGGCTTGGTGATGGTGTTGAACGGTTACAGAGGACAACCTTTGAAATGTGAAGTCTCCACAGATTAACAGAATAACTCAACTTTACAATATTTACTACCGCTTCTGGCTACAGCTCTGGCCTAGCACTTTCATTGGCTCTTACAGTGTATATTCTTGGATGCTCTGATGAAACGCGCTAGCCTGTCCGGACGAAAATAAAAAGGTGAAATGAGGTGAAAAAACAAACATTTGAGTGCTGCCGTTTCCCCAATGTTCTTGAACTTGGGATATCATTCAAAGTGTTCTCTCTCTCTCTCTCTCTCTCTCTCTTTCTCTTTCTCTCTCTCTCTCTCTCTCTCTTTCTCTCTTTCTTTCTCTCTTTCTTTCTCTTTCTTTCTCTCTTTCTTTCTCTCTTTCTCTCTCTCTTTCTTTCTCTCTCTCTTTCTCTCTTTCTAGTCTGATGCCTGCCATTTGCTGAGAGAGACCTTCTTCCTCTCTCAGCTCCAGTAGCGGGTCAGACCAGGGGTAACCAAGGGGACGCAAGGGTTTATTTTTTTCTATCTCTCTCTCCATTTGACATAACTTATTCATCACAGTAGCCCTAGCTGAGGCTGTGGCATTTAGAGGCCTCTCCATGTTCAGTTGTGCACTGACACACAACTCACGGATAGCAGAAGCTCCATTATAGATCTTGTTATACATAATGTATACAGTTGAAGTCGGAAGTTTAGATACACTTAGGTTGAAGTCATTGAAACTCATTTTTCAAGCACTCCACAGATTTCTTGTTAACAAGAAATATAGTTTTGGCAAGTCGGTTAGGACATCTACTTCGTGCATGACAAGTAATTATTCCAACAATTTATTTACAGACATTATTTCACTTATAATTCACTATATCACAATTCCAGTGGGTCAGAAGTTTACATACACTATGATGACTGTGCCTTTTTAACAGCTTGGAAAATTCCAGAAAATGATGTCATAGCTTTAGAAGCTTCTGATAGGCTAATCGACATCATTTGAGTCAATTGGAAGTGTACCAGTGGATGTATTTTAAGGCCTACCTTCAAACTCAGTGCCTCTTTGTTCGACATCATGGGAAAATCTAAAGAAAATCGCCTGAAGGTACCACATTCAACTGTACAAACAATAGTATGCAAGTATAAACACCATGGGACCACGCAGCCGTCATACCGCTCAGGAAGGAGCCGCGTTCTGTCTCCTGGAGATGAACATACTTCTGTGCGAAAAGTGCAAATCAATCCCAGAACAACAGCAAAGGTCCTCCTGATTAAAGAAAAATAGAACTGTTTGGCCATAATGACCATCGTTATGTTTGGAGGAAAAAGGGGGAGGCTTGCAAGCCGAAGAACACCATCCCAACCGTAAAGTACGGGGGTGGCAGCATCATGTTATGACTGTGCTTTGCTGATGGAGGGACTGGTGCACTTCACAAAATAGATGGCATCATGAGGAAGGAAAATTAGGTGGATATATTGAAGCAACATCTCAAGACATCAGTCAGGAAGTTAAAGCTTGTTCGCAAATGGGTCTTCCAAATGGACAATGACCCCAAGCATACTTCCAAAGATGTGGCAAAATGGCTTAAGGACAACAAAGTCAAGGTATTGTAGTGGCCATTACAAAGCCCTGACTTCAATCCTATAGAAAATGTGTGGGCAGAACTGAAAAAGCGTGTGCGAGCAAGGAGGCCTACAAACCTGGCTCAGTTACATCAGTTCCAGGAGGAATGGACCAAAATTCACCCAACTTATTGTGGGAAGCTTGTAGAAGGCTATATGAAACATTTGACCCAAGTTAAACAATATAAAGGCAATGCTACCAAATACTAATTGATTGTATGTAAACTTCTGACCCACTGGGAATGTGATGAAATAAGTAAAAGCTGAAATAAATCATTCTGTCTACTATTGTTCTGATTTCACATTCTTAAAATAAAGTAGTGATCCTAACTGACCTAAAACAGGGAATTTGGACTAGGATTAAATGTCAGGAATTGTGAAAAGCTGAATTTAAAAGTATTTGGCTAAGGTGTATGTAAACTTACGACTTCAACTGTACATATCAAGGCGTCCATGTCAAACCTAACACTTCGCAAGGGCAAATCTGAAATAGCAAAGTAGAGCACTGTTTAGGCTGCAGCCTTTTAATTCCACAATGTTCATGCTGATTGGCTAATGAGGATTAGAGGTTGGTAATTAGATCATGATATTATTGGTTGTTTCCAGACACCTGGATGTTGGAGTGAAGAAGCAGGAGAGAGGAGGAGCACACACCAGCGTTCGGCGTCTTGGGGCAGCGCCGACCAGCTCAAAGAGGTACACACTCACTCACGCTTGCGTATGCACGCACACACACACACACACACACACACCACACTAAAGCATGTCATAAGAAACCCTAACCCTTCGTAAGAAACTACAATTTGCAGGACTTTCCTAATGACCATTGGACCGAGGTGTTCTCAAATGAACAATACTGTACAGTAGGCCTCCCTGTAAAACGGATGAGTTCTGCGATCCTGGCACACTTTGCATCCGTATCATTGCTATCACCCTCCTTGAAACCCAGACCTAGGTTCTGACATGTTGACATGACAACTAGAATGTCATCAGAGTCTATAGGAAACTGCCTACCACCTGCCATCCGTCTCTCTCTATCTCTCTCTCTCTCTCTCTCTCTCAACAAGGTGCCACCTTCTATATATAACCTCTTGAATGACTTCAGACTTCCGCATGCTCAGCCTCTTTCTCTCACTCTCTCTGTCTCACTCTCTCTGTCTCACTCTCTCTGTCTCACTCTCTCTGTCTCTAGTTTATCAGCAGGAGAACAGCTAAAATAGTAGTGTTCAGGCATGTTCCTAAGTAACAGTAGTGGAGCTGCAGTGGAGAGGGGTTGAGTTGAAGTCTCCTTCAGTTACACCATAATTGTTTGTAGGGCTATTTTAACCTCAAAAGAGATGTTAGGGTTGTTAAGCGACTGTAATCCACAGTAACTCTAACCTCATAGACCTCATTATTTACAAACACTTCCTGACGCTTATTGTGTTCTTATTTCCTCAGTGTAACAGGATGTACTCGCTACACTTTCAACCCTGTGTAAAGTGCTTCCCAGCCCAGCTTAATGTCTTACAACTCACACGCGCACACATATATACACACACGCGCACACATACACACACACAGCAATGCCGCGGGGACAACATGTTTTTTGACTTGCCATGTAACGCTGCCGGACAACGAACACATTCATACTCTGTCACAGCTGCTGACTGGTGTTTTCAGTTAGCTACTGTGTACTACATGTACTAGTGGTATGTCTTTTTCAGTGAATCGCCGGGGAAGTGAGGGGAGGAGTAAGAATACAAGTGCTTGAGTGAGTTTGCAGTATCTGTGTTTTGAGTTAGTTTATTTTGGTGCTGGAATAAAGCAGTGGAGCAACATAATTTCATAATACAGGTATATTACAGGCTTTACTATCTTTGTCTTGGACCCCGCATCATAGGAGAGATTTGCCATTCATCACCTATCGATTCTTGAGTTATCTGGGAAGCTGACTAACTGTTGAGTGCACCCAGGTCCATGATGGCTTAAGAAGGTGTCCAGTCAGACAGAGCCTCCTTTGATACGGACCTGTTAGGCTCGTTGTTTATGTTGTGTTTCTATAGTAAAATGACTAAGCTTCCAATGACTTCTGTCTAAAGGCGCAGGGAAAAGAACATGTCTGGGCTTGTCCTGGCTGGTAGTGAGAGGCTGCAAACATTATAAGAATAAAATGGCTACCATGTGGCAAGCAACTGTTTTATCTGATTTGCCATTAACTGTACTGGGCTTCTATCTGATATACAAAGGCCCCCATTTGTCTCAGTGTTCAAAAGGCTATTTTGGCAATTGGAACTTCCCTCTGTGGGCTAATATGGATGCAAAATGATAGCCATAAAGATTTGTGTCAAAGATCTACCTAGCGCCACACAGGACTTGAGTTCTAGCCCTTTGTCCTCATTGGTCAGAGCACAGGGGATTCTCAAACCAGATAAGGAAGCCAATACCCACCATCTGTGGGACTTTCAAAGGTGTGAACGGCACCATGCAAATGGAATACATTATCAATATCGTAAATGGTCTTTTAAGATGTTTGCATACTCAAATTGACCCAGTCTGTGTGCTCGTGACGTTTTATGGATTCGTCCTTTAGCTATTAGATCAATGACTAGCCTGCCAGCTAGTCACCTTCCTTTCACACGATCTCCTTTAGATGTGGGAAGGGACTGCACAGCTCCAGCTCTACGTGTGATCTGATGCATTCATTACAGGAGCTGCCGGCCTAGGGGCTTTTCCCTGAGCTATGGTGACCCCTGGTGGATATATTGGGTTATGCCAAAAACATGTGATAAGATTAAATAATCTCTCTTTCCCCATGTTTATTTTCTCTCTTTGTCTCTATCTCTCTCCTCCTCCTCCTCACTTCCTCCTTCCTCTGTTCTCCTCAGCAGATAGCCAAGCTCCGGCAGCAGCTGCGTGGCAGTAGTAAACAGCAGCAGGGAGGTCGTCAGTCTCAGTGTCAAAGAGACAAAGACAGCGTGTCTCCTTTACAGGGACCTAACAACACCATCAACACCACGGCCAACCAAGCACAGGTGAGGCACAATACTGCGACCCAAAATAAAACAGTGTGTGTGATTTTAACTTGTTTGGCGGAGTGGAACCAATGCAATCGGCCCAAAAGTTCAAACTCTGCGCCCCCGCCTACCCAACACACCAGGGAAGCTTAATCATAAAAAAACTTCTTATAATATGTGCAAGGTGGAGGTTTCATTTGAATGTCTCTCTCTGTGGTTGTGTCCCCGGTCCCTGCAGTGGTCCTGCATGTCTAAGTCATCTCAGATGTCCAACATGACGGTGCCCAAGCCCTGCATCACCAGAGTGCCCAGCAGCATGGAGGGAATCAACCACGAGCTGGAGAAGGTCTTCATCAGAGACAACAACGGAGAGAAGGAAGAGCTCAAGGTGGGGGGACGGACTGTTGTGTAACCTTTATTTAAATAAGAATTTGTTCTTAACTGACTTGCTTGATAAAATAAATAAACCTGTTTTGTCACTGGCAATCTTATTTACTTGCAAATATTTACTGAGGAACATCTTGCTCTCTCTCGTTCTCCTTTTTTTATTCTCCCTCCTCACCCCCTCCCCAGGTGTTGGAGGTACCAGACGGGCGGCGAGCCCCATTTCCCCCCCAGCAGCGTAGCAGCAGTACCCGTAGCGTGGACACACAGACCCCCTCTGCCCCTGGCCGCTCCAGCAGTAGTTCCAGCCTGTCCCCCTGTCCCTCTCCCGCCTGCCCCCCAGGGTCCGGCTCACACGGGGGAAGCCCTTACTCCGCCGACGATCTGCTCTACGACAGGGATAAAGGTAAGACTGTCAGGATGCCCTCTCAGACCAGGGGCAAGGCCTCCATTGTCCATTGGACATCCTGCAGTTGTGCCCTTGAGCAAGGCTCTGAACTCCCAACGTGGACTGTGTTTGTGTCTTGTCCGGGGTGTTGGCAGTAGAGCAAAAGGCAAAATGTGATCTTCTTTTCTGACCGTTTCTGACCATTGTCTCTGTCTCTCTGTCTACAGACAGTGGCAATAGCTCTCCGCTGCCTAAGTTTGCCTCGTCTCCTAAGCCCAACAACAGCTATATGTTCAAGAGAGAACCCCCAGAGGGCTGTGAGAAGATCAAGGTGTTTGAAGAAATTAGGTAAGTACAGCAAGAGACCAGGGACCTGGTCCAGGAGGGTGTGATTAGAATTTATAGGATCTCTTTTATCGCACCAAATGTTCCAAGTCGTTGATACCGAACGTCAGTTATATATACACTACCGTTCAAAAGTTTGGGGTCACTTAGAAATGTCCTTGTTTTTGAAAGAAAGCACATTTTTCTCCCACTTCTATTCTGGTTAGAGTCAGTTTGCGCTGTTCTGTGTTGGAGTAGTTCACAGCGTTGTACGAGATCTTCAGTTTCTTGGCAATTTCTCGCATGGAATAGCCTTAATTTCTCAGAAAAAGAATAGACTGACGAGTTTCAGAAGAAAGTTCTTTGTTTCTGGCCATTTTGAGCCTGTAATCGAACTCATAAATGCTGATGCTCCAGATACTCAACTAGTCTAAAGAAGGCCAGTTTTATTGCTTATTTAATCAGCACAACAGTTTTCAGCTGTGCTAACATAATTGCCAAAGGGTTTTGTAATTATCAATTAGCCTTTTTAAAATGCTAAACTTGGTTTAGCTAACACAACGTGCCATTGGAACAAAGGAGTGATGGTTGCTTATAATGGGCCTCTGTACGCCTATGTAGATATTCCATAAAAAATCAGCCATTTCCAGCTACAATAGTTATTTACAACATTAACAATGTCTACATTGTATTTCTGATCAATTTGATGTTATTTTAATGGACAAAAAAGGTGCTTTTCTTTCAAAAACAAGGACATTTCTAAGTGACCCCAAACTTTTGAATGGTAGTATACATGTCATGAAAAAGACTTAACATGTTGTCTCTTACTTTTCACTTTCTGTCCAGCTCCAGACAGTCAGCGTCCGTCCCTCTCTTTTCCTGCCCCGACAAGAACAAGGTGAACTTCATCTCCACCGGCTCTGCCTTCTGCCCTGTCAGACTGACCCCCGGTGCCCTGCACCTCTCTGTGACCTCTCACCCCGACGACGATCCCGAGGCCGGCCCCAGCTCAATGATGTCAGCATTCTGCCGCGTCCTCCCCTCTCAGGTCCACACCTCCACCAGCACAGACGACGCTCCCACCCCCGAGGAGGCTGCCCCTGCAACGCCCTCCTCCCCCCAGAAGGGGGAGACACCAGAGACTGCCATCCAGACTGACAGCCTGGCCATCAGCTAGACCTGGGCAGAGCTGGTCTCTGTCAAATGGTTCTGGTTCTTATTGTTCTTATTATTATCATCATCATCATCATCACCACTGAAGTCTGGTCTCTTTTGCTAAAGGACCTCCCCCTCCTTTTCTCTCTGTCTCTGCTGAACTCTACACACACTGCATGGCGTAGCGCAACAATGTACCCAACAACAACAACAAACAACTGAGAAAACAAAGACAAGGGTCCGACATGTTCCTAGCGTATTCCTAAAGCACTGTTCCTGTCAGGGATAGACATGATGATCTTTAACAGCACGTGATAAGTAGAGATATTGGACGCTGGCATTGGATGGATGGGAAGAAAATGAGACACTTTGAATAAGGGGCATGCATTTTAAACTGGTATTGTGTTTAAGATTAAAGACATGCTCCGGTACTTTGCCAACTAAGAAAGTATTTTTTAAACCTCCCGCTTTGTGCTGGATGTGTCAATATGTAGTTCATAATTGCATAATATATGAGCAGAATTACTGTCTTATCTCAATTAACCACGAAATTCCTAGTTTGAAAGTCACTTTTTTCTTGAAGCTGTGCCACGCCATTTTCTCTACATTTCCCCCTACTGCAAGTCAGGCCCCTAGCAATTTGAGCTTGAGCTTCAGCCCCTCACATTCGAATGACAGCTAGCAGGAGGCCTGCCCAGCATTATCCAAGGAGGTTGCAGGGTGGGCTTAATGGCTCAGCGAGAGAGAGAGCAATCGCATATGTTAAGTAGTACGCAATTTTCGGGGACTACTTTTGGCTCGTAAGTGCTACTGTCAGAACTACTGGCTAAAAAGCATACAAAAGTACCGGAGAATCTCTTTAACTTATGTGTTATTGTGTTCTGTTTTGACATTCTCCACAGTATGAATAAGCTCTATACACCATATTACACATTTATATATCTTATGAAAAGAAAGACGAGAAAAAAACAATGCTTGTTTAAATTGAAAACTGTGTATTGCTGTGTTATGTCATGTACAGTAACAGAGAAAGGGAAGAAAAAAAATCAGGATTTATGTTTACACAATCCAGGTTATGTTTCCAAACCTCCTTTGAAACATGCTAAGAATAATCAAAAAAAAGTAGGTAAAGACATGGACATAATGAAAAATTTTGAAGAAAATTCAAAATGGCCACAACAATCCGTTGCAGTGTCCATTGCGTCTGGCCTTGTTTCAGGTATATATCACAAACAGAGTCTTAACTCAGGAAATTTGGAATGTATGCCCATATTCCATGACACAGATTGACTCCGCTTCAACTGCATTTCCTCGTTGAAGCAGAAAAAATCACTATTTCCTTTGCTTTCTCTCATTCCAGATTCCATTCCAGAAATTCTTAACCTTTCATTCCCCATAGACATTCCGTGGTGTTATGATGTGCTGTCCCAAGACTTGACCTGTGCTTGGCTGACTAGAGGTTAGAGGTTAAAGGTTGACTGTTGTCTTGGTTGTCTTTGAGTGACTAGTAACAGACCAGGCCCACTGTGAGAGATAACGGCTGTGCATGTTTGAGAAAAGTCTATAATGGCTATGACTGTCAACGCCTGACAATTCTGTGTGGTCGAACCCTCTGCAGCCGTTGTGCTGCGGTCAAGGTCAGGTAGGAAACTTCAGTGTTCAACTTCAGGTCAGTCTGGGTTGACTGGTCCTAGTCAAGTCATGGACTTCAGTAACATCACATAATAGAAGCATTTGGTTTGTTACATTCAGGTGATGTCCAGTCTGAGACTGCTTCAATATCACATAGACAACATAATTATGCTTTACTATTAATTCATAGGACATATGCTTTACTATTCCATGAGATTCTAGCTGGTTAGACTAATCAAGCCATGTCCAAACGTACATTTTTAGGCCCTCCGGTGCGCTGGGTTTAATTAGGGAGGAGCTCGTAGGTTTTATTACACCTGCAGAATTGGTAGATGTTTCATCTTTGGATTTCGAAAGAAAAGGTGTCAACTGTCCTGATCCTTATCCAGTCCATGTCTTCTCTGAAGTTTTAATGCTTTACAGTGTCATGAGTAATTATTGGCATCATCTTCGTCAAAGGAAGCAATTCTCCTATGAGTGTCCCGTATTTTGATTCTGTGCACAATAATTCCCTCGGCAGCGTTGTCTGTAACATCAGTCTGGCATGGAACACACCCACCTGTACATGATTCTTTTATAAAGACATTCAAGTCAAAAGATAAACCATCATCAGAAACATTTATTTATTTTGATATGCTAATGTGTGCTTGTGGAATTCCTGTCTGCATTGATACTATTGTTCATCTTACTTGTTAGATATACTATATGGCTTTAAAAAAAAATCAATGCAATGTTGATGTTGTTTTTAATAACTTAGCACCTTATTATCAAGCGATATAGCTTATCCAATGACTAACATACATTAACTATGTGGCATTGGTTAACTAGATATGTGCAATAATAGACAAGGTGTTGGTGTCCGTTGGGTCGGATATGTTTCGCTTCTTCGAATCGCCACTCCATTCCCTCTCTCTCATTCCCTCTCATTCTCTCTCTCATTCCTTTGGTTTGGAGTATATAGCCAAATCACCAGATTCACACTATAGGACCGTAGTGCTGGCTCGGATATTTTTATATTCCTGCACGGTTCCAATAACTATGGTGGCACGGCCCAGTGTGGCTCAGTATTGTGAAAAGCCTAACAGCCTGTTGAAAAAGCCATTAATTGACACATAAACCAGCACTGGATATGATGTCACCAGAGCACATAGCTATTGGCTAGCAGGTCGTCTGTTCATCAGCTCATTCAATCAGCTCACTCCTCATTGGACCTGTGGGGCCAAAGCTCATGTACAAGCACAATAAAATGATTGGTTGTTGTTTTGACCATCACTGAGTGTGTGAAAGTTCTAGGAGGAGGGGAGTGTGTAAGGGACCATGAATGTTTTTGACCTGCTGTTGAAGAGGAAAAAGATGAAGGAAACTGTCCGAAACACATTTAACAACAACAACACCAACAAATGTACTATCCCCAGTGGTAGAAAGATTCATTCAAAAATGCTAAAATTTTCCTGTGTACAGCAACCAACCACACAAAGTTTTGAACGTGCTCCTCTCCTCTCTCTGTGTTAGGAGACACCACTGTTGCAAGATTAGTGTGGTGCAGCGGTCTAAGGCACTGCATTTCAGTGCAAGATGCATCACTACAATCCCTGGTTCGAATCCGGTGTAGGCCGTCATTGTAAATAAGAATTTGTTCTTAACTGAGGTTAAACAAAAATAAATAAAACAGCCTACAGGTAACATCTAGAAAAAAACACAAAAATACTTGTAAGAAGCCTCCCTACAGGGCAACGTTTGGTTTTCCTCTGTTTTGCACACCATTTCCTTGGTTTGTGCTCAAAGATGTTATTGGAGAATGTTGTTAGGCGAGTTAGGACTACTATTAGTCTGCCCACTGTTCTCAGATGACTGGTCCTGATGCGATGCCACACACATTGTTTTTGTGTTGTGTGCGGGTGATGGTTATTTTGTATTTTTTATCAACATAGAAATCTTGTCTTATTTAAATAAAGTTATTAGCAGAACCAAAGCACTTCCTCTGGGGTTGTGTGTGAATGAGGTCCACTTATTCAGTTTATTTAAAATGTTTTATGTATACCTCATATACATACATAAGTATACCTCATAAACACCCATTTTGTAAATGCATACACTATCAAATACTAATTTATTTTCACAGCCAGGTTGGGCCTTTATATGTACAGTATATTATCTAGCCATCTTTTAGGGGTCGCTATAGCAGTGTCAGTAGAGTGCTCTCTAGTGATGGAGATGGACCATTACAGAATAGATTATACTTTATCTCAAACACAATACTCTCAATACAATACTTGGCACTTGCACTCCAATAAATGCCTTTCTGACACTGATGTTGAGTGTCTGTAAATTAAACTGATACACTAATTGTTTTAATTCTCTGAATTAATTACATTTTAAAGCCTATAAAGTGTTATCCCCCCAGGCGTTGTAAGATCTGGTATGCATCAGAAAGGCAGAGGAACACGACGTGTGTGTGTGTGTGTGTGTGTGTGTGTCATAAACTACAAGGAAAATCTAAATTCCGGCAACGACTGCACGAGCGCCGCCTGCTTTATCGACAGAACCTTGGAACAGCCTTCCGTTGCCTACCCTAAGCTCTGCTATGTTAAGAGTTGGACGTAAATCTTCAACATTCAGTCTCTCTCTCTCTCTCTCTCTCTCTCTCTCTCAGGGTAGATTCTGGAATCTCAATGGAGACATAATGCATTAACGATGCAACATGTTGTTACTGAGGATGATTCCTAGAGGGTGAGGAAGATGGTGCCTGTGAACGTTAGGCTAAAGGGTGGGGGGACAAATACATGTACAGTCGTAGCCAAAAGTTTTGAGAATGACACAAGTATTGGTCTCCACCAAGTTTGTTGCCTCAGTGTTGATGATGGCAATTTGCATATACTCCAGAATGTCATGAAGAGTGATCAGATGAATTGCAATTAATTGCAAAGTCCCTCTTTGCCATGAAAATGAACTTAATCTCCCAAAAACATTTCCACTCCATTTCAGCCCTGCCACAAAAGGACCAGCTGCCATCATGTCAGTGATTGTCTCGTTAACACAGGTGAGAGTGTTGACGAGGACAAGGCTGGAGATCACTCTGTCATGCTGATTGAGTCAGAATAACAGACTGGAAGCTTTAAAAGGAGGGTGGTGCTTGAAATCATTGTTCTTCCTCTGTCAACCATGGTTACCTGCAAGGAAACATGTGCCGTCATCATTGCTTTGCACATAAAGGGCTTCACAGACAAGGATATTGCTGCTAGTAAGATTGCACCTAAATCAACCATTTATCTGATCATCAAGAACTTCAAGGAGAGAGGTTAAATTGTTGTGAAGAAGGCGTCAGGGCGCCCAAGAAAGTCCAGCAAGCGCCAGGACCGTCTCCTAAAGTTGATTCAGCTGCGGGATCGGGGCACCACAAGTGCAGAGCTTGCTCAGGAATGGCAGCAGGCAGGTGTGAGTGCATCTGCACGCACAGTGAGGCGAAGACTTTTGGAGGATGGCCTGGTGTCAAGAAGGGCAGCAAAGAAGCCACTTCTCTCCAGGAAAAACATCAGGGACAGACTGATATTCTGCAAAAGGTACAGGGATTGGACTGCTGAGGACTTGGGTAGAGTCATTTTCTCTGATGAATCCCCTTTCCGATTGTTTGGGCCATCCGGAAAACACCTTGTCCGGAGAAGACAAGGTGAGCGCTACCATCAGTCCTGTGTCATGCCAACAGTAAAGCATCCTGAGACCATTCATGTGTGGGGTTGCTTCTCAGCCAAGGGAGTGGGCTCACTCACAATTTTGCCTAAGAACACAGCCATGAATAAAGAATGGTACCAACACATCCTCCGAGAGCAACTTCTCCCAACCATCCAAGAACAGTTTGGCGACCAATGCCTTTTCCAGCATGATGGAGCACCTTGCCATAAGGCAAAAGTGATAACTAAGTGGCTCGGGGAACAAAACATCGACATTTTGGGTCCATGGCCAAGAAACTCCCCAGACCTTAATCCCATTGAGAACTTGTGATCGATCCTCAAGAGGCAGGTGGACAAACAAAAACCCACAACTTCTGACAAACTCCAAGCATTGATTATGCAAGAATTGCCTGCCATCAGTCAGGATGTGGCCCAGAAGTTTATTGACAGCATGCCAGAGCGGATTGCAGAGGTCTTGAAAAAGAAGGGTCAACACTGCAAATATTGACTCTTTGCATAAACTGAATGTCATTGTCAATGAAAGCCTTTGACACTTATGGAATACTTGTAATTATACTTCAGTGTACCATAGTTACTACTGACATAAAGATCTAAGAACACTGGAGCAGCAAACTTTGTGGAGACCAATACTTGTGTCATTCTCAAAACTTTTGGCCACGACTGTACAGGTAATCTACACCTTTTGTGAGGGACAGAGGTCAAAAGGGGTGAGTGTACAGGTGTACAGTAGTAAGTCACCCTCCCTAAATTTGCCAATAGCCTCTATGGTGAAAAGTGCAACATTGACAAGATAAATGTTGCCCCACGGCCATTAGTTAGTGGGGGACCATGGCTCAGCTGTCTCTCTCTTGTCAACACAGCTGCAACAAGTACACCCCGCCCCATCCCGGCGTCCCCACTACCCCTTTCCTCCAATCCCACCTTACGTCTCCCCTTTGAGGAACATTAATAATATGTCTATTTCATAGCTGTGGCCTTGAGGAGGAGAGAAGTGACAGACAGTCTGTCAGATAACACTGCTGTTAGCTAGTTTATACAGTGACCGAGGAGCAGGGTACAATACAATACAGGCCACAGAAAAGCACTGTTACCTGGACTGTAAATAGCCTCAAACCAACACATTACGCAGGCTGAAACATGCAGAATGTTAAGTGGATGACAGTGGGTCACACCTCGGTTAAATTTGGATGTATCCAAACTTCAAAAAGCCTGTCGATGTTTCCTTGAAGACACTCAGGAATGAAGTCTTATATCATTACTTGAAATATTAAATGTTGGCCTACATGCATATATTTACCAGCTGACCTCATGTAGTGCAGATTATGAGACAATAAATGGAAACTACAGTTAAACTTGAGATATACTGTATATCAATTTGGAAATCCCCATTTGACATATCCATTTGTCGTCTCAAAAGCAGAATGTTAGTTTCGATCCTTTGAGCACAAGATGCTGGCTTCTCTTAAGGCTTTGCATCTTGAACCATATACCTCTTAGGCCTATCATAAGTACACTTTCAGGTTTAGGCACATAATTCAAGAGACACATTGAAGGGGAATTTATGTAGGTCTTACTATTTCCAACATTTGAAATGAGAATTTGTGTTTTAAAAGCAGTTTAAAAGGGATTTTGAGTGCCTTAAAAATACAAAATGAAATAAAAAGGAATAATGATATGTACTATTTGTATCCATTAGGTGGCAATATATGACCAAAAGAAAGTCAACTAAACTGTGGTGTTCAAAGCTATCTAGACCAGTGGTTCCCAACCTTTTTTGGTTACCGTACCACCAACTGAATTTTGCTCTGCCCAGAGTACCCCTGAAGTACCCCTCATGTGTGTTTTACCAGTAACCCTATGGACTCATTAGTCTTTTTAAGTACTCCCTGTGGATATACCAAGTACCTCCAAGGGTCCTAGAACCCCTGGTTGGGAACCACTGATCTAGAGGACATACTGTTAGATCCTATACATCCATTCAAATGTAGAAGATGGGATATTTAAAATGCCTCTGAAAATATAATGCAGTCATAATATATAATGGAATAGCACAAATGTCATGTTCTTTTAAAAATATAATGTACATTTTTTAGCATGCGATTTACATTATGACAACACGTCTCGGTCTGTCTGCTAATATTCAATGTAATGCATGTCGTCTAAGCATTAAAATAACACAAGATCGCAAAGTAGAAATGACATTCATTATGAAATGAATGATTTCTCAGAGTTCTTACTCTTGATTGAACACACAGCAAGCAGCCATTTTTTTTTTTACAGAGAGAAAACACAATTTGGCCCTGTTTCAATTCTGGCTAATCGGCTTTCAGACAAACTCCATTCTCTGAGCTAATCTCCACCTCCCACCAGCCTTACTGAGAAACATGGAGCAAAGGTAAGACTCTTTCTTTTAAAATCACATTATGGAGCAAAAAGCCTCTTGTAATCCTCTGTTTTCAGTCTGTCTTAGTAGTGTTGCTGTTCCCATATTATTCAAAGTCAATATTTCATGCATAATAATAATACTAATCTGTCATTCTATTAAATAACCAATGGATCAAAGCCAAACCAGTGAGTTTCTATTAAATCAATGACTACCAACATTAGCCATACAGTATGTGACAGGCCTATGTGGCATGAGCAATTGATGTACTCAAACTACTTGCATTACAAAAACACGCAAATGCTACGGTCAGAGATTCAACCGGCAACAACACCCTCCGCACATTAATTTACTGAACTGTAACACTTTACTTAAAGCACACAGGTAAAATGCATTATTATGGTGTTATAATGCCTTATAAAGCCTTATAACTGGTTGTAATAAGTTATAAAGCATTATACCTACACAAAGTGTTGCAAACTAAACTTGGCAGAGATGAGCAGAGACAGGCGGAGAGGTTAGTTTCCCCTTCACCTTAGTTCACACCCAGAGCAATCAGCTCCCCAATTACTGGCTAGTTAGTGAGAGCTGGCCCCAATCAGAGCCCTCTTCACCCGACCAATCAGAACTCAGGACACAGAGTCCAAGCTCAGAGGTTAAACCCACACTTCCTCACTTTAGTTTCTGTCTCTTCTCACATTGAGATAGTCCAGTAGATAAGCTCAAACGTTGATCACTTTGGTATAGAAGTGCAAAAAAAATGTACAAGTTGGCCCATTTTCATGCTTCTGTACCAAAGTATATGGTCTTCTTTTGGGCTTATCTACAGGACTTAGAGTAGGAAATACTGAATACTGTAGTTTTAGTATTTGTATTTATTCTGGATCCCCATTGCTGAGGTCCAGCAAAATGAAGGCAGTTATATACATTTTTAAAAACATTCCAATACATTTCACAACATATTAAGTGTGTGCCCTCAGGCCACTACTCTACTACCACATATCTACAACACAAAATCCATGTGTGTGTATTGTGTGTTTATTATAATGTGTGTGTACGTATATGTCTGTGCCTGTGTGTGTTGCTTCACAGTCCCCACTGTTCCATAAGGTGTATTTGTATCTGTTTTTTAAATCAGATTCTACTGCTTGCATGAGTTACTTGATGTGGAATAGAGTTCCATGTAGTCATGGCTCTATGTAGTACTGTGCACCTCCCATAGTCTGTTCTTTGGGACTGTGAAGAGACCTCTGGTGGCATGTCTTGTGGGGTTTGCATGGGTGTCTGAGCTGTGTGCTAGTAGTTTAAACAGACAGCTCGGTGCATTCAATATGTCAATACTTCTCACAAAAACAAGTAGTGATGAAGTCAATCTCTCCTCTAGTTTGAGCCAGGAGAGATTGACATACATTTCATTAATGTTAGCTCTCCGTGTACACTACCGTTCAAAATTTCGGGGTCCTTGAATCTGCCATTGGAACACAGGAGTGATGGTTGCTGATAATGGGCCTCTATACGCCTATGTAGATATTCCATAAAAAAAATTGGCCGTTTCCAGCTACAATAGTCATTTACAACATTAACAAGGTCTACACTGTATTTCTGATTAATTTGATTTTTTTAATCAAAAACAAGGACATTTCTAATTGACCCCAAACTTTTGAACGGTAGTGTACATTTAAGGGCCAGCTCTGTTACCCTGTTTTTAAAGTCCACCTGAATGGACAGTAGTCAAAACTAGGGCCTGTAGGACCTGCCTTGTTGATAGTGCTGTTAAGAAGGAAGAGAAGCGCTTTATTATGCACAGACCTCTCCCCATCTAGTAACTGTTAATATGTTTTGACGATGACAGTTTACAATCCAGGGTTACTCCAAGCAGTTTAGTCTCCTCAAGTTGCTAAATTTCCACATTATTAATTACAAGATTTAGATGAGGTTTAGGGTTTAGTGAATGATTTGTCCTAAATACAATGAATTTAGTTAATTATTATTATTATTTTTTTAATATTAAGGACTAACTTATTTCTTGCCACACATTCTGAAACTGGCTGCAGTGTTGCAGTGATTTCACTTGCTGTGGTAGCTAATGTGTATAGTGTTGAGTCATCAGCATACATAGACACACAGGGTTAACTCAGAGCCAGTGGCAGGTCTTTAGTAAAGCTTTTTAAAAGTAAGGAGCCTAGACAGCTGACATGGGGAATGCCTGACTCTACCTGCATTATGTTGGAGAGCCTTCCATTAAAGAACACCCTCTGTGTTACGTTAGACAGGTAACTCACGATGTAAAGCCATTAAACATACAGTGCATTCAGAAAGTATTCAGACCCCTAGACCTTTTCCACATTTTGTTACATTGCAGCCTTATTTTAAAATTGACTACATCTTTGTTTTCCCTCATCAATCTACACACAATACCCCATAATTATAAAGTGAAAAGAGGTTTTTTGAAATGTTTGCAAATGTATTAAAAATAAAAACAGAAATACCTTATTTAGTATTAGTATTCAGACCCTTAGTTTAGGTGCATCCTGTTTCCATTGATCATCCTTGAGATGTTTCTACAACTTGATTGGAGTCCACCTGCGGTAAATTCAATTGATTGGACATGATTTGGAAAGGCACACACCTGGTTATGTAAGGTCCCACAGCTGACAATGCATGTCAGAGAAAATTGTGTCGAGTCACAGATCTGGGGAAGGGTAGAGATGGGAGAACCTTCCAGAAGGACAACCATCTCTGCAGCACTCCACCAATCACACCTTTATGGTAGAGTGGCCAGACGGTAGCCACTCCTCAGTAAAAAGCACATAACAGCCCAAATGGTGTTTGCCAAAAGGCACTTAAAGGACTCTCAGACCATGAGAAACAAGATTCTCTGGTCTGATGAAACCAAGATTGAACTCTTTTGCCTGAATGCCAAACGTCACGCTCCCCATCCAACCTGACAGAGCTTGAGAGGATCTGCAGAGGAATAAGAGAAACTCCTCAAATACAGGTGTGCCAAGCTTGGTCATGGCAAATTTATGGTGAAATGATTGTCTTTCCACTTCCGTATTATGGCCCCAACAGTGCTCACTGGAACATTCAGAAGCTTAGAAATGCGCCTATAACCAATGCCATCATTATGTTTTGCAACAATTAGGTTGCGAATGTCTTGAGACAGCTCTTTGCTTTTACCCATCATGAGATGTGTCTTGTGTGACACCTTGGCAATGAGACCTTTTTGTAGGCCATCAGTTGGGACTGAACCAGTTGATATTAATTTGCACTGACAGGGGGCTGGATTGCTTTTTAATTACTGATAGTTTTCAGCTGTTGTCTTGGCTTTCCATGCCTTTTTGAACCTCCCTTTCTTCATGTGTTCAATACTTTTTCCCTGTGTCTTTTCACATTATTACACATAACTTAATTTCTGAACTTATTTGTTTTGGTTTCTTTGTATGTATGGATTACTTGGGTTGTTACCAACATCTGGTGAAACTTTCATGTCAATAGCACCTTTGGAAATATATTTACTGAGAAAAATGGTGACGTGTTCAATACTTATTTCACCAGCTGTACCTCTCTGTGGATATCACATACATTATCAAACATTTCACACATATTATCCAGATACTTACTGCTTAGTGGTCTATAGCAGCTTCCAACAAAAATGGGCTTCAGGTGAGGCAGGTGAACCTGTAGCCATATTACTTCCACAGCATTTGACATGAGATCCTCTCTAACCTTCACAGGAATATGACACTCAAGACAAATGGCAAAATCTCCACCATTGGCATTGCTGTCTCTTCTGAGAATGTTGAAACCATGTATTGCTACCACCGTATCATCAAATGTATTTATCTGAGTGAGTTTCAGAGATAGTCAGAGACATAATTCATGTTATTTTTTACTAGTTATCAATTTCATGAACCTTGTAACATGGATATGCTTTACTTTACTTTATGGATGTTTGGACAAAATGAATACAGGTATAACCATAATTAGTCTGTTAACCAAATTAACACCAATATTTTCTGTAGATTTATTTGTATTGCTTCAAGGACTAAATACCCCCTATCAGAGCCCGCTGTTGTATTGATACCCTGGTCACAGACGGCTCTATCAATTATATTAAGCCTATCAAATATCAAGCCTATTGTGAAATCAGTCAAAATGTATTTTTTGAATCAGGAAAAACTCATATATGAGTCAGCCCATGCTCTCAGGGGACATTAGCCATGGCAGTGGATGGACAGGGGATGAACAGGACTGCCAGTCACAGCTTTATTGTGTGTCAGTCTGTCTCGTGGGCCCATTGTGTTCAACTGGACAGTCAGGCAGGCAGCAGGCAGATCATATGGATGCCAGAGCCTAGCCATCCTCCCATCCTCCTTGCCTTGTATGCACATCAGCCTCCCCTTCTCTCCCCTTCTCCTTGTGAGCATATCCCATTGTTCTCTCTCCCTTTCAAACGGACGCCTTGAATGCTACAATGATCAAGCAAAATAATCAACTAGCCTTTTGTTTTAGCAGCCGTTTCAATAGGAGGAAATAAACATATTGTAATTAAGCCTTATCGTATTCAGTTCAGACATTCAGAGTGCAGAGCGATGTGATTTGCCTGCTAGTGTCGTCCAAGTCTCTCTCTTTATCTCTCTCAATAGTCTACCCTCCCCCTCTCATGACATCACCTAAGGCTGTGTGACTATG